>JBCNYG010000025.1:20744811-20755097 GCA_039654305.1 Porochilus rendahli
TAATAGCTTAGCACTATGTTTTACACACACACGCACGCACACACACACGCACACACACACACACACATATATATATATATATAGTAGGCAATTAAATTAAATATGAAAGTAAATAAAGTAATTCAATATTTCTGTTTTAAAACCTCTATGCACCTTTAATACACACTTCTGCATTACATTAAACAAGTGCATTAAAATATAATTATTTTATGCATAAAGTCCTTCTCAAAATATAGCTTTACATTTGAGCTGCACACGTGTTTGTTTTCATTTCTTTCAGATTTTCTTTTAGCCTTAATCACTGTTTTTTTGTTTTGTTTCTTGTTTTAGGGGCAGTGGTGTCCTGGAGGTAGGGTGCTGGATTACTGATCCCAAGGTCGGGGGTTCAAGCCCCACCATCAGCAGGTTGTCACTGCCGTCCCCCCAGTGCAGCTAACTGGGTTATCGAAGGCCGGCCGTGTCTCTCGCTGTCTGTGGTGAGAGGAATGTGAAAGAACCATCGCTGATTTTCATCAAGAGTAGCTGCACAGCCGTCAGCGTGTTTCTGCCCTGCGACGGCCTGGCGAGCCGTCCAGGGTGTACAAGTTGGGCAGAGTGTCGTAGGTGGAAGGAAACTGGGTCGGCGGGCCAGACGCAATGCGATGAAGGATTCGTTCAAACAGCGGTTGGGTTTGTTTGGCTCCTGATGGATATCAGATGGATATGGTATTTATAAATAAATAAATAATTCTCCTGTGTTTCCCGACTACGTTCTGCAGTGAAAGAAGGAAAGGTTAACGCTATGTTTACTTTTCATCGCCTTTCACTCACTATTTCCTCCTTGATTACATCACCTGATTTGTTAGTTAAATTATCCGGTTAATGAGTTCATGTTCCGTGCTCCCGTTAATGTTTTGCTTTGTAAAAACCTGTCTTCCTTTCTGAGTTCTTTTATTTGCAGAACTGCTTAATCCTATTAGGGTCGCAGGGAAGTTGAAGCCTATCCCAGCCGACTCTGAGCGAATTTGGCTAAAAAAATTACGGTGAAACTCCAATGAATTAGAACTAAAGTGATGCCGATTTACCAGACTACACATTAACTCTGTACCGGTTTACGTTACATTTCAGACTATAACAATGCAGACTGTCATCATTTTTTACCTCTTCATCTTCATCTTCATCTTGTTCTGCTTGTTCCAGGGTCGGGGTCGCGGGGGAGCCCTCAGTACGCTTTATATCATCATATAAATTATTATCAAAGTAGGCGGCATGGTGGTGCAATAGTTAACACGTCCGCCTCACAGCAAGAAGGTCCTGGGTTCGATTCCCGGGCTCAGAGTGTTTCTGTGTGGAGTTTGCATGTTCTCCCTGTGCTTGCGTGGGTTTCCTCCGGGTACTCCGGTTTCTTCCCACAGTCTAAAAACATGCAATGGCTGTTCCAAATTACCCCTTGGTGTGAGTGTGAATGTTTGTGTGACTGATGGCCGTGCGATGGCCTGACGAGCTTTCCCCGCGACCCTAATTAGGAATAAGCGGTTCAGAAAATGGAAGGTATGTCGTGGTTTTTTAATTACAGTTAATGCCAAAAAATACCATAAACGTTGACCCTGTAAACAAAAATATGACAGAATATTACACCCATTAGTGAAATGTGTGAAATGCACTAATCTTTTGTTTCATGACGGACAGTGTTGAGTTTTCTATTCTAATTATCTCTAAAAGAATCGATAGTTTAAGAAAAGGTATAATTTCATATACATGCGTTTTCCAACTTTAAAGATTTACTAAACCCTTTCTTAGAACGATTAGTTATTTTCCCCCAGCTTGCCTATAATTATAAATATGATGACTGTAATAATTTCCCAGACTGATGTGTCAAGGTCACGTGGGTTCCCGTAACCAATCTAGTCGCGTTTAATAGTTCTCCTGGAGCAAGGGAAAGTTGCAGAGAGAAAAAGAAGTGCAGTGGGCGGGGCGTAGTGCTGAACGCTGCTATCGGATTCGTTGTTGCTATGGGAGTCTGACCGTGTCCACGCCCCGTGTGTGTGGCAGGCCTGTCGGTAGGGAGAGTGGCGGAGGCTGGCTGACGCCATGGCGCTGGTCCGCCGAGTTTCTCGACCAACTTACCGGACTTCTGGGACCCGCTGTAGTTAAACGTCCTCGCTTTTACTCGGATTTTGGAGTTCGGGGTTCTCTCTAGTTGCTCAGGTGTTTTGTCATGAGACTGAAGATAAGGTTTGTGCTGTTTCTGGACCCGTGTGAGTGTGTATATATGTTTATATGTGTGTGCGCGTGAAGTGGAGTCAGGTGAACTCCGTGTTAGTAAACTTTAGCTCACTTTGCTAAGCTAACCGTCGAACAAACGGTAAGGTGCGTAAACAGCGGGGGATTCTGAGGTGGTGAGGATGTGTTGTCTTTTTTCGGGTACTTATTTTTTTGACGTTTTAACACCTGTGTGTGCGCGGGTTGTGTTTGTTCTGCCGGAGTGTGCAGGTAGGAGATAGTTTGCACCTGTAAGTTAAGCTAATGCTAGCAAGCTAATAACTCAGCGGTGGCCTTTCAGACCGGCTCTTCTGTCTGTGTAACTTCGGAGAAAGTGAACTAAACTTGAAGTAAGGTGTGGTTTAAGTGTAATAAATGATGATGTGTGCTTGTAACAGCGGAGGTTAGGTATGTAACCCCGTCTCGGTGCGGTTCTCTGAGGTTTTGGGACACTTGAGATTGGTGTAGAAGGTTTGCGCAGGCGATACGCAGTCACGCCGAGGTCCGACTGAACCCCCTTCCCAGATAAACACGGGAACTCGTGTGTTAAGTAATAATGAAGAGCCCGTCCGTTGTCCCGGTGGTTATTTTATGTCTGGAGAGGTAACACGACCCCGGTTTGCGTTCATTCTCCGCTCGGACATCATCGCACCTTATGGTGCCACCGCAGGCGCCGAGTCATGGATGTTCCCCGGGCCGTTTTCCCGGACGGTGAGGGGCGACTACTAGCGGAGCATGGATGGCCGGAGAGCTCCGCGTACTCCGCCGCAGCCGGGAGCTCTCGCGCGCACTCGGCGCCGGCGCGCACGCATTCACTGTGGACCGCGGCGTACGACTACGAGGCGAGCGGCGAGGACGAGCTCAGCCTGCGGCGCGGTGACGTGGTCGAGGTGCTGTCCAAAGACGCGGCCGTGTCCGGAGACGAAGGCTGGTGGACCGGCAAACTCAACCACCGCGTGGGCATCTTCCCGTCCAACTACGTCACCTACCAACCGGCCGTGTACAGACCGGCGTCAGTGTCCTCCCCGTCAACCTCGGCATCACGGGACCCGCTGGACATCCCGTTCAGCGCACTCGTGCTCGAGGAGATCATCGGTGTCGGTGGCTTCGGTAAAGTGTACCGTGGCACGTGGTGCGAGCAGGAAGTGGCCGTGAAGGCGGCGCGCCAGGACCCGGACGAGGATATCACCGCCACCGCGGAGAGCGTCAGGCAGGAGGCCAAGCTGTTCGCCATGCTGCGCCACCCCAACATCATCCGGCTCGAGGGCGTGTGCCTGGAGGAGCCCAACCTGTGCCTGGTGATGGAGTACGCGCGAGGAGGCACGCTGAACCGCGCGCTCACCGGCAGGCGCATCCCGCCCCACATCCTGGTCAACTGGGCCGTGCAGATAGCCAAGGGCATGCAGTACCTGCACGAGGGGGCCCCTGTCCCCATCATCCACCGCGATCTGAAGTCCAGCAACAGTAAGAGAATAAAAACACCCTGTGTGTGTGTGTGTGAGAGAGAGAGAGAGATCAATGTAATGACCTTATTTGATATATTAACAATATATCAGTGTTTAGGATTGCAGAACTGTAGGATAAAAAAATTAGGGGAGCATGTTATGACTTGGATGATGGCTTGGTTATCTCAGAAAAGTGAATTATTTGTTTAACTAATGAATATTGTATCATATCATAAAGCCCTATTAAGACGAAGTTCCCTTATCTTCTTTAATAGGCCTGCTGTTGTTTATTCCTCTGGATCCAAGTCTGTCACGTTGTTCCTGCCTTTTGCAATTAGTGTTAATCATTAATTCTCAGGCTTAATTTAAAACTCTGTTGCCCAGTGCACCTCTTTTAATCAAAACAAGGGCTTTTCAGAATGTTTGACATGAACCTTTCCTTCACTGACTGATCTTGACTACTGAACCAGTGCTTCAACCTAGTTTCAAATTAATGAAGCTTTAAAGGTCATGTTGGTTATGTGCATTTTCTGGGTAAATAACCACTTTGGCCCCGTTCCTAAATACAGTCAGTTTCACTTGAGTAAGTACACAGAGGAGGTTGGAGAGTAGAAACCGTGCACTGCGACCAGACTGGAGTAGGTTACACTGTTGCACCCCACCTAAAGTGTTTATCTTATGGAAAATGAATTTGAATTTCATACATTGTGTACTCAAGCTTAAAAACACAGTCTATTAATGTTAACTCATTGTGGAAGTCTGATATCATATGTATTGATGTTTGGGTCAGATTGTTAGGTCTTTTATAACTGAGTTTTTGATTAGGGAAAATGAATGAGTTATATCACGTGCATCCAGGAAATCCATACAAGATCTTTGTTCAGAATGACTAAACTGGGATGTCATCAGGCCAGTTTCTGCAATTTAAATCGACTAGGAGTTTGATTCCTCCATTGCAGTTTACTTTACCAGTATTTTAACTGGTACCCAGTTATACTCTTGGGTCCACAGGGCCACAGTTGTGATTAAGACCTTGAGACACAACCTCTTGATCATGAGCCCAGCACTCCAAGCACTACACTGCCGACCCCGCAATGTAAGTGAGAACTCAAGGTATATTTTGACAGTCAGATATAGAGATCTGAGCTCAGGTTATGAACGCTAGCTTATTTTCTAGGCGTTCAGTAGCTAGCCAGTATTTAGTGATTGTGGTGAGGGCATGGGGCTTTAATGGATAACATATTCATGTCTATTAGTAGATCCAGCTGTTTCAGAGACATTTCTTGACCACTAATAGCTAATGAGAAGTACAAATTGTGCTCTGCTTGTGTTAATATAATGTTTAGATTTAGGTTTGTGCTCATTTGGTAGTGTTGCAGTGGGAATGTGTTGGTTTCGCAATATGGAGCTCAAAGAATGACAGTAAATACTCAACAATAAATCGGCCAAACCTACTGAATCGAGTAAGGACTGCTCCGGCTCGAGGAAAGTTACCTCCGAATGTGTTTCGCTGTTTCTTAAGGAGAATTTACTAATGTGGCAGCAAGTGATGTTGATAAATGTGATGTGGCACACAGAAACCCGGCTGAGTATTCGTTTTACACCGAGAGTCCATGTAGTCTTTGGTGGCCACCACGGCAGATGAAACATCTGGCTCATTAATAGTTGACTAATTTCTGAGTTTTGTGAATTGTGACTGATTGGCGGTTTCTTGTAAGCCCGGTGGAGATTTTGTCAGAAGTGTAATAATTTACAAGTGACTCTCTTGTCTATTTGCTTTTGTTACTCAGCCACAACAAATCAAAGGATGGATGCCATGCATGAACATGCTCAACGGAAGTAAACCAAGAATTACTTGAGTGAACTTTGAGTGTTTCGTCTGATGTGGCGATCACCATAAGACTAAACGAAGTCTCGTTCTGCGCCTTCACCCAGCTTTGCACATGCTGCTGAAGACTTTCTATGTTTTGTGTAAAATGATGGAAATGGATTTCATCTACTCTGTACTGGTATAGATTTCACATGGGTGTGCGTGCATCTGGTTTAGAGCTGCTTGTTGGTTAGTCCCAGTCTTATGAGCATGTGAAATGAGGTAAGGGTTTGTACAGCTGGTCTCCTCAGAGATGATGCCTCCATGCCTCTAAACTACTAGGGCTGGGGTAAAAAAAAAAAAAAAAAAAAAGCCCACCATGTGATTGAATGATTATACTCGAACTCAGTTCTCACAGTGCAGTTAGTTATAACAAAGATGCGTACACCCGCCACGGAACTGGCTTTTTGTTTTGCGTGAAATCGCGTGCTGTTTTAAAGTGTAGCCATTAGTAAATAGTTTCTCCAGGATCTCTGATTCTGCAAGATTGTGCCGCTCTTTATACAGTGGAATGAGGAAAAGCCTGCGTGACGACATATTTTCATAAAAATAGTGACGTCTCAGTAAGGATCGTCTTCTAAATGATTCCTGTTTATCTTTTCCTGCAAACTTGAAGGAAAGACGTCAAGCACCTTAATGTGAAAATGATCATAATAATTATGATGTGTTTAAAGTTTCAAAAAATACACGTGTAAAGGGGCAGTGTTGTGGTTGTTTTGAGCAAAATGGCCTAAATTTCATCAATGGTGTTATTTTATAAGACTGAACTGCTTTATCCAACTAGGGTCGCAAAAAGTCTAGTGCCTATCTCACTGGGCAAAGGCAAGGTACACCCTGAACAGCTCACAATCAAACACGCAACCATTCACACTCACACCTAGGGGCAGTTTGGTACAGCCGCTTTAGCCTAATGTACATTTTTAGACTGTCGGTGGAAACTGGAGTACCCAGAGGAAACCCATGCGAACACGAGGAGAACATGCAAACTCCAAACAGAAATGCCCAAGTCCGGGAATCGAACACAGAACCTTCTGTTAGGCGGATGTGCTAACCACTCAACCAAACACCACCCCCCCCCCCCCCACCGAATCCATACACAGAGAAATGTGGTTTGCAGTGCAATCTCAATCTTTGAAAACTGTTCAGCCCGGTAAGATTTCTAAAAGTTATATTATACTGAAGTAATGAACGGTTTTCAAGCAAATATATAATCTCTCTCTCTGTAAAAAAAAAGAAAGAAAGAAAATAATGTGATAGTAAAGAGTTGGTGGATTTCACACAAAACATGGTCTTCATGCTTTAGTAGCTGCTTCTGTTGGGTTGTGTGATGCTCCATGTGCTTTTAGTTCCCTATAATCTCTAACATGATCTAATTTTTGCTATTGGTGTGTATTTTTTTCTTCTTCTTTGTTTGTTACCGATGGCATGTAGACACTGTGTAACGTCTTGGTGTTTTTACTGGGCTGCTTTCCCAGAAGGAATCCATACTGCATGACCCCCTGGGATTCCCACCAGTCTAATGCTACGACTTTAACAGTGCTGCTAATCCTTTAACCCTGAAAAGGCAGATGAAAGTAAATTGACTGCTTTGCGTTGTGGTGTGTCTGCGGAAACTTCAGAGCCTTAGAAGAGGAAAATTTTAAAGTGTACTCTCGATATTAAAGCGTTTGCTTTGTAGCTAAAACGCTAACAGGAGTTTATAATGAAGTTGCAGAAGCCTTGAATGATGAGTATGCGCACGTAGCTGTCTTAATCCGGAAAAAAATTTCTTTGCAAGAATGTAATGCTGATCTTAATCTAGCATGCCGGTTGGGGGTTATATTTAGCTTGTTCTTTAGAAAAGAAACAGCAGTGTCTATCTACCCCCATGGCCCTGTGTACGATCTACTGTTAACTCACTTCAGTTTATTTGTCCTTCCGCGGGTTTGTGACGAACAACACTAGAAGCTTGCTGACTTTAATTGAAAAGTAGTGTGTGTTTGCACAGGTCTGCACTCTCGCCACCACCCACTGTGCGCCAGAGCTTTTCTGTCAGGCCACGCTTTCAGCTTGCCTCTTAAAGAGGAGCACGGTGAATAAGGCAGCCCACGGGTCATTTGGCTGTGCCATTGTTCACCCAGGAGAAGGTGAAACATACATTGTTTGAGGCACGCACAGATTTTTTACAGCTCTGGACATAGTACACTTCAAATTTTGTTCTCAAATTTGGTTGAAATCTTGTCTACTTGCTTATCTGTGCAGTTGAAACTGAAGCAGTTTCCTCCAAGATCAAAACCGTTTTTGTGATTCTGGTTTAAAAATTTCATACGACAATTTAAGTTCTTCTGTGACCCAATAGAAATATCTGCGATTATCCTTAAGACCGAAGGGGGGAAAAAGTCAGAGAAATAGTGTTTGTGTGCCCTAATCTTTTAATACCTCACTCGAAGGAATGTCTCTAATGAGGGGGCAAAAGCTTAACACAAGTTTGTACAATGGAGTGGTCAAGCACCGGTTGCTAGGTGACCGCCATCCCAAGAATGGCCAAGTCCTCGGGCTGAAAGGCTTATTTTCCATTATATTTAATCTCCTCAATGGCAGCTGCTTTCTCTGTCGAGGAGCATGTGTAATGCAGAACTGCAGACAGCAGCCATACTGAAACCTGGCCCAGTGCCAGAGGCCCGGCACCCACATTAATATTGAGTTTCAACCACATGAAGTAAAAGTTTGAGGCATCTCAGGAACGCGCTGCCTTCCAGGAGGCACGGCGCACAGAATGGACATTACCTCAGATGTTTTTTTGAGGAAAGTGTGTTAGTGTAGTGAAATGTGTGTAATGTTAAACTCACAACACGTTAAATTCTGTCGATAACTTTAGGCTTATGATGCTCTGTAGCCTCCAGATTAAAGATTGTACTGGCAAAGCATATTTATCAAGGCTAGTTTAAAATATTGAATGTGGAAAGTCTTCTAGAAAAGCCAGATGTAAAGGAATGTACTTCCAATAGCACAAAAATTAAGCTTATTTACTTTTATCGGGGACTAGATTGGCTATCACTGATCTGATGAAATTTTGCCCAGGACAAATAAAATTTGACGCTAATTCAACTTGGATGGAAAGGTCGTAGACATGGCCTGATAAAGAACATTTCAGTCATTAAATGTGTGTGGGGTTGGGTGGAGGGGAGGGGTCGAGACCAGAGATTGGGGAGGCGAGAAGTCCGATTGATAAAACATTGTGAGCTTGATTTTGGTGATCTAGAAGGCTATGCAGAGAGATCATCTGTGATTTATGAAAGTGTTTTAATGCGAGTTGAATTTGGGTGTTAAAGTGTTTCTACTCCGAAGCGACAAGCTGTTGTCTCTCTTTAAGTCAACGTTTCAGTGTATATCGATTTACAGCTTATTAAGTACATGCTATATATATTATAAAATGATACCACTAAGCCTAACAAATAATCTAGGCCTAGAAATATCAATCCTTATTTTCACATACAAATGTTATTAAAGAATATATCTTGTAGATACAGTAATAATCTACTACCGAATATACCAATTTTGTATAATTTTCCCACTAAAAGTAAAACCTGATAGTTGCTTGTGCCATTATATACGCCAGTTGGTGCCACGTGAAAGATCAGTGAATGTTTGTTTGCTCCAGAAGTCATATTTATGTATTAAACGTCGTTGTGTCCAATTATGGAAGGATTGTGATTAAAGTATTGCTTGTTAGTAGAGATAGATGTTGAACACACAACCTTATCAGTCACTGCTGTTTATCTGTGTGTGATTCCATTCCGCATGCTTTTACTCGCAGCTTAAAGTGAAACGAAAGCCAAGCCTTCCAAGCTCTCCGGTTACACATAAACGTGTGTATATTTTCATTATCGGCTGGATGAAATTTAACAAAATGTCATCCAAACATGCAAAAAAAAAAGAAAAACCTACTAAAAAATCTACTTATACAGATTTTAAGTGTTAAAGAAAATAAAAAGCACTTTATTTAAACTATGAATGAATTTCAAAAGATTCCAGTGACAACAAATAGACAGGGGCATGATGTCCACGATCTACGTGATTCAGAAAAGCATGGAGCTCCACAATTTATGATCACACTTGTGATTAAACTTAAAGAAATCGTGTTTCCAAGTTCATCAGCATCCCCTACGATGGCACATCATGGTCTGTTACGCTCTGTTAAGTTACTACCGTTCCCACGTTCTCTAACGATTAGCGTCAACTTGTAATACATCGTAATAATTACGCCAAACGCCACGATCAGTGCGATCATCACAATTCCACCTGGTTCCCTTAATATCACCAAGATTCGATCCCACGACCCTCCATGCTCATCACCATTTTCTCAAATTGCAGTTCAAACCTAGGGTAAGCTAAGAAGCCTTTGTTTCTGTTTAAATTTGAAAGTTGATTTGTACAGCGAGGCAAGTTCTGAACCGAAGTGCAAGATATGGAAAAAGAAAAGTTGCCTGAGAATTTTTAGCTCAAAGCAAGAAGCCAGAGTAGAGGTTTCCTACAGCAAAGCTAGAATTTTATCCCTCAGGGCCAAAAGGTAGTCAACTGTTAAAATCCATCCAAACTACAACAAACAACCTTGTTTTTATTACATTTTTACATGTGCTGAAGGTCTCGGAAAACATGTAAAGTTTTATTAAGAACTCTGAAGTTGTGTTTATATGTATATGTGTATATATATATATATATATATATATATGTATATGTGTGTGTGGATG
>JBCNYG010000025.1:20762437-20772610 GCA_039654305.1 Porochilus rendahli
AAAAGGAAAGAGAAATAAGCACAACACATCTTTAGGGTATGAAGATGGGTATAAATATTCATCATATTAATTTAACAGATAAAATAATAACTGTGGAGTCAAAAAAAATGAAAGAATGAAAAAGAAAAGAAAAACATTGCTCTG
Source organism: Porochilus rendahli (assembly GCA_039654305.1). Taxonomy (NCBI): domain Eukaryota; kingdom Metazoa; phylum Chordata; class Actinopteri; order Siluriformes; family Plotosidae; genus Porochilus; species Porochilus rendahli. The sequence continues at coordinate 20,762,582 of JBCNYG010000025.1, forward strand.
TCATTATGGTGTCATGACACTGTCATAAATATTCATTATTATATCAGAACTGAAATTAACTTGTATTAGTTAAGGGCGATATCTTCCATGTCATACATATTCATAACAGTTAAATTCTATTAAATAGTTACATCAAAATATTTTAGGTAAAAAAGCTGCATAATGCATAATTACATTGTTATAACATTGCTGTAAGTGCTCATACCATTCATATAAGCAGCAGTAAGAAATGTATATAAGAATCAGAACAGAGTGATTATTTTCATGTCAGTTGTTGTGAAGGTGTATGTACTATATGGACTATACACACGCATGCACACACAACATACAAGCAGGCTGCTGCCTCAGCTTTGTGGCGTTCATCGGAGAATCCTGCCATCCCAGGTTTTAAACAACCTGCTCATTTATTACATCCCAAACTCCTGTCCAGCTCCACAAAGAATCGACTTTGGAGAATTGATGGCCTTAAAAGAAATGCGTGTGGGGCAAAAAGACTTCCATGTAGCGCTGTGGTCTGCATGTATGAATTTGACAGTTGTGATTGATCTGACACGGTCGGCAAGATTTATCTTGCAAATGGAATAATTAGCAGAGCAGCGCAGAAGGTGGTCTGTTACTCAGCTGATAGTGCAGGGAGAAAGAAAAGGCAGAGGAACGGTCCCCAAAGGATCCGCCGCTAAAAATCTCAGAGAACTGTTGTGGAACAGACTGTCCTGGTCAAGGGTACGATGCAGTCATTCGTCTTAAGGAGTGGGTGTATGTGTGTGGATATGTGTGTGGCACTTTGTCTCTTCAGGACAAGGTGACCTAACAAGGTCCAGGCAGGTAGGGACTAATTATTTATAAATGGACAAAATAAAAATAATAAAAAGTGGAACAGAAGATGTAAACGGGAAAAAGAATGAAAAGTGTGAAGACAAAGAAACTGACCCAGAGTCAGGTTTGCTTCCTGCTCACATGCAACGTAGTCATCCTCGATTAAAGATGTTCTTAAAATAAGGTTAATTCATATGAAGTCATTTCAAAAGCAGCTGAGCTTTAGATCAGACACATGGTATACACACATGCTCGCACATACTCACACACACACACACCATGCAAGACTGCTTTCACAAAAGAATGGGTTTTCATCAAAGCTCATCACCCCCAAGTTATGCTCAGAAAACAGACCGGCCATCTCGCCATACATTCATAATTGAGAATGTATTTCAAAAATCCTCAAAGCATAAACGGTGTATATATTTTAAATATTATATTATAAATAAAACATTAAATCTATAAAATACTATTTATTTTATTAACATTTTGGCCTTAGAGTTGATATAAGCGGCTCATCTTTAAGCACAATAAATAAATAAAAAGATAAATAAAGAAGTGAGTGAATGAATAAATAAATAGGATTTCTACATTACATTTTAACCTGACTGCTTTCTTCAGGCCCAGTGACGGTGGTGGTAAAGAGAATAAGGTAAATCCTGAGCGTGGCTCTGATAATGTTTTGTTTATATCATTTTAAGAAAGAGAACAAAAAAATTTTTGCTCTCGGAGGAAAGAATATGTTTCGCAGGTATCCGTCATTCAGCTGTCAATCTGGCCAGCTCATTTCACACTCCACCGATACTCTGCTGGCCTCACCTGCTGACAGTCAAAGCACTTTTGAATCGCGCTTTCTTATACACACATACACACACACATGCCCACACTGAGGGAAAGGGGGAAAAAGGAACTTATACAAGAACATCTATCAAAAACAGGTTGAAGTAAACTACAGAAAAACAAATAAATATTAAATCGGCTATTTTGTTGTGAAAAACCTCCTCTCATCCATGTTGAAGAATTATGAGTCAACATGTGAAGCATTACATTAAGGGTACAAGACTACTGGGTGTGCTGTTATAGTAAAATAATCAACAATGGGGTGATGTAATGCACCTGAAGAGAGATATTAGGCGTAAAAGGCTCTGGGTAAGTGATCCGATGGTAGGGGGTTCAACCCCCTGTAAAACCAAGCAGCCACTGTGTGCACTTGAGCAAAGCCCTGAACCCGAAACTGCTCAGTTTTAAAATGATATTCACTTTGGATAAGAGTGTCTGCCTGATTGCATAAATGTAAATATTGCTGATTTATTTAAATATTATATTTCCCTAAATAAGTAAATAGGGAAGGGCAGTGGTGGCCCTGAGGAAAGGTGCTGGGTTACTGATACGATGGTTGGGGGTTCAAGTTCCACTGTCACCGGGTTGTCACTGTTGACAACATCAGCCCCCCCCCCCCCAGTGTGGCTAACTGGGTTATCAAAGGCCGGCCAAGTCTCTCACTGTCTGTGGTGAGAGGCATGTAAAAGAACCATTGCTGTCGTTTGTAAAGCGTAAGCCATTGAGCTGCGACGGCCTGGCGAGCTGTCCAGGTTGTACTCTGTACCCTCGTTCAGTGTTGACCATAATTAGGATTAAGCTGTTTAGAAAATGAAATGGTGAATGATAATAGGGCAAAAACAGGTTCTGAAACTGGAGATTCTTTCCATAAGTTTAAACAAATACTACCTCACATGGATATTAATGATATTTACTGTAATCAGTGAAGTAGCACTCCAGACAACACTTTATATGCAAAATGAGCCTCAATGCACCAAACTGACTTTTATACTTTAAGTCATATACGATATTTGAACTTTGCTTAAAGTGAAATAAAAGGCAAGCCTTCCAAATTCTCTTGTTACATATGAACAAATGTATATTTTTATTATCAGCGGGGTTTTACTCATATTTTTGAAGTAACCTGCAACCTGCTAAAATACATTTGATAGAGTGCATTAGGCAGTTTGAAAAGGCAAGTTAAGGGCAATAATAACAGTATACAGATATTAAACTAACATTCATTCATTCATTCATTTTCTGAACCGCTTATTCCTAATTATGGTCGCGGGGAGGCTTGCGCCCATCTCAGCCGACTCTGGGCGAGGGCGGGGTACACCCTGGACAGCTCACCAGGCCATCACAGGGCCATCAGTGGGCTAGATAAGGTCAAAAATTTTACATAAGGTCAAAATTTTATGTTATCTTTGTGTGTCCTGATAAGGATTTATTTTCTCTAAACTCAAAGAATAAATGAACAAACAAATAACAAACCTTTTTTTTCATAAAAAAAAAACAAAAAGGAATGCAGCAGGTAAGTTTAGCAGAGTCGTTATCCTGACCAGAGGGTTTTATAATCTCTGTCCCAAAAAAAGAACACCCAAGACTTCCTTAATAAGAAACAGCTTCTTTTAAGTAACAAAAGCTTCTCAAATTTAGATTTATTTTTAATTATTATTTATGTAAAATAGTGAATAAAAAGCAAAAATGCATAGCATTCTGCAGTGAAATCTTGACCAAGCTTCGACTGTCACATGATGTTTAATGACAGAAAATCTGCAGCAGCAGGTGTTTAATGTCCTTCCCTGGCCTGTGTATTGATCTGATATTTCATCCAACAAACACTTGTGGGATCAGCTTGGACGCCGAGTACCAGCACCAGAGAACAGGCAGGAACATCCCACAGGGCAACACGTGAGAACTTTGTTTTTGGGATGGACATTTTGTTGTGATTTTTGGGAAGAAGGGGTCCTTCAATTTAGTTTGAAGTTGCGATATTTTGACACAAAGATTTTCATATGATATTGAGTACTCTTCAAATAACATGGAATTGATTTTAATAATTTAATTGACCATTTCGAGACAAAATATTAAAAATATATAATTTCAGACTGTTGCGATTTCATTGGCAGTGTGTATTGATATTTGATATATCTGCACAGTAAAGTCTGAGAGTTTCCCCGGGTTTCTCTGCTTGTGCTGTCTGAATGGTGTTCTGGTTTAAATAACAAGCCGTGATATGCCTGAATAAAGCCGAAGATAATCCTGTCTTAGCATGTTTGTTTACTATGTAGGGAGGTTCTCCATGTTGAGCAATTCAAGGTCAGGATGTTAGTATTTTTTAAAGTAGGCTGGAATTAGCGATTTGGGGAGTTGCCATGGATTAGGGAGTACCTTCACTGTGGTGGTGATGGGGTTGTTTTTGTTGTTGTAGAAGAGCTAGAGGTATAGCACGTGGGAGGCAAGCCCCTCACGCCAGCTTTTCAAAACAAAAAGTGGTTTCTTTCCAGTATGACCCCTATTCTTCAGAATGGCACAGATTCACATAATAAACTGCACTGAAGTACTACACAAACACTGCAGCTTGCCAGCTCATCTCCTCTTCACTGCCAGATCAGTCATTGTCCCACGTTTGTAGTTGGTATGGTACAATTTTTCAATATCTGTACAGTTTTGACTATTGCTGTAGTTGGTTTCATGAAATGGAGTGGGTATATATTTATTATTATTATTATTACTATTATATGAATGACTGAATATTTCTTACATGTATTTATAGTTTATTTTACGTGCCTGTTCTTGTTCTGGCTAAAATCCAGCATTGAAGTTGTCATGTACCAAACTGTTGTGATTGGCCGTATTTAACATTTGTTTGTCTGTTTTCTTTTTCCTACAGTTTTAATACTTGAAAGAATTGAGAATAATGACATTGGTAGGAAGACACTGAAGATCACAGACTTTGGCTTGGCTCGAGAGTGGCACAAAACTACCAAAATGAGTGCTGCAGGTACATACTCATGGATGGCTCCTGAGGTCATCAAATCCTCCCTCTTCTCCAAAGGAAGTGATGTGTGGAGGTAAGATAATAATAAAAAAGACACACAATTTGTATTTTTTAAGCTAATACTCATTTGTTAATTTTAAGTATGATTATCAGTACTGATTCTGTCAGAGACTGATTTTGGTGATTTGTTTACTCTACATTAAAATATATATGTGATTTAAAGTTTTTTTCATAGGCTCAGTTTCCCTTTCCAGCATTAGAAGCACCCATCTCATTTCACTTTTAACTTCACCCAGAAGTCTCTTGCATAAAAATAGTGTCTGCCAGACACCACAAAATGATATAGAGTATTTTTTGTAAGAAGAGAGAGAGCATTATATGCCGTGTGCAGGACACTGCACTCAATCACATTGTATTGTCAGGTAGGCCTACCTTTTACACAGAGAGGTATTAACGTGCCAAAAGGCACCCCTGGTACACTCATATTTTTAATGCAGTGTGTGTTAAACACATGTGGGACAGGGGGGGACCCCGGGAATATGCTTCGGTAAACCAGCAATATTTCGGCTGGTTGGCCGATCACTGGTCAACTTTATTTAGTTGAAGTGCCTTAGATCATCTGTTAAGTGCATTATTGTTATTATTATTATTGTTGTTGTTGTAAACCGCAAGAAGTTGTTACATAGTAGTAGGTAACTGGACAGTTGCACCAGTTGTAATTTTTCTGAAGGTATGGAGTTCAGGGGCATCTTATTTGTGACTTATTTTCACTGAGGGCCACATCACTAAATTAAAGGGTGATTGAGGACCGAATAATCACTGAACATCTATTCTTAAAGGGAAACCATGAAATCTGCATGGCAAAATGATTCCTTTAGGTATTTGTCCTGCCGCCACCTAGTGGAAGGATGATGAATTAGGTTTCATGGTAATGGTCAATGCAGACAATGTATGATAAGTCATATTCTTTGAAAGCTCTTGCGGGCCACATAAAAGGAGTTGGAAGTTCAAGTTTTGCCCCGGGGTCTTGAATTTGACACCTCTGATCTAGGGGTAAAGAGTATTACAAACTGTTCACTCAGAATGCAATGCAACAGAGACGCAGAAAGAATGACAGCATAAATAAATAGATCAATACTGAATGTGTGCAACAAACAGTTCACCTGATGTTGGCATGAGCTCTAACTCCTCTGTTCTAAGTGTCTATTGGTCTGTTACTTTGTTTGCCTGTTTCTTTATTAAGTTAAATTTATATGATATGGTTTTGGAGACAGGAAAAGCTAATGACAGATCAGTCTGTTTTCTTTTGCTGTGTAGATGAAATTACATTTCTAGCTTAGTGCCACATACTAATGTCTTTTAATAACCAATTAAGATGTGAGCATCTGTATTTTTAAAGGTTATAATTAGAAACTGCGCAGTTAGCGAATATGCTAATACATCATATTCTATTTCTGAATACTTTCTGAGAACACATGTAGGTGTAGGAGCTGGCTTTTTTCTGTTGTAACTGACTCATGTTGCATGTTATTGCCGTCATTGTGAAGTGCAGAATCTTTATTGCATCTAATACATTGTCCCTCTAGTATCAGCCAACCAATAAAATGTAAGACAGTATAAACTTTAAATGATTATGATGTTTGATTTGTAATGTACTTATTTGTTGGGTGCATGAGGATGTGTGCATTAGCAAAGGAGGTTTGTGTTTCTCTCTTCCTAGTTATGGAGTACTTCTGTGGGAGCTGCTGACAGGAGAGGTACCTTACCGTGGTATTGATGGATTGGCAGTTGCCTATGGAGTGGCCGTTAACAAGTTAACCCTCCCCATTCCATCCACCTGCCCTGAGCCATTTGCCAAGCTCATGGAAGGTACATGCCATGGGTTAAATAACCATCATATCTTTAGTGCATCTATACTAGTGTGTGACATTGTCTTGGGGACTTTGGCAGAAACTGAAATATGGTATTATGTTTTCCTCATTTGGCAAGCTACTGAATGCTGAAACATTTCCAGATCTGTAAGCAGAAAGTGCTAAGGGAAAGAGTGACATCTGTTTAAATAACTTTACAGTATGGCGGCATTTAAATAAATAAAAATAATCATAGGGAGTCTCATGAAACTGGTTGTTAAATGTTAGCTTGGAGTGACATCTAACGAAGGCATAAGCAATGCCTTCTCCAATAGTCAGAGTTTGTTTTATTTAAAAATAATCACTAAAAAGGCATTTAAAGGATTGATCCATTGGCTCATGGATTTCATTGATTCATTAATTATTATTGAATTAGACAAATAGGTTTAAGTGATTTAAAAACTTTTGGACACCCGCTAACACTCGCCTATGGTTTTAACATCATACAAAATTGAAGTAAAGTACACATAGATATTGGTTATATATGTTACTGTACATTATGTGATCAGGTAAATCATGTTATGAACTTGATGGTTCGAATTGTGGAAATACAAATTGAGCCTAATGGTAGGTTACATCACCCGAATGACGGGTTTACCCTAATACTGCTAATAACGTTACTGCTGTCATGACATTAGATACTATGTCATTAGTGGAGAAACTAAAAACCTAAAACATACATACAAGTTGAAATTTAGTATTTTTTAAGTAATTATCCAACTAGATTCTGGCATTAGCCCTATTGGAAAGTTACTGTCTAAGTAAATGTGATGATCATCGTAATATTACTTTACTTTAGTGCAATTTCCATAAGCTCTCAGATGTCTTGTAATGATTACATGAACAGTGTATACCTCACACAAAATAATAACTTACTAGGACCGAGCACGCAGTCATGAAGTGCAGACAGACAAACACACATGCAATTTCCTGCGGACCGAAATTTGGCGCGCAACAGAACCTTTCGGGTTGCTCTATCAAAAAGTAATTCCTCTTGTTCTTCTTATGTTTATTAAAGCTGTTACCTACATAGAGCTCAAAATCACTTTCCATGTTTCATTTGGGCTGTATGTGGGCATATGTGTGTATGTGCTGGAAGGAGCGAGAGAAAGCGAGTAACAAAGGGAAAGTACAGAGAGCATACATAACTAGGCTGGTGGTAGTAAGGCACAGAGAATCCTTATGTTATCTGGTGGTAAACCCTGCCTCCCTGGAAACGTGTAATATTTGTTTATTAACCCTGATGTGATTGAAAAATTGTGACTGATGATACCTATTAGCTTAATGTATGATGTTTGTAACCTCAGAATGCTGGGAGCAGGATCCCCACATCCGACCGATGTTCCCCACCATCCTTGAGCAGTTGACTGCCATAGAAGAGGCCGTGATGGCCACCATGCCACAAGACTCCTTCCACTCTATGCAGGAGGACTGGAGGGTGGAGATCCAGGAGATGTTTGATGAGCTGCGAACAAAAGAAAAGGTCAGTTACATTTTCTTTTGTCAACCACTAGCTGGACTGACTCTTCTTTTTATTTCAACTGCAGATTCATTTCGTACTTTGTTAACGTCATTTTAATAATCAGTTAGAAAGGGTTTCTGTGTCCAGTGGTAAATGCTTGCTCACTGAACAATTCACAATATACCTGTGTCAGAAAAAAGGTTTTGATCATGTCATCCCGATGTCACACCACGTCACATCTTGACTTAATTACTGATTACTCCTGTTGCATGTACAGTATGTGATGGTGCTGGATGCTATCAGAATGTAAAACCAGAACACCCCCAGACCTTTTGGATCGCACCTCGTAGCTGAAATTTAACAAATTTTAGTTGAATACCCATTTCTAGTGTTTCATCTAATCAACAAATCTGCCCCATGCGTGTACTGAATTAATGAAGTCCCCACTAAGTTTTATGTACATCATAATGCATTGATGCCATCCTGAAATTCTCTGTGTGTCCTGATTCGACTGCATGTTTTTTTTAACATGTTCAGTGTTTGGCCAGGTTATTCACGTCCTTGGAGACTAAGGCATTTTCTTATACATTTCTAATACATTCCCAACTCCACTGCACACTGCATCCAACTAGAATTTCGATGACATAGTGGGAACATGGCTAAAGACACATTCACACAAGCTACAAGCGAGTCGCTTTGTTGCTGATCAGTACGGGAGTTGTCTGGTGAGAGAACCGATGAAGTACTGCTGTCTGAATTATTAAATGCATTGAGCAAATAACTCGTGAATGTGGTGCATTCAAAGGCCATGAGTTATAATTCTTCTCATATTCTTTTCTGTAGTCTTTTTGCCTTCTAATACTACCATGTTTTGTAGCCCAAATAACCCCACGTGTCCACTCAGTACAAATAACTTTTTACCAAGACATTAAGTCTTTAATTCAGAGTCAGCTGAGATAGGCGCCACCCCCACCGGCACCCTAATTAGGATTAAGTGTTTCAGAAAATGAATGAGTTAAGCGTTCTGTTTAAGTCAGAGATCTCATTAAAGGATAATGTTTGTGTTTTTGCACATCTGAACATTTTAAGCCTGTCACACTAGTCGGGCATGTCTAGGGGAAACTACAGTGAGTTCTATTATGACTCTGACTGAGTTACGTAAGTTAGCTGCTGTAGTGGAGATGGTGTTCATGGATCAGCGATCCACAATAAACCCTTTAGAGGACATTGGCAAGGAAAATATTCTTGATGAGGGAAAATGTTTACTATTTATTCATGTTCCACATTATTTTGATATTTTCTCCAGAGTATTTCCTTGAGGAATCTAGAGAGGGATGTCATTGGTTTGTGTTTGCTTACTCTTTTGTTTAGGTTGAATTATTTTTGTAAAGATTTAATGAACAAGTCCTTTAACTGTACCACATCCTTATTATTTTGCTCGGTATTTCACCAGGAACTGCGCTCCCGTGAGGAGGAGCTGATGCGGGCTTCCCTGCAACAGAAATCACACGAGGAACTACTGAAGAGGAGAGAGCAACAGCTGGCTGAGAGAGAGATCAACGTGCTGGAGCGTGAGCTCAATATCCTTATCTTCCAGTTAAACAAGGACAAGCCTAATGTCAAGAAGAGGAAGGGCAAGTTTAAGCGCAGTCGCCTCAAGCTGAAGGATGGCAACCGCATCAGCTTGCCCTCAGGTGGCCCACTTTAAGTGAACTCACTCCCTGATTTAGTATTGCGGTTTTTAATAACTGTTTCAGCAGAGTCTGCTGACTCCTGTTTGAATAATAATGTGTGACTGTGTCTCAGATTTTCAGCATAAAATCACAGTTCAGGCTTCGCCATCAATGGAGAAGAGGAGGAGCCTGAACAGCACCAGTTCCAGCCCCCCTAGCAGCCCCACACTCATCCCCCGCCTCCGGGCCATTCAACGTATGTGGGAGAGAGGTGGGGGGGGGGGGGGGGGGGGGGGGGGGGGGGGGGGGGGGGGGGGGGGGGGGGGGGGGGGGGGGGGGGGGGGG
>JBCNYG010000025.1:20780080-20794144 GCA_039654305.1 Porochilus rendahli
GGCTGGAACAGCACAGGTTCCAGCCCCCCTAGAAGCCCCACACTCGCCCCCCGCCTCTGGGCCATTCAAAGTGGGGAAAAAACCCCCCCCCCCCCCCCCCCCCATAAAAAAAAACACACTGGTTTAAATATGTATTTTGGCTTATATGACTTTATAAAAAATATTGATAATAAAAAAAAATATTCATAATACTTTAATGACATTTATCCAGAACAGTGCATTTGTATACCTGAGCAGATGATGGTTAAGGGCCCAACTGTGGCAGGTTGATGGTACTATGGATTGAACCCCCAGGCTTTTGCCTTACCCACTGAACCACCACTGCCAGGAACTATTACTAATACCAAAATTATTTGTCATAATATTTTTTAGCACTAATGTAGCTTTTGTTCTATTTTTAACTAGGTCTGCATTCACACTGGCGGTATATTTTGATAGGGATGAGATATATAATTACTGCCAGTGTGAATGTGGCATCCCAATAAATTAAACTATATTTATTTGAATTTAACAGGATAAATTGCGGCGCCCTTCTACATAATAAAGAGTAGTGTGATAATCACATAAATTATTGTTCCTAAAGTTTCTATAGTCCATCTGGGGCAGCTGTGAAACGTGTGTGTGTGTGTGTGTGTGTGTGTGTGTGTGTGTGTGTTTTTTAATTGGGAAATTCAAATATACATAGAGTTTTCAAGCACACACTCTTTCACACTGTTCTTTCCCTTCAGTGAGCCGTTCCAGTGACTCGACTCAAAGGAACAGTATGTATGTGTATCACCAAGATGTGGATATCACGAACGAGTGTAAACCTCATACAGGGAGGAAAGGCAAGGATCATGTGATGCTAAGACTCTTTTTCTTTTGTTTCCCCCATCACACGGGCTTGGCTTTTAAACCTGTGTCCTGCACTTATTCAATTCTTTTTCAGCCAATCTGAGCTTACAGCAGGGCTGCAGACTATGCAGCTTGAAGATTCACTTAAATTCTGTGCTGCTCCTCTTTACGTTTCATCAATCATGTATGGTTGTGACCGTGTTTGGTGATACTTAGAGGACACTATCTTGCTTTTTGTAATCCTCTTCCTGACATGTTGGCTTTCATCAGAGCATCACTGATTTTTGTGGTCAAAATTACAAGAGTATCCTGATAGTGAATAGTTACACAAAGCAAGATTCTCTCTTTTGCCTGTAATCAGAAAATCATTGTCCTTTTGACATCATCTTGGAAACCTTAATCACTACTCCCTCTGTAGGAAAATCAAGAGCACTATATACTAACACTATCAAAAGGAACAGAATAAGCCAGATTACTTTTTTTTGTTGCACATTTGTGTTTCTTATTACTTTGAAACTGGAATCAAATCCTTTCAAAAACTTGACCTCAACATCATGACTGGATCTGTATCATATACAGGAGCAAATAAAACTCCCAGCTGCAACCTGTGAGGTCCAAGCACAAAAAAAATGCCTTGGATAAACACACTATTCTAGCTCAATGCTAACTGTATGAAACGCTTGCCAAAATAAGATTGGCTGGTGGGGCCATGTTTGTTCAGTGAACCAGTCATCATTAGAATAAGTTACATTTAACCCAAGTATGCCAAAATTCAGCTGCATCACAGTTCCCGATCTCGTTTGAATTTAATACGAATTGATGCAACCAGTTCTGAGTTACAGCTGTTGAAGTAAACCAAGCTCCAACCTACTGCGATTGGTTGGTGTGTTGTGGCTAGGTTGTTTTTTGTGGTGGTGCATTCCTGATTAATGTGATCATTTGGACTATAGAAATAAAATAAATAAATAAAGCTACTTTGAGAAGTCTTAGCCTGCTACGTTGGTGAACAAATCAAACCAAACTACACATTGTGTTATGGCTGTTTCTGTTTCATGGCTGCTTGGGGATGTGATTTGTCCACCCTAGTGACTAGGACCTCATGCCAGAGTGTGTGATTCATTTGATTACTGAGTAATAGATGATCATAAATGTAAATCTGCATACTTAGTGAATTGGGAACACTGTCCATAACTAATTTACATTTCTCCACTGCAGTCACTCTGGATGAGAGCAACAGGACATGGGGTAGGAGCACCATCTATAAGCCTGAGGAGTTTGAGGATGCGAAGAAGGGTATAAAGAAGAAGGTTCGCACGTGGGGTCCGAGCTCCATTCAGACCAAGGAGAGAGGGAACAGTGCTGAAAGGTTTACCACTGATATTTGCTCGTTTTATTGATGCTCACTGAACTGCAGATTAATATAAATTGAAACGGGGAACAAGTTTAATAGTGACAAGAAATTCACGAGTCCTAAAATTAAAAAGGCTTTTTATTAGCATCATTGAGCCAACATATAATATACCCATAAACCATCATTCCCGCCACTGAAAGTTCTTAGTGCAGTTTATGTAAGGAGGAAATATTTCCTTTATGTGGGTTTCTTGCAGTTTTTTTATATTACTTGTAAATATCTGAAAATATTACATTAAAATTTGGTTGTTCATTCATTTATTTGTTGAACAGTTTAATCCTGCTGGTGCCTATCTCAGCCAACACTGGGTGAAGGCGGGGTACACCCTGAACAGCTCGTCAGACAACAGGTCAAACACGCACCCAACCATTCACACACATGCTTAGGGTCAATGTGGAACAGCCAGTGCATGTCTTTGGACTGTGGGAGGAAACCGGAGTACCCGGAAGAAACCCTCACAAGCACTGGGAGAACATGCAAACTCCACACAGAAATGCCAGAGCCCTGGAATCGAACTCAGAACCATGCCACTGTGCCACCTTAACATTGAGTTATTAAATATTTCATACATTTTTTGTTGGTTTATCAGTTTGTATATTTTCTTGCCCCTCTCAGGCACAGCAACACTAGACAGTCATGCAGCTCATGAATGTGGAAAGGGGTGGTTGGTATTTTCTTCAGTGTGTTGCACTTCCCCATGATGCAGCTTGAGAAGCAGTTTAAAAACAGGCATTTGGTTTCTCAAAGAAAGCATGTGAGAGCTTTGACCTTCCTGGGCTGGTTACTGTTGTGTTATAGGCAAACATACTTATTGGGTGGCAATGGACCAAGAATAAATCAGGAAAAGGTTACCGAAAACATTAACACCATCTACAATGGAATCAAACCTGTCTTCAGTTGTACTTCTGTCAAGGTTAACATGATTACTTGGCTTTCAGAATTCGACCTCTTTCAGACGGAAACAATCCTTGGTCTACTACTCTGCTGAAGTCCCAGAAATCTGTTCCACTGGCTGCATTATTTGCTGAGCAGGGTAAGAACTTATTTCCCCCCTCTTTCTCTGCTTCCCTGTAATAACACTGACACGAAGAACGTTTTTGTGTAGGGACGCCTAAAGACGAAACAATCTTTCTCGACGGCTCAGACAGCAAACCAAAGCAACTCAAGTTCCCCAATCAGGTCTATCTTGATCTACCTCTGTGGAAGGACGAGCAGAGTGAGGGGCCTGGGGTCACTGTAGGGGGTGGGGCAGAGAGCCAAGAGGAGCCAACCACATCCACCAGCTCGACAAGCACGACGCCGCAGCACACACCTACCAACAGTCTGAAGCGGGCTGGTGGCCGGCGACGTACAGACACGGTGCTGTACGGTTGCGCCTCCCTTCTAGCCGCTGTTGCTATGGGCGTGGATTTGCGTGATGTTCATAAGGCCACACCACCTGATGAGGTGGAGCCTCGAGAAGACCGGAAGAAGAGGGAAGGCCTGTTTCAGCGTGCCACACGTTTCCGACGCAGTTGCAGCCCACGCAGAGACGACAACCTGCTGGCCATGTCTTCAATCTTAGAGTGCAACTCTACCAAGTGTCTCCTCCACTCAGGCTCGGAGGGTCCCGAGCACAGCCCTATAACTGAGCCACCAGTCAATGGGTCTGGAGTCCATCACATCAGCCAAGGTTGCAGAAATGTGAACAGAACTGATAATCTGTGCCCTCCCTTAGTACCAGAGCACAACACCTCTGGCTCCCGGCTCCGGAGAAAGAAATCCAGTCCTGCTCTCTGTCAGTATGGTGAGTAATACAGGATAGTAAGAGTGCAGTTATTTATTTACTTATTTATTCATTTTCCAAACTGCTTAATCCTATTAGGGTCACAGGGAGGCTGCTGCCTATCAGCACCATGAACAACTTGCCAGGCCATCACATACATTCACACTCACACCTAGTATCAATTTGGAACAGCCAGTTAGCCTAATGTCTTTGGATTGTGGGAGAAAACCTGAGCACCCGGAGGAAACCCACACAAACACAGGGAGAACATGCTCTGCACAGAAATTCTTGAGGCCGGGACTTGAACCCAGGAACCTCTTGCTGTGAGGCGGATGTGCTAACCGCTATGTTATATCTTTTTGAATCTGTCTAAAAAATGATTGAAATTTACATTTATATTTATTTATTATTGTCAGCAGATTAATTTGGTTCTAATCTCCAGCCTCACTGCTAGATCCCACTAAATCCTACATAGTGCACCTTTAAGCTTTACTCTGAGATGAATTCTTGGCCATACAAGCAAGAACGTTTCTGCCCACAAGCTTCATTATTTACACTACGTGGCAAAATGTTTTAGGATGCCTCATCAATAGACACTCATGTGAGGTTCTTTCTAAAACTGATGCTGTGAAGTTTAAAACACAGAATTGTATAGAGAAATCTGTGTATGGTGTAGCATTAAGATTTCCCTTCACTAGAAATAAGGACTCTGAAGCAGCTCTAGCATGACGTTGCCCTGTACGAAGTCAATGAAGGCACGCTTTGACTAAGATCTTAACCTGAGAGAGAACTTCTGGGATGAACTGGAATCCCGACTGCGCCCCAGGCCTCCTCACTTTTGAACAATTGAAAATCTAGTCTTCCAAAGAGTGGAGATCATGAGGGAGTAAAGATAGAACGGGATTTTCAGAAAGCCCATATGGGTTTCATGGTGTGGTATCCTAATTATTTTGGCCGTACACTTATTTTTTACAAAGTTATTATTTCCTGGAATTATTTTTCAATATTAATCAGTACATCAATCTCAATAATTTCATCTGATGCGTTTTATATACGGTCAAAATAAAGAGACATTGTGTTTTAATTTTAAGTACCTGTTTATCGAGGCTGCAATGCTGACTTCATTTATTCCGTTTTGTAAACCGCTTAATCCTAATTAGGGTCACAGGGAGGTTGGCGCCCATCTCAGCCGACTCTGGGTCAAGGCATGGTACACCCTGACCAACTCTCCAGACCATCATAGGGTCAACACTCATACAACCATTCACACTTACTCAAACACCTGCAATTTGAAACTGCCAATCAGTGTACTGTGCATGTTTTTGAATTGTGGGAGGAAACTGGAGTGCCCGGAGGAAACACTCAAACAGGGAGATCATGAAAACTCATGAGAACTGCCCAGAGTCCTAGAATCGAACCCGGGACTTTCTTGCTGTGAGGCGAACATGCTAATTGTATTTATTTTTCAGCAGGTGGAACCAGCTGTTCTAGCACTGCAGCAGAAGTCCCTGTAGTCTCGTCCTCGCAGAAGAAGAAACCTGACCGGGAGGGCAGCCAGGAAAAACAGACTGCTTCAGATTCGGTCTCCAGGCCCAGGCCGTTGTCTCTGAGAGCCAAACCTCACTGCTGGGGTCTTCTCAGGAGCAGAAACAAGAGCTACTCTCTCGGTCACTGCTCTGGAGAGAAGAGTGCGCAGGACCTGGGTATCGTGCTGTCCTCTGAGGTCAAAATGGGCTGCTCAATCTTAGACGTGGACACTGAGGGACAGAAACGTGACTGCACCGTTCCCCTTTGTCGGATCCAGAGCGCACCAAGTCGCCCGTCTGTCTTCGAACTGGAAAAGGAATTCTTTTCCTGAAATGAGCTGCCTCTCCTCTCCTCTCCTCTCTCTTCTCCTCTCCACTCTGAGCACAACCATTACTTTCTGACGTAAATCTGATTATAGTTTTATGAAGGAAGATTCATCTGTGTTCAGGATTCACAATACATTGAGGCATTTGTGCCTAATTTTATGCTATTGCTGTTGGAGATGTCATGTTATACTTTTTTGTATTTATATTCAGTTTATTTTGATAAGTAATTTAATATGAGAAGACGTACAAGAAAAATGATCATTCCGTTTTACTGAATAATGGCCAGTGCATCGCCGATTATGTTTTAACACGACCACTTGTGCACATTCCTTATCCAAAAAAGGTGAACTACTGTACTTTTTAGGTGTTAAGTCTTTATTTGTATTAGAAACAAAGTTGTATATTCAACCTGGATAATTCCATGTGGAGATCTATAGTAGTGTGTCAATGATTATTATACACCACCACTGAATAAATCATTCCAACAAATATATTGAAGTAAAAGTATGGCTAATAAACAAAAACACTGAGAATACCAATTTTTCAGAAAAATTGAAAGGTGTTTTTTACTTTATTTTCTTTTATTTAATTTTTACTTTGACGCGCATGAATGAACTTCAAATCATATGGATTGGTTTAGCGAGTGAAGAAATTAAAAAATACAGCAGTGTGAAAATAAATCAGAAGCCAAGTACTATTCAAGTATTTATTTCATGTAATATTGAATCATATTGATTAGAATAACTAAACAAACAACAATATATAATAATAAGTCTCTTTTTTGATTAAAAAAAAAAGAAAATTTGTTATTTAAAGTTTTTGTTTATTAGCCATACCTAGAGAGATGCTGCTGTATGGTGCGGAAGGGGGCTCACAGCAAATCAGATATTTTTATGGAAAATACATTACTTCCCTGAGGAAGTTAGATGAGTCATGTGACATAGTGGCTTCCCCTGCATCTGCTGTTCTTGAATGAATTTGTCAGCAGTAAGATTTTACCTGCTCTCTGTAGTATTTACTCGTTTTAACCCCGAGTGAATTGACGCAGTCAGTATTACATTCTCTTAGTGATCTCACAGTGTTTGGGTTCCCACGCCACAGAGTTCGCTGCTGCTGTTTGCTTGTCGCTGCTGTTCCCAGGTGACTTTTCTGTTTTCGCCACACCTGTTAAATGGGTATGGAGTATCATCTGTCTTGTGTGTCTCACTTGTCTTTTGTGCTTTTACTGCGTCTGGTTAAACTGATCAGAGTTCACAGACTACACATGCACCATGGTTCCAGGCTTTTTAAATGGTGGACACAGAAAGCCTTTGTTATTCAGCTCAGTGTTCAACATGAAAATAGGCCCAGCTTATAAAATATAAACTGCCATTCCTTTGAAAATATTTTAGAATATTAGAATGTATTATTGCTTTTGGTTTATTTTACCGAACAGAGGTGGTAATAAAGTATGTGCAATGCATTTTCCATTCAAACATATGACCACTTTCACTGGTAGAATGGCAGTGGTTACATATTCTGTGAATTACCTTACCGTCAGGTTTTGGTTTTTAAATCAGTCATCATGATTACAGATCACGTTAACACGAGATGCAGTGGTGTATCAGAGGTTAAGGCTGTGGGTTACTGATCCTAAGGTCAGGGGACCAATCCCTGGTTCCACCATTGTGCCTGCCACTGTTAGACCCTTGAGCAAGGCACTTTACCCTCAGCTGTTCAGTTGTATTAAAAAATGCTGAATGTTAATCGCTCGGGGTAAAAGCACCTGCTAAATGCTGTATTTGTAATAAACCAAAATGCAGTGAGTAATCTCAACATGGTTATCATGTTACTTATCCTAAAAAAAGTTGTTAAAAGAATGCCCCTGCAACATTGTTTAAGATTAGTATGATTTAAATCAATTGTAATCTTTTCTTGAATGGCATCCACCTCCAAGTAACAAACTACATTTTAGTGTATTAAGTGTAGTACATGCTGCCACAAATGAATCTGTACTTAAGTACTGCACTTAGCTCAGGCATCAGCTTAATCATTTCTGCAGTGTGTGTTTCCTTGTAATTCTGTGCGAAAGTGTTGACTTAAAGGGCCAATTTGTTGTTTTTGTTTTGAAATCACATGACTGTAGTCTGTTATCTTTCTGTGTAGCACAACCTCTGCAAATTCATTGTTGGTGGTCCCCTTAAAACAACTTTGACATCATGATTTAAAATGTTTTTCTTTATCTCCATACTTGAAATTGGAGCTTTGAACAATAAAACAAAAACTTTTATTTTCCTTACTTTTCTTCACGGCTGTATGGTAGATGGCCAAGGTCAGTTTCTTAAAATTCTTTTGATTTGATTAGATGTCTATTTAATGTCATGTAAGTTTACGGTTTCTGCCCCAGTAATTGTTGCCGATAGATATTTTTTGGGCCATAAAACATGTGGACTCCTTACTTTATCCAGTGGTTCTTTGAAGCTTGAGCCGGCCCCTTTAAAGGAAGAGAAAACACATTGTTTGGTGCATGCTGGAAGAAAGAGCAGTATTTCAGCCTCTCAAGCTGGAAAACCGCATATTTTTAATATTTTATTTATTTATTTTTTTAAACACACTAAACTTTCAGTAGGGTAGTGATATCACAGACCAACCAAAGGCTGCCATGTTTCATCTGGGAAAGTAGCTCTATTATTAAATTCGGCTGATAGCTAATATTCCAGTTATTGCTTGTAAAAGAAATGCGTGTAGTCAGTATTAAAGCATCTTCAGCCTGCTCTGTGCAATTTAACATGCAAACTAACATACAGTAACTTTCTTATAAGCATCTTACCTCAGAGCCTGAATACCACTGGGACAAGTTGCTGATGCCCACCACAAATAATTAGACACAGTCTTTTTTGTGTAAAGCTTTGACGGGCATAATCCTTCGGTTGGTCCAGATTTCACATCTCATTGATTTGAATGACCTCAAGGCCAGACTTGTGCAGCATCTCTTTCAGTGTTTTAATTGGCTGGAATTATAGAGAGGTTAGGGTTAATGTGTATGTAATATAACATTTTCAGTGTAAACCAATCAGGAAAGCTTTGTTTTCTGGTTTGAGAAGCTAAAATAGTGCCTTTCCCTAGTGTGAGCTAAAACATGTATTTTCCATCCCTTTAAGCTAAATTAAGTGTTCAAAGGGTTTGGTTCCTTGGTTGTGTTTTTTTTTTTCTTTCTTCATTTATGTGAACCGGAGCCAAGTAACTGCTTCTGCTGAAAGAAAACAGTTTTGTTAGACTCCAAATACATTCAGGTAAAAACACAGTTTACATGGATTGATTTTTATAGATTTTGTACCATCTACTTCAACCAGTGCATGCATTAACAAGCAACAACAATATAACGAGTCCAGGTGTGGGTGCAATCGAGCTTTGGGTTAAAACAAGCTGTAGCATCACTTTCGTAAATGGGAATCAGATCTACTGAGATAATTCTGTACTAAATTACCTCACACATTTGCAGAGTCTGCGAAGGCCTCCGCTCCTTGTCATGAGGTGATCTGTTTTTGGTCAGAATGTTATAACATGCCCTGTAATCATTTCTACGAGCTTATACAGCACTGTGATTTTTACGTAGTGATTGTTGATCATGGACTCATTTGCAAGAATCTGTGTTTAAATGTGAAATTAATATGATGTTGATATCTTACAGGATACGAGTGAGCCTGAAACTGCAGTTGCACCTTTGATTACATAAAACAAAACACTTTAAATGTGTGGTTCGGGATACTGTAATTATTATTTTTTTTTACTAAAATGAAGTGCCTGTCAGAAAAGTAACAGATATATTTTGTTTTCCCTACAGCAGCCATGAGTACAGATTTTCCCATTGGATGAACTTTCCATCAGTTTTTTTTTTTCAAAGCAATACTTGTTACGTGGATCACATGTACTGTATATATGTAATGGTTCTGACAACTTCCTTTGTTATTTAGTGTCTGTTTGAGCCACATGACCAAACCAATGCTGAGGTGGTTTGCTGGTGCTGTTTTAGATCACAGAGCCAGAGCCTGTTGAAAAGGGTTCATGCTGGAATCACTACTGTACCCATGTGACCAATAAATCCTTTATTCCTCAAGTCATCTAATTTATCGTGTACAAATAGCTAGTATTCTGTGTTCTTGTGTAAAGGATGCTCTATGTAAGCCACGGTGTTGACTATGCATGCTACGTATAATTATGTGCTGAAGGCAAGGACGCCAAGTAGTCAGGTAACATCCACCAAGCCTGAACCACATGTGGTATAAACTACATTGGAACATAAGCAAAACGAGTGCACTGAAGCAAGTTTTTATGGGGTATTTCTACATTTGTTAGTAATGATTGATGCAGGTGAGCTCTGAGTATATGTACGAGCAAGTAAAGAAGAGTTCTGTATATATTAAATGAAATATATTCAGTATATACCAAATGAAAGCATGAAGAAATGTAAACAAAAATGAGATTTGTATAGTTTATATTTCCATAATTTCACCATGACAAAGGCAGGTCAAGTGAGTGCTGTACTTTGGGCCGAGTTCAGTGCTGCATTGCTAATAGTGTCTGTTTAGCCTGCTCATTTAGAGTTTAGTACGTTACATAACGTCCTGTAAAGGTGTTTTAGTGTATACTACACAGAAACACAAGGAAAACAAACTCAAGATTTTGAAGAATGTGTGTCCATCATTTTGATTCTAGCAATGTCCACCATGAATATATTCACTTAGAGGCATTAAAAATGCAATATTGAAATAATTCCATAATTTTATGTTTAACGAAATCAGTTAAATAATATGCACATCAAGATAGACATTTCAGACACTGGCAAGTAACACATTTCAGTGTCCTTCAGTGCCTGTGCACACTGTACGAGCACCAAGAACCGTTTTTTGCGTGTGTGTCCTCAGATATTGGACCAGTCAAATCATTCAGTTCATGTGTAATATATACCAATGTTAATTTTTCTGGAGATGATAAACCAATCAAATTGTGTCTTTCCCATTTAGTGTATATTATTTCTCCATCCATCTATAAATCATTAAAACACAAGTCTAGTTGACATAAACTAACCTAAAATGGTTTAAGATGAAGCTAATATCAGAAGTTGTGTGTGCGGCCGGAAAAACAAACAATACTGTTCACATCGAATTATTTACAAAAAGGGATGATTTCAAGTCCCTAATATACCTACCAGCCTGTGGTTTGAAAAGGAAACTAAGAATGAAGTTTGGTAAATCCAGGGAGAAAGCATCCAACTGGGAAGCCTGGAAATGTGAGATGACAAAGTTTCCTACTGCAATCTAAATAAATCAGAATGACTACAATGGGTCAGATGGTTTGCAATACATTTATTTTTCATGTATTAATCAGTTCACATGTATTAAAGCTGTAAATTTCTGGTGGGAGTTTTAAAACACACTGAACATGAAACCAGTGACTGCATAGTGACAGACATTTGTGTTATAAACGCCAGCTGTATTACAGACTCCAGATCAACATTGTTCGTCCTGAATCAACTGTCAACTAAGTTTCACCAGAACAAGAATGGCATCTTCAGCACTTCCCAGGAGGTTCGTTCCACACATGAGCAATCCATGGCTATCAAGTTACAAAACAGTTTTGTGTCAAGCATGTGTTCATCCCTTCCCTAACCCGCTATAGCTTCCTGTGGACTGTGTGGGCAAACATAAAGGTAGGGGTGTGTGATGGACACGGTGTTCATTTAAAAGTTCTTTGATGTTGCCGAGGTTAGAGGATGTGTACCTCTGTGTAAGGCTTTACAGGGTACTGATACAGGTTTCTTGACTCCTTGAACTGGTAAGTCCCGAGAGGGGCATGACAGTCGAAGCCTCCACGCAGTACACCGTTCGAGGGTTTAAGTCCTCGATCAGGAGCTTCCTCGAACAGCCCTGGACTTCATGAATCTGCAGGTCAAATATGTACACATAGAGAATGATTACAGAATGGAATAATATCAGGCTACAGCCAAAAGTAGACACCTGGCTATCGTAAACGTGCATATTCACCCTTATGCTGTCATCATAAAATCCACTCTGTGGTTGATGGCATTTGTGGCTAGGAAGAGTGTTAATGAGGTCAGGCACTGATGTCATGTGTGACCTTTCAGTTCATTCCAAAAGTGTTCACCGGGTTTAAGGTCAGGACTCTGTGTAGTAAGCTTAGTGCACTAGAGTATGGTCATGCTGGTACAGGTTTCAGTTCCTTATTTAAAGCACAGGGACATTTATTTACATACATGCGTGTGCTTCCAACAGTTTGGGGAAGCATCACCCATAACTGTGATGGTCAGGTGTACACATATTGAGTTTGGGCCATATAGTATATACGATGATATACAGTCTCTATAAAGAATGCCAAGTGCAGAAAACAGATTTTCCTTTCTAAAGCAAGATTTCATCATTCCTTACTATAAGGTATAAAATATCTTGTTCGTACTACTACAAATACCAGCATTTAAAATCAGTAGCGGACCATTCTGACTGAACGAGTATCTCTCACTCAGAATTTTTCTGAATGGCTTAATCCTACTAAGGTCGCAGGGAGGCTGGTGCCCATCTCAGCTGACACTGGGCAAAGGCCAGAGTTCCACCGGGCCAACACAGAACATACTCACATTTGGGGCAATTTGAAACAGCCATGTAGCCTAATGAGCATGTCTTTGGACTGTAGAGAGATACCCATGCAAACACGGTAGGAACATGCAAACTAACCACGATGCCACTGTGCCACCTGAAGGTGTATCTGTTACCAGTAATGTAGCATTTCAATAAAATAAGAAATGTGTCGTTATTGGGACATAATCCACAACACAGCGATGCGGTGCCCTGGCACAAAGTGCCAATACTTTGTTTTTGGACCGTTGGAGGAAACCAGCATACCTAGAAGAAACCCACACAAGCACAGGGAGAACATGCGCACAGCTTCACACAGACATGCCCTCGGCAAGCCCGAGACTCGAACCCAGGACCTACTTGCTGTAACGCAGATGTGCTAAGCACTATGCCACCATGCTGGCCCCGTTCAAAACAATTACATCTAAATTTTTTACACTGAACAGTCAAAGGTATCCTTTGCAGGTATTTCAGCAGAACACACTTTTCTCAGCGATGAAAATCGTATATTAATCTAAAAGTTTTTCCCAACAGAAGTTTCCCCAAATGGGTTGCACTTGGTTGCTTTGCGTTTACCCTTCTGTTCACTTTATCCCCAGCCTTTAGTTCAGGAAGCCAGAGCCTTAACCACTGAGCCATCACTGCCCCACACAGCTGTTCTTAAATGTATTGCATCTATGTTGTATAGTTCTGATAACCTGCAGAGTGCTTAAGGTTTTATTTACTGTACCTGCTCTTCTCCGTTGTGCATGAGGTAAATCCTGAATATCAGCTTCAGTAATTTTGTAACTAACATCTTGTTGTTCCTGCGTCCCTGTAGAGGAGTCCGTGGAGGTCTAATCAGGACCACAATGCCTTGCTCTGTCACATTCAGCTTGATTTTTGGTGGGCTGAAAGTGGCTGGAATACAGAAGGGATTATAAGTTGAAGTATACATATCACATTTATTCTTATCTGTAAATGCTATGCTTGTGTATATACATGCAGGCAGCCCTGAAAGGCCATCAAGTTTTCTTCCCCTTGATGTGCTGATAACAGAGATGAGTGCGAGTGCTTTATGTTTCTTAATTAGATCAAGCAGGTGGACTTTTTGCACAAAAATATCAATCAAACTACATATGAAGGGCTGAGAGCCAGAGTGGTTTAACCCACAAGAACTGAAAAATGAGATAAGGTTATATTTTAACAGATGTGGTTGAGCTCTACGCACACCAGAAAGGTCCCTTTATCGTCCTTATGAACTTAAATCAATTTGTGAGCATTATCGCTGATTTTTTTAGATTGCAAAAACTTTTTTTCAAATTTTGTCATTTTTCTCAAAAACGAAGGTTTGAAATAATGTTGTAATTTATGAATAGTTCTTTTTTTTTAAGAAAGATGCAATTATCTACCAAGAAAATGAATAATTTAGTAAGAATCAAAATGGCAAGAAATAGTTTTAATGATCTTACAAGTTTAGTCAATAAATAATTTTAGTAGTGAACAGATTTTTTTATTTGTCTATCTATCTATCTATCTATCTATCTATCTATCTATCTATCTATCTATCTATCTATCTATCTATCTATCTAT
>JBCNYG010000025.1:20808303-20819158 GCA_039654305.1 Porochilus rendahli
CTCCCATCTCAGCCGACTCTGGGCGAAGGTGGGGTACACCATGAACAGCTTGCCAGGCCATTACATGGCCCACACACATACAACCACATTCACACTCACACCTAGTGGCAATTTGGAACAGCCAGTCAGCCTATTGTTCATGTTTTTGGACTGTGGGAGGAAACCGAAGTACCCATTGGAAATCCACACAAACATGGGGAAACATGCAAACTCCTCACAGAATTGCACCGAGCCTGGGAATCGAACCCAAGCCTTATTGCTGTAAGGCGGACGGAGTAACCACTACTTGCTGCCCCCTATTATTATTTATTTATCATTCTTTCATTTATTTTCTGAACAGCTTAATCCTAATTAGGGTAACAGGGAGGCTGGCACCCATCTCAGCCGACTCTGGGCAAAGGCAGAGTACACCCTGACAGCTCGCCAGGCCATGGCAGGGCATATTTATTATTATATATTATATTATATATATTTTTTTTAATATTATATTTTATAAAGTTGTTTGCTGAGACAGGGAGAGGGAGACAGGCAGAAGGAGACAGGGAGAGGGAGACAGAGAGAGGGAGACAGGGAGAGGGGACAGGGAGAGTGAGACAGAGAGGGAGACAGCAAGAGGGAGACAGCAAGAGGGAGACAGCGAGAGGGGACAGGGAGAGGAAGACAGCGAGAGGGAGACAGCAAGAGGGAGACAGAGAGAGGGAGACAGAGAGAGGGAAACAGAGAGGGAGACAGGGAGATGGGAGAGGGAGACAGGGAGAGGGGACAGGAAAAAGAAGACAGGAAGAGGGAGACAAAGAGTGGGAGACAGGGAGAGGGGACAGGGAGAGGGAGACAGGGAGAGCAAGACAGAGAGTGGGGGAACAGGGAGAGGGGACAGGGTGAGGGGACAGGGAGACCGAGGGGGGAACAGGGAGAGGGAGACAGGGAGAAGGGAGAGGGAGAGGGGGAGAGAGATGTTGATCTGTAGATCTACATGAGAACATGCATACTGTATGAAAACCTACATTTTCTGGAATTTTACCTTGTTTTAAGGTCAGACAGCAGGAAACGTCACACATTATTTTTTATACAATAAGTTAAGACATACTGTAGTAAAATATCCTATAAGAAAGAAAACATACCAGGCTGCACTGTTACTGACAAGTATCTTGCTATGTGAGTTCCCTGCTTCCCTAAGCTGCATATTACCAACTGGATGATCATTCTTCCTATAAATGCATGCCAAGGTTTTACTCCTTACCTAAAATTATTTTCATTTCATTGTCAACTGAAGAATGTTCAAATTGTCGGCTTGTTTGTCGCTCTGACTGACCCACAAAAGGACCTTTTTGGAAATCTGACAAATCTTGTGTGTATCTAGTGATTAGTACATCCCCCTCACAGGAAGAAAGGCCTGGTTCAAGTCCTCCCTGCGTGGCGTTTGCATGTTCTCCCTGTGCCTGCGTGGGTTTTCTCTGGGTACCCTAGTAGGAGTAAGCGGTTCGGCGAACGAGTAGCTGAGTTTTATTATATATATAAAAAAAAAGTAAAAAAAAACCTCCAACAAAACCTCTGAGCACGTGGTGGCGCTGTGATTCCTTCTACGTTCCGTTTTATATACTTGACGCGCTATGAGCCCACGTGACATTACCTTTATCTGATTGGTGCTTTCACTGTGTAACGTCATGTCCCTGGCCCTTGATTTGCTGCAGGCTGTTGGCGGGAATTTGGCGTCCGGAAGTGAGAGACGCTACACCGGGGTAAGGCTTTGTTTTGTTTCGCTAATGTTAATTTGTCGTTGGTTATTTTTAATACTTTTTAAAAAGATACAGGGTGTTTGTCATTATATTCTTTTAAGCAACAATAATAACAACAACAATAACAACAGCAGCACTGAATGAAGTTATTACTTTATCTGTGCAGTTAGCAAACTTAGCTCAGATAATCTGCTAGTTCTGCACGCGCTAACTTTTCCTCCTCAGCAGTAAACAGATGTTTATTTTTATGACGTCAGTGAAATTTTTTTATGATTTGGTGTTTATTAAGGTTTTATCCGGTGAGATAAAACTGTATCATTAATATAAGCTGTAGAGGGTCCTGTAGTCTGAGGACACTTTACAAAACCCTGAATCAGCTCAACCTTCCTGAACACATTCAGCACATCAGTCCTAAACATCATCCCATCATCTCCATCGCTGGTTATATCAACTGCTTTTTAGTTTAGGCGGTGATCAAAATAAACAAAAATAAAATCGGTCTCTCTGTCTCTCCGTCCGTCTCTCTGTCTCTCCGTCCGTCTCTCTGTCTCTCCGTCCGTCTCTCTGTCTCTCCGTCCGTGTTCCTTCCTGTCTGTCCCCCTCCCCCTTCCACTCTATCTCCATCTGTCCTTCTGTCTCTATATCTCCCTGTTTCTGTCTGTCTCCCTGCTCCCTTTTTATCATGCTGTATCCCTCTTTCCCACTCTTCCCTCTGTCTCTCTGTATGTCTCAAACTGTCTGTATGTCTCCTCTCTTTCTGCCTCTCTGTCCACCCCCCTGTCTCTACACTGCTGTCTTATCTGTCTCTCTCTTTGTCCTCCTGTCTCTCTTCATCTTTCTCCTTGTCTGAATCCCCTCTTGCTTTTGCTCTCTTATGTTCTCTTTCTATCTCCCTCTCTCTCCCTCCCTTCCTGTCTTTCTCCCTGTTCTCGCTCTCTCTCTTACTGTGGTGATGTTCAAAATGGTTCCAAAAGCACAACCTCAAAATAGATATGTGATAAAATCAAAAAACAATGATGGCTTATTCAGTACTTTTTTGTTGTTGTTGATTGGCTGCAGCATGTGTCGGGCTGTGAGAGAATGGACTACTGAGAGGTGCAGATGTTCACATGAGAAAAAAAATCTGTTTGTTTTTCTTTGGTGTTAACTTTAGCACTTGCTTTAAATGAAGTAATCTTGGACATGTCAACACTGCTTGTATTTCTTGAAAAAGTGAATTTGAAGGATTATTCAGATATATAGAATTACTGTAGTGTGACTCCAACAGTAATTCGTATTTTCAGAAATTTCTTTGTAATGTTGTGGCAAAGTGTCCAGTTAACGACGCAAGAGATTCAAATCCATTTTCAGAGATTGTTCAGAGAACAGTCTTGGACAAAGAACGAGCTCTGCAATTTGCTTATATAGTGCCCATTGCACTCTGATTGGTTTACAATCCTCTACCTCTAGACTTTGATTGGTCCCTGATGACCTAATATCTCAACATATCTCTGCCAGACTCGAAATGTCCCGAGTCTGACCTTGAAGGCTTGATGACCCCTTTGCTCAGGATGGCCATTGTTTCCTTTTAAGGTCCGACATTTTGTTCCAATATTCTGTCTGTGTTCAAGGACAGTCAAGCAATACTCATACAGAGTGGAATAAGCCCTACATAAAATAATAAAATATTCTTACACACATCAGTGAATGAAGTTCTCATACAACTTAAATATATGTTTCATGATGGGGAAGTCCAGCAAATTACATAAGATTTATGGAGGACCAAGTATATGACATTTAGGACTGGCAGGCCATAGGCCTTCCACAGTTCATTGGTCCAAAACCCAGAGTGCCCCCACTGGCGCCGATACCCCAATCTACAGTAATATTTTTAAAAAATCTAGTGTTTTGGTTAAGAAATGATGTTTTCATTAGAGCACTTGCGCAAATTGACCTGCTCCAGCATAATATGGTTTAAGTTGCAAGGGAGTGTTTTGAGTTAGAGCCAAAGAAATTTGAAAATGGCTTACCCTGAAAAATCTGATATCGCCAAAAATACATCCTTCAACCAGAATACTTTCCCTACTTACAGAATCCCAGAAGGATACCCCGAATCATATAATGCTGCGAATTAGACATAACATGGTGTAAATATACAGTCTATACTGCAATGGTCTGTTGCTAGGAAGATCGGGCTGATTGGTCGCTAGCCGGATTAATTTGTTAGCAGTTCCAGAAGAATGTTCTGTAACTGTAATTGCTATTTAACTCAGTCCCTTTTCATTTAAGTGGTTAAACTCGGTCCATTTTCATACTATAATGAAATCATGTATTATACCTAATTTTAAAGCATATTAAAGTCTCTTTCTATATATATCTATGAATTATTCCATGTAAATTTAATGTGGAAAATACGTTAAATATACACGTGGATATTTACATCTGAAAAATGTTGTGGGAATTTTTTTACTATTAATTAACAAACAACACATCAAGAGTCAGGTCAAAGAGTGGAATTCTTTATCTTCTGCATGCATTTATGAGAGAGAGGTACCCCCTTACTCCTAGTTCCTCTTATAATTTCAGAGCGTGAGAAACAGTGGTGAGTCGGTGTTGGGTGTAATCACAGTTGGCATATATTGCAATTCTAACAGTTATCTCTTGCGACTCCCTAAGCACATTCCGTTCTCTGAGGACATTCCCTTTTCTGAGACTGAACGTCGAGGGGACTATCAACCGAGATTCACTGAGACTGAGGTGAAGTAATTGTTTTAGTGTAGTGAAACAAAAGTAAAGCACCCTTACCGCTAAGGTTGAATACCAGTGAATAGACCCAGATCAGCCATAACGTTAAAAGATTAGCCCCACAGGCACTTTAAGCAAATAACATTGATTATCCTATTTCAGTGGCACCTGCAAGTGATTGGGATGTATTAGGCAGGAAGTGAACGGTCAGTTCTGGTTAGCAGGAAAAATGAGTGTAATGATCTGAGTGACTTATTCAAGGGCCACATTGTAATGGTTAAAGGGCACCTGTGGTGAATTAGTGTTACGAGCTATTTGAAACGATTATGTATAACATCAGTCCATGTTGCCTTTCTGATTGACTGTTCCAGGCTGGTAGTGACGTGAATTTATTGGCTTGGCTGATCTATGTCACTGAACCTTGTAGCATTATTGGCCAGAGCTGAGCTGCACAAAACAACAAGAGCAGAAAAGCAAGACAGGAAAGCCAAGTTGGGAAAATGTTAGCTGCGTAAGCCATTTTGTATTTACCGTCGCACTCATCTCTGGCAATGTTTTCATCCTCAGTGACTTAAATGTAAGTTTTACTGTCTCCAGAAGAGACATCAACCCCCCCCATGTGTTGCATTACTTCCATCGAAAACAAATGCTAAGCTGCAGCCCCCATAGTTCAGCACGTCGCTAGTAACCCACATGATAAAATGGTCATATATATGCTTTTTATGGTCATGTGTTAAAATAAGTGCCCGTGTCACTTATACGTATTACACACACAAATTATGCTGTGAGGATGACCAATACTGCTACTCTTTAAACGACTGGATCTATGTTCCTGTATCAGGGTGCTGCTGGTATGCTGTGGTAAGTACCTAGTGAACGTGGTCCAAGAAGGGACAAACAGTGAACTGGCAAGCATGTCTTGAGTAGCCAGGGCTCACTGATGTTTATGGGGAGTGAAGACTAGTATGTCTGGTCTGATACCATGGAATAGCTGCTGTAGTACTAACTGTTAATGCTGGGTATGATAAGTGTCCTAAAACACAGTGCATTGCAGCATATTGTGTGAGGGGCTGTGTAACCACAGACCGTTTAGGTGGTGTTAATGTTGTGGCTGATCAGTGCATCTTTGCAGAGGATTTTCACAGACAAAGAACTAAAGGGTTTAAAGCAATAACACACATAATAGCAATCGCTTGTGTTTTCTTTCTTTGTTTATTGTGCAGAGAATTATCATGCAGTTTGTAGGCAGAAGGAAGAAGGTGACACTAAACCAGCAGAATGAGCTGTATGGCCACTGTCTGCAGTTCTACTGTCAGCCTCCGCTGGAGAACATCTCTCTGACGGAGTTTGAAGGCTTTGCTGTGGACAGGCTGAAATGTAAGATCCTCCGCATGGGGAGCCTTTTCGGAAACCTCATTACCGGCCACGTTGGAGACTGAAACACTGTCTCACACGATAGCAACCCCTGTCTCGATTCTTATTCTTGCAGTGCTGAAGACGGTGGAGAATCTTGGGGTGAGCTATGTGAAAGCGACAGAACAGTACAAGAATAAGCTCCACTCCGAGTTCTCCAGTCTCGGGTTCCCGCACAAGGAGGAAGTGGTGAGGAAACGCTCCCACGTTTGCTTTCGTTTAAAGATAACCGATATCCTAAACATGAACTAAACTTCTGAGCATGATACAATATTGTGAAAGTAATGAATTGATATTGATGTTCTGGTTTGTAGTTGCACACATTATTCAAAACACATTTTACATCATATTTCAGTGTTGGGTAAATTAAATACAAGTCATATTTCTGCATAGGATGGAATTGTTTCATGGACAATTACAAAAAAGTAATAAACACCACTAAAATTAAAAGTCAGTCTTCTATCAATTCTTTAATTTTCAATAAAGTTTACGTAGCCTTCTTTTATTTTGGGTCCTCTCTTAAGCCCACTGTAGGGGTATATAAAAAGGAGGAAGGGTGGAGATCAGATGTCATGTTTCAGCGTAAAACCCAGGGTGTCTCTTTAGCTCTTGAGTTTAAATACATCCAATGCGGAAATATAACAAAAAACAAAGTTTGAGTTTCTTATACTACTTTTTTTTTTTAACGTATTGTCACCACGACCGAGACAAGGCAGGTGAGCTTTTAAGCATTTTAGCTAATGACAATCTTTTTAGCCTTCTCATTCAGGGTTTTATACGTGCAAACCTAACTAAATCACACTCTATTAAGGCGTTTTAGTATACACTACAGAAAAACACCAGAAAAACAATCTTAAATTAGATTTTTACGGTTTGTGTTGTCTGCCAGCGATGCTGGAGCAACACACGGAGATCTCTATGTATCGTTGACTGTCGTCAGCTCATTATAATCCTCAACCAGTCAACTTATTTCAACCAAAGTTTCATCGAATCTTATTTACATCATGCGCCTCCTATTTTAATTGAATATCAAACAAATGATTTAAAATAATTGTTCAGTGCTAGTTGAAATGAGCACTGCAGAGGACATTAAGTGTTCCCTGGAGGACTCGTACGTTTTTTCCCCCATCTTAGTGTGACACTGCCTATTCCGAGTGATCGCGATAAACTGTGAGTGTCTGTCAATTTGATTCAAGCGTTTTTCCACTCAAGATAATGTTTTTGACCCCCTGATAGTGGACCAAACAGATCGCGTCCATTCCTGTGAAGTATACACTCATTTAAAATGTTTTGCTCTCCACTAGTGGTGTTTGACATTTGGCTTTAATTAATTAGGATGAATTAAGCATGAATAAAACTCAAGCCGGCCCCACGGAATATGAGAAACGAAGGAAGGATCACATCTCTCATTTTATCCTCCGCCTGGCGTACTGCCAAACGTAAGTGCACTTCTTTTCTTTGTGCATGTTTTAGTGGCCAGTGTGAGTTCCCATTTCAAGTAATGAATGTTTGTCAGTGCATAAGTACAGTGAGGTTACATGTGCCACTTCTGTGTAGGTGAAATACTCACCCACTTACTCATTTGACGAGCAGCTTGGTTCTATTAGGGTCGTAGGGCGGCTGAGCCTATCTCAGCCGACACTGGGCGAAGGCGGCATACACCCTGAACAGCTTCCCTGACCGTCGCAGGTCAGCACACACACATTCACATTCACACGAAGGGGCAATTTCGAACATCCAGTTGGCCTAATATGCCTGTCTTTGGGCTGTGGGAGGAAACTGGAGTACTCGGAGGAAACCCACACAAGCGCAGGGAGAACATGCAAACTTCATACAGAAGCACTCAAGCCCACAACGTGAACCCAGGCCCTGCGGCGTCATGCTGCCCTGGAGGTAAAATGGATATATATGAATTATCAGTATCTGTGGTTTATGAGGGAAAAAAAAAAACAAAACAAAACACTTTTTATATTATAAGACACATTTGTTTTTCCGATGGGGAATAGAATCAGAACATTTTATCGATCCCGGAGGAAATGGTGTTAAATTGTGTAATAGCAGTAAAGCTAGAAGTAAAAATTCTCCAGAGTTCCACTACAAACACTGGTCCCAATATACATGGAAGTAGACTAACTTTTGTTATATTCTACCCGTGCCGTAAAGCCTCAGTCTGATTTCAGGGAGGATCTCAGGCGGTGGTTCATCCAGCAGGAGATGGATCTTTTTCGTTACCGCTTCAACGAGCTTCAGTCGAAGTACAAGACTGACTTTCTACACAAAAACAATTTGAAATATGAGACGGTAAAGACTCACTTTTCTTCCACTTGCTCATAGCATTTCATAGCAGGGTTTCAGGATAAAATAAGAACTCTATAGCAGTCAGTATGTGCTACTTGCTTCATACCTCATCATGTGTGCTGTAGTGTTTGTTTTAGAGAAAACCTTTAGAGAGATGTTTTAAATTTTTAATTCCTTAGCTTGGGACTGAGTTCAAACGTGTATTTGTTGCACAGTTAAACGATTTACTTGAACCACTAGTTCAATAAATTCAGTTTGACGAATATGTATCAAATACTCAGCAGAACAGGAAACCATTGATCATATTTATTCAATACAGCACAGCAGCCAGCGACGCTATACTGATGCAGTGCTATGTTATTGATACACAGACACTTTTATTATAACCGCGACCTCTGGACCTCTGGACCGCTTAATCCTACTTGGGTTGTGGAGAGGCTGGAGCCTATCTCAGCTGACACTGGGCACCCTGAACAGCTTGCCAGACCACACAGTGCCAACACGCACAACTCACACTCAACTTCACACTCGCATCTAAGCTCAATTTAGAACGGGCAGTTAGCTTAATGCGCATGTCTTTGGTTTGTCGAAGAAAACCAGAGTACCTGGAGGAAACCCTTGCAAGCCCTGAGAGAAGATGCAGACTTCACACAGAAACGCCCAAGCCTAAGACTATTTTGCTGTGAGGTGGATGTGCTAACCATTACACCACCTATTATAGCCACTTTACCTCAAACATTCTAATCCGTTTCCTAGCTCAAGTGGGTGCCTAGAAAGAGAAAAAGGCCAGGCAGCACTTGGTGTTTGTTGTAAACAGAAGGTGGCGCTGTGAACACATCGATAGCTGAGCACACCGAGAGCGAGAGAGAGGGGGAGAAAGGTCTTTGATGTAAGCAGTCACTGGAAAATGAATCGAAAATGATTGTTGATTATCAAGTGCTTTGATGCTGTGGGATGCTTTCTACTACATTTTATTTTAAATCTGTCGAAGTCTAATTTCTTGGTCAACACGTTGCTGTGTTTGTTTGTTGTCTGTTCATATTTCTCCTTTAATGTCGGATTTGTCTTTTTATCTCCTTTTTGACAGATAAGTGCCGATGAAAAGACCAATCTTAAGGAACAGCTCATAAACTCCAGTTATGGCGTCAGTGGAACTACAGTTGCCGAGCAAGACTTCTACAAAGTATGACTTACTGCAGCACATTAGTGCAACGCTGCTAAAACGCTAACAAATTGTAGTCCAAGTGGGTTTTGTCTTTAGCCTTAATTTTTAAACTGAAGACATGTTTGGAAAACCCTGTCTTATTTGTTTCTATTTCCCATCATGCTGTGTTTCTTGTTTAGTTTATTTTTAACGCAGAAATTGCCTGCAGGGTTTATGTCCCTGGAACATCAAATGTGAAAGTGAAGGATGGCATCTGATGACTAAATTTATCAACAGTTGTTTAATCAGAGCCTCCTGTGGGCTGTGTGACGAAAACCTGGCTCGTAAACTGTTTTGATTTTTATTCTGGTCCAGGTACCGTTCCAGGACGCTCTGGATTTGGTGCGGACCAGGAAAGTGTTCCTGAAGGGTGGCTATGCCTACATCCCTCACCAGGACATCGTCGCTATCGTTCTCAATGATTTCCGCACCCGGCTCTCCAAAGCACTCGCAGTAAGTCACTGTTATTCCAGCACTGGGGTTGTTGTGTGTCAGGGAAAACATTACCCATATGACTGTTGCTCAGGATTAACTGGTTGTCAGGGCCTTTTTTAGTCTGGGCTGTGTTGGAGGTTCAGCAGGTAATTGTAAGTATATTTGATTTTTTTTTGACAAAAAAATCAATAAAAATGCCATGAGGATCAATGGATGAGTCATGCTGCCTTATATTTGGGAATTATGAAGTGTGTGTGTGTGTGTATATGTATGTGTGTGTGTGTGTGTGTGTGTGTGTGTGTGTGTATATATATATATATATATATATATATATAAATATATATAATATAATTTTCAGTTTAATAGATTAAGCGGAGTATACTCACTTTTTTTTTTTAACAGAGATATATTGATTAAAAAATATCATCAGTCTTTGCAGTAATTATCAATATTTCCCCATCTTCTGAATATCATTGCCAATATTTTTCCTAATGTCTTCCCAGCAACACACACAATCCAGACTTGGCAATAAGAGTCACATAAAAAAAAAAATACATGTGTTAAATAATTAATACTGTACACAACCTGGGTGTGGCGTGGTCTGATCCGGGATTAAGTGCAGAGCTTATCTGTCCTGCCTCTGTAATGATTGATTAAAAAAGGAAAAAAACAAAAACCAAAATAAAGTCTCTTTTTAGTTTGCTATTCTTTGCTTTTGTGTAGTGTATACTTGATCTCTTGGAGTGTTAAAGAAATGCCCTTAGATAGGGCTCAGCACCTGCATCTGTCTTGATTTGAAAATGATTGTGTGTTTTTATAATTTTTTTTTTTTTTGCTAATGTACACATTAGTACTTGCTAACATTTTATTCGCCTCTGGCTAAGTGGATGTCGCTGAATTGAACGTTCTGTCTTGGGGAGTGTTTAATGACAAATGCTCTGCATTAAATTGCAGAGAAACAAGAACTTGGGCAGTGGTGGCCTGGTGGTTAAGGTGCTGGATTACTGATCCCAAGGTCGGGGGTTTAAGCCCCACTATCAGCGGG
>JBCNYG010000025.1:20851722-20874733 GCA_039654305.1 Porochilus rendahli
TAGTGATTGGCAAATTACTGTTGTATGCAAGCAATTAAGCACATCAGGAAAAATTAAATGATTAAAAAAAAATTGCTAATCATTGTTAGTGCTGTAAAAATAATTTTGTTTAACGTCAGTTGATTTTATTTTTCAATTATTTTTATCTTAGAAAATGATCCTGATATCAACCTTTGTACTTATCTGCTGTCTCTGACTGTAGGCTAGTTTGAAAGCACTCTGAGAAGCAGAATGCTGAAACGGTAGCAACTTCAATAATGCACATGCATTTATTTCCACTGCTGAGCTTTCACATTTAGAGAAGGGGACGTGTTCTAGCAAGGTGCTTACCTTCAGAATCTCAATAGCGGCACAGTTGATATGGATGATAATCTTAGCGAAAGTCCCAGCTGACGAATAAAGAAATGAAGTGATTGCAAAGGAGTAATGGACGTTGATCTCGGGGGAGCCCTACGAGAAGTACGGGAATATAAACCATTGCATGCATTGTGGAAAATTAAAGAAACATGCTTGTAATCACATTTATTTATAGTTCTGGTTATATCCGGTGTTGTGATGGTTTATATCACTTGAAAGTGATTTGTTTTCATTGTTAGTTAATACGGATTTATTGTCAATAGCTGAAGCTCTTGAAGGAACACTTTGTTTTTCTCGTGTGTTTATAATGTGCAATCAGTCTCAGAGGTGCTCTGTCTGAATTCTCCATTTGTTGATTTATTGTAAGTGGAAACTACACCCGAAATGTTTTATGTTTGTATTTTTTGAGAAAAAAATCTTGTCAGCGGTTGGAGAGTGCTTATTTTCTCTTGTTTTGATTCACAAAGCTTGTCAAGTACATCATCTGGGAAGCTTAAAAACAGGCTCGAATGAAGTCTTGAAAAATATAAAGTGCCTCAAAAAGCTTTTTCCGTTTATCATGCTTGTGACAACGGAGTCAAATCTGAAAAAAAAAAAAACATTTTAAGAAGTGGCTTTTATTTAAGGTAAAGCATTTCATTTGGAATTGGAAATAGTTGAGAGTGAGGGGAAAAGCATTTTCCTGTGCATTTGAGAATTCAATTTAAACTGAAATTACCAAAATGGAACACTGAAATCTGTCATGAAATACTTTTTCCCTGGTCAGTACCTTAGGGAGATGCATCATATACAGTGTTTTATTTCTTGTGCTTGAATGGGCATTTGAACAGGGTAGGCTAGTACAAGAAACCACAGCACAGGCTTTATTTTAAACACTATGCTTATCTTGCAATTTGATACTGGTTGTAAATTGCACATTCACATTCATTGAATTAAGGACTTTCTAACCAATCAACAACACTGAATGTCATAAACCCAACAACACCAGTCGGTCATAATCGCCAGCACTGCTGCCAGAATCCGTATCACCACCATCACCCCGTCACCATCGGCAGCACCACTGTCACCCCTTCACCGCTGTCATAATCCCCATTGTCCGCATTTCAACTATAATTGCCAGCACTGCCGCCACCCAGTCAGATCCACCAGCTCCATCAATCCAGTCATAATCGGTAGCAGCATCAGCACTGCAGTCACCTGCGTCATCACCAACACCATTACCTTGTCATCCCTGTTACCACAGCCATCATCACGACTGTCGACTGATTGGCCAGGAATAAGAGCCAGCCGTCCTAAATGTATTTCCTAAATCTGTCCCATCCCGACACCCTCTCTCTGCCAACATGCTCACTCCTACAACGTGTATGTGATGTGCAAATATAAACGAAGTTGCTTTTAAAATGTGCTGCAGATGAAAGTATACTGGCGATGTAAAGACTTGACCTATATACCAGCTGTACACAACACTGGCCACCATAACTTGTAGGCATGGGAGATTGGATGGTGTAGATTTACCCAAAAACTGGTAATACTATGTTCTGCTTACATGCAATATCAGTTGAATTTCCTGTAGATATGATTATTTATCCAGATAGCTAGCTAATCTGTCTAAATCTAAAAATGTGTAGGCTATTACCACTATTAATCCAGTACTGGTGGGCAACACCCAAACTAAATACATAGATGTATGCGTGCTTTTCAAGTAAATGCAACTGTTGCTTTTTTGTAGTCATCACAAGCTCTGTCATCATTTCTGTCAACACCGTAACCACCCGCTATCCCTGTCATCACTACAACTGCTGTCATTGTCACCTCTGTCGTCATCATTAGGCTTTGGGTTACTGTTCCGAAAGTCGGGGGTTCAAGCCCCAGTACCACCAAGCTGCCTCTGTTGAGTCTTTGAGCCAGGCCCTTAAGCCTCAATTGCTTGGTTGTATGAAAATGATAAATGTAAGTCGCTCTCTGATAAGGGCATCTGCCAATTGCCATAAATGTAAATGAATAAGGTCTGACTTTTTACTCTCCAGCAGAATTGTGGGAAAGACACATGATAATGTCATACTGTCATGTTTTACCTCCCCTTCTCCTTCAAACCTTTCAAGTCACAATGTCCATTATCAGGCAGACATGTGTCTAAGGCAAGGAATGTTCTCTTACTGAAAAATGATATGTGGAAAGAGTTGTCAGCATTTATTTATTTGAATGATATGCACTTTTATTCTTGACTTGTTCTGTGTTGCAGCCATGCATACGTGGGCCAGGATTACAGCATCCAGAAAAACATTGGAAAAGTCTCCCTGGAACAGATCGATCCAGTGAGTACTCAGTAAATTGGAGCCAAAAAATGCAACGGGAGATGCTGTTCTGCTGTTTTCATTTCCATTTTAATCACAGTGTAGCAAAGTTAGCTTAAATGTATAATCTCTTAAAAATGAGAGCAGCCGTATATTTTATAACTTTAATTCTGTCTGTGTTTGTATAGTTGTTTATAGTTTAGTTTGAAGGTCGAGCTGGAAGTGAAAAACATTTAATCAAAACTCTGAGTTAGTTGAACTTTTATGTTCGGACTAATTGGCAGTCCCCTTGTTTAAACTGTTCAGATTGGTTTGTATTTCAGTATCCATGTATGTCGTTTATGCTATGCAACTATGGGTTTAAAATAACTGCCAGTAGAGCTCATTATTTCACACTTTGTGGTTTTACACCTTTTATTAAATAATTTTAAACACTAGGCTTTTAATCAAGTTTGTATACAGCTCATAGAAAATGGCCAATGAGCACCACAGTACTTCTAAACACACTGAAAATCCTTCAATAGGTTTAAGAAGGAAAAATAGATCGATTGGTGCTTGAAAGTTTGTAAACTGGACCATGGATTAGTGTCCAAACTTTTATGATTGCTTTCTAACCCTTTTCTGGCCGGATGAGCATCAACAACTCTTTCTGAACCCCTAGGAAATCTCTTTTTCCGACTTTGATAGATCCCTGTTCTTTAAAGAGAACAGAACACCCACTCATACCATATTGGTTTAAAAACACCTGGCTGTAATTTCATTTTTAGATTAACTACTGATCCTAAAGTGTTCTATACCTTTCCACTCAGGGTAAAGGTAGGTAGGTAAAGTCTGCTAGGCTTTTCGACCCGAGCCTACTAGCTCATCAGGTTGGAGCTTATCCCTGGTTTCCTTAGTATGAAGCAACTATGAGTTCAACTCCTCCTGGATGGGATGCTAGTCCATACTGGTACCCTTTTATACTGCCGGGTGGACACAACCTTGCCCAGGTGTCATTGCACAGTGCAGGATTCAATCCCACAACCTCTCCATCATAAGCCCAGCACCCTAACTACAACATCACCGGCCCCACACATAGATGATTTATTTATGGAAGAAACTGATTAAATATCACACATCAACCATAATCATTCTGTTTTGTTTGTTCTAGTGTGCTTCTCTTTAATGATGTTTAGAACTTGAGTGGAAATGGATGATGGTTTAGGAAATATTTATGCAAAAGTATATGGCAGAACATTATAAAAGGTCTGCGATGGCCTGGCGAGCTGTCCAGGGTCTGCCCCGCCTTCACCCAGAGTCGGCTGAGATGGGCGCCGGCTGAGATGAGCGCCAGCCTCCCTGCGACCCTAATTAGGAATAAGCGGTTCAGAAAATGAATTAAACAAATTATATTGATTAAACAAACATATCTATTGATGTAATGTACAGTGATCTGTCTCATGGTGGTGTAAATGTATTTAGGCATTGGTTCTGTGCTGTGTTTTCAGTCCCTGAGGATCCTCCAAAAACTGACGTCTTCCTTAATTTATACTTTTAAGCATGACTTACTTTATTACATTTATTTACATAAAATTATTTCAAATTTGCTGGTACTTTATTTGTACCACGGTGTATTCCAAATTGTTTCGATTTGTAGCCGCTCAACACATGCTCTTAGGTGGATCACAAGTTTTATGTTTATGGACTTTTTGTAATACATGAAGGTCTTTAAAAATGTCAGATCATCACTGCAGTAATGAGTCTCTAGTGTCAGTGTTTTGTGACACAGTAAATTTTTTTTTGACGGCAGGATAAAGGACTTTCCACATTCCAATTTCTGTCACATGCAGTGTTTTAGTCTTATTAATTTTGAGAGTGAAATGAGAGAGGCCGGAGAGGGAGTTAGTTTTTATAGCCACTATAACATAAGTGATAACAAAGTTACCCCCCTTTCCCCCACCCAGACTTTCCACAGTATTAAATGTAGTTTTGTTTTATGGGGGTGACTTTAGTTACATTTTTTTTAACTGATTATTAAATTCATACAAATTTTTAATTGTTAGTGCATCGTTGTCATATAAGAGGAATAATATGTGATAACCGTGACGACCTTTTCCTTTGGCAACACTACTTAAAGTTCTTTTATAAATCAGCCTGGCAAGGTGTAGATATTAGCTGTTTGCCCTGATACCTTTTATCCTCTGTCATAATGCTGTGTAAGTAACTAGGTATTTGTGTTAGACTGTAATATTGGGTTGTAATGTTATCATACTCGGATTTAATGACATCACTTCACTCTGTCCTGTGTGGTAACAGAGAACTTGCTTTCCCAGTTTGCATGTCTGATGGAATCTCCTTTTCTTCCTCTGTTAGCTTTCTGCCAAGTCCTTTCCTCTGTGCATGAGGCAGCTGCACAAAGCCCTGAGAGAAAACCACCACCTGCGCCACGGTGGTCGCATGCAGTACGGCCTCTTCCTCAAGGGCATCGGCCTGACGCTGGACCAGGCGCTGCAGTTCTGGAGGTCTGAGTTTATCAAGGGCAAAGTGGATGCAGATAAGGTAAACATAACCACACTGTTAACTCTCGCTTGCTCTTGCGCTTATTTAGCATGCTCTCCCATATCGGTATATTTCACACTCCTGTCGTGCTGATGTAAATCTCCCTGTTTGTCCTTCAACAATTTTGAAGGCTGGGTCACTCAGACAAATGAGTGCTCTCGTACTGTGAAAGGGGGTGTTGGAAATAATTTGGCATCCTTCCTTTGTGTCCTTAATTAAGAGACTTTGAAGAGTTTTTTTTTTCTTCCTTCCCCTCCCTGGGGGGGTGCATGGTACATTTAACAAGAAAATTACACTCCCTAGCCTAGTATTCTGTTTGTTTCTTCATCTTGTTCCGAAAGGGGATGTTTATTCCCAGTTGATTCTCAATCAAAGAGAAGCTAATGGCATTGAAATCCTTACCTGAGAATGGCTGTCCTGATGGGAATGCATTTGAATACATGGTTTTCACCAGTCAAAGGAGCAAATGCAAGCCTAAATGCAAAAATAAATAAATGTTCTCTGTGATAAGTCGTAATTTTTCTTATTTTGTGCTAGGCTTTGTTCCGCAACACTGTGCATGTGAGCAGTGCCTTTGAATACAGAGTACAGTGGAAGCAGTGTCACAGTTTCACGATTAGTCATGGTGTACACTCGGATCAAAATACACATTACATTGCACCTCTGCCTTATTATTAAGGCTGTGTTACATAACTGAAATTTCATTATTCCACTGTAGAACCTTTCATATCCAGAAAATGCGTACTGTGATACACTGCTCGGCCAAAAGAGGTCACACACTGTTTTCTCGGAGTGCCTTTATACTTGATCTCCATGGCATTGTTTCAAGAAACGTAACATTTATTTGTGTGAACGTGGCAGCTTAACGTCGGTGAAGTGTTTATGCCAAGACATTACATACCTGTGGTCGAGAGTGTTGATGAACTCTCAAACTTTGCTTTTCAACTGTAACATATATGTGGGGTTGCGGGGTGTGTAATTTCCTTCAATCGTAGACTCTTCCTGCTGCTTACACTTTGACTTGCATGTACATGCACACAGCACTTCTCTGTGATGTCTTCCCTGTGTGGCACAGTGGATTAACCATGGGTAACGGACATCTTTTTACCTCTACGATATAAATGTACTAACTTTCTATCTGAGGACAATTTATACCGTCAAGACAATATACAGTCAAACCTCCCAACCCTACTGCATATCAATACAGTCCATAACACCTGTGCTTTTGAAGATGCTTTGATTCACTTTTCTAGCAATGATAATCTGACCCTTGCCAAAATAACTGAGATCCTTATGCTTGCTCATACCCCATCTCATTCACTTTATTTTTCAGTGGTTTTATAGTCATGTCTGATCGGTGTAAGTATATATGCATTATATGTACATGTAGATACATTTATTTTTTAGGATTTAATGTGTTGTAATGTGAAAATGTAATGTCTTTATATTTTTCTCTAATCTGGAAAGCTGTAATTTATGAATTAAGGAAACAATAGTTCTTTGAAAAGGAAACCAATTCAACATTCACAATATTTTTCTCTCACTCCTCCACCCTCACCCCCAACATTCTGTTTTATCTTATAAATAAGCATAATATTCTGCTAAATACATTATTCATGCCTGAGGCCATCCTCATTGCAGCATGACTATTGAGCCATGCAGCTTCAGTAATGCTGTGATGGGCTGTTGCTTTCCACTGTGAAAGGAGGTGAATATCTGCACCTGAAGTAATCTAAAACCAATAAACCGAACAATAGATCTGCGCACACTGCACTTCCCTGCTCCATCTATGAAATGGTGTGCAATTTTCTGTGACAACATTGTAAAGGCAAAGAGGAGACAAATTAAGCTTGTTTTCCACAGAATGGTACATTTCCCATTTTGGAAGAAATAAGATGTCACTTTGCAGGACAAAAGCAATAAATGAAGATCAAGAGGACAGCAAGTTTGTAAATGTGTTTTCCGATTGCACTTTAAAAAAAGAATCACTGCATCACCAAGGTTTCACTAATTTAGAATGGCGTCTTTAGAAGGTGAGAATGTTTTATCATGTTTCATTGCTAAATCTTACAAGCAACCTTTTTCAATAAAATAGATGGTGCTGACATTTCTATTCTCCAAAACTGAACAATGCATTTTTTCCCTTTTTCTTATGTAGATGATCTGTCTGCCTCTGAGCACAACAGTCTGTTTTAAGCCTGAATATTTATGCTTGCTCAAATTGACGAGACTGAAAGTCCATTTAGAGTGAAGCACAGATTCAGTATAGGATTATTCAGCATTTAAATACTTGACAGTCTTGGGAAAAATTTCACATGGTAAAACTGGCATTTTGTTCTACTCCATATAGGTTAGGAAACTACAAAATTCAGACAATTCAGTGGGTCAGTGACAAAGCGAGACTGAGCAGGACAAGCTTTATTCCCATATTTCATTAGGACCAAAAATGCATTGAAGTCGATGGGAGGAAAAAGCAAGTAAAAGACAAGTGTAGGTCATAGCTGATTTCATGGAGGCTGAGTGAGTTAATCTGAGACGTTCTCTGATGAAGTGTTTTCAAGTAGATCAACCCTCGTTTTGAATCACTTCATTTCAGTGGGTCAAAAGAAAAAAAAAATGAAAAAAAGAGAACAAGTGCATCTTTCCAAGCAGATTATTTCTGTCCAAGATCAATGCTAGCTTGGATTCTGTATCTTGAAAATTGCAGAAACAGAAGTTGACAAAAGTGAGCTGAAGAAATATAATAAAACTGTCAAATAACCAAAGTGTGGCGGAACTAAAACTATATAGATTCTATTACAGCTACAGAACACATGTCTGGTGGACATTTTTCTAAATGATTTCTAATTGCAAGCCAAATCTAGTGTCTATTTCACTGGGACACGTAGCTGTCCAACAACTCAGTGTGACATTTGCTTCGTGATGTACTCACTCTTAGTTGGTAAGGCTTTAGAGTTCTTTAGGTCTCATGACTGTTTTTGCTGATGTGTTTGTAAAAAATGGCTTTTTAACCAATAAGTGCTTTGCAGGCTGAATATCAAGGTCGGAAAGTAAATAAATACATATCATTTGGATAATTTAAGTTGAAGGGCTTAAGTTATGCTCTAGGCCAGTGGTGCCAGACATTCAATCTGTGGCCTGATAAACGTTTCATTCCAGCATGCTAAATAAATGGAATGTAATCCATGATGTAGATTAAACGTGTGGAAAGCAAGTTTCTGCTACTTCAGTAAATGGCCCTATACAGCGTTAACCTGAGGGCTACAATCCCATTTATTGACACATTCATTCATACATCTGTCTGTGTTAAGTGTGCTTTGCCCTTTTGAGGGTCACGGCAGGTCCAATGCCAATCCCTATAACTCACAAATGCAATCTACATCGGACTTCGCTGTACTAACAATGTGCTAGTCATGTGTAATAACTCATTTTCAAGCTAAAAATTCAATTCCGTACAAAATGATTGGCTTTGTCAAGCATTTATAAAGTGCTTTAAATATTATTATTGTATGGCATGGGGGAAAGACATTTTGGAAAATTGATTGCAGTGCTTTTATCTCCTGTTTAGGTGGTACGTGTAAATGTTACTGCATTCGGAATATATCCACATTGGTAAAGGTTGACGAAGGAACACGTTTATATTGGACCGAGTCACCCCTTTTATAGACAAAACGCCAAAACCTGAAATTACCAAAATCTGAGTGGTTTTCCCAGATCGCTAAACAGTCATTACATTTTGTGATATTCACAAATGTTTTTTCCTAAATGTCACCGTTTATTTTATGTATTGTGTACACTGCTGTCTGCCTGTGACCTCTATCACACCAAGTGCTTACAGAATGCTATTTCGCTGTACTTTATTTGTTTATAGATAAAATGACAGATAAAATAAATAAATAAAATCTCTAACTCTTAACATCCAGCAGATGAATGTGCTGTTAGATTATCATTCTTTCCAAAAATGGAATTTAGATTAAAGATGAAATTTGGGAGGGGGCTGAGCGAGAGAACAAGTAAGCCATGCAGCATGGAAACACCACGTCCCTGTGAAGTGGGAAAGTAATTACTTTTTCTGTTGAAACTGTGTCCTTGAGCTGTGGCAGTGTTTAGGCTGTACTGTGCGCTTAGTATCAGTGTGTCTCATTAGCAGCACCATGCTAACTCTCAGTGAGGCTAAAGCCCAGGTCCTCAGTGAGTTAATAAACACAAGGGTTTAATCTGTACATGAATAATATAGTAAGTAAAAGTGATTCTGCACATCACTTATGATAATTTTTACAGTCCAAAGGCATTTATTAGCCTTTAAAAATGGTGCATATTCCTTGAACTTGATTACTGTGGACAGTTCTGTTCTAGAAACACTATTTATTAAATTAAAATATAGATCTCATTTGATTGAACTGAAATAAAGCGAAAAAGCTAAATTAAACGTATAAATTATTAACGTTCTAATCTCCGAGAGCCTTAGTTTAAACCCTACATATATGACCGTTTTTTTATTTATTTATTTTTTTTCTTTCTTTCTTTTTTTATGGTCTTTATTGAGCCATCTAAAACCCTCTCCTCTGAGATTTGAACAGTGCTATGAAGCACCAAGTATTTTTCCATGCCTCTCAGCTGGCAAGGAACAAGCCTCAGTTCAAAGAAGCATTTCGGCTTTGACTACCACTAAGCCACTTTTCACACACTCAAAAGCAATCTCAGGTTGTGTGTTTACTCCACTCGGGCTCTCGGAGCACCATCCGTTCCACAAGTCATAGAAGAGGAAGAAATTATTCAGACATTCCTTTTCTGCAGTGGTCA
Organism: Porochilus rendahli; assembly: GCA_039654305.1. Classification (NCBI taxonomy): domain Eukaryota; kingdom Metazoa; phylum Chordata; class Actinopteri; order Siluriformes; family Plotosidae; genus Porochilus; species Porochilus rendahli. The sequence goes on from JBCNYG010000025.1 coordinate 20,861,715, forward strand.
TGCACCGCCACTCACCAAAGTGCTCTATTTTTGGGGTGGCTGCATCTTCTCTGTGAGGCTTCTCAGGTGTAGCTTGGTGAGATCGCACTTTCCAAATACACTCTGTCTTCAGAGGCACAGGTTGGGTGATGTGCCATCCCATGACTCATGTATTTGAGGTGTCTGAGACAGCATGACATGCCAGAATCCACCTTTAAACTCAACTTCTACTGGGGGGGAAGACAACCTGATACCTGTGTGATATTGTGTTGGTAATAAAATGTGCAGCTCTTGGGGATTAAAAAAATTAGGGGTATTTACAATTAAAAGTTAGTGTGAAAAGTATGGTAGTGTAAGCTGTAAATGGCTAGAACATGAATTCATTTATCTATTTAGCATAGCTTTCCCCCCCAAAGTAACTTTCAAGCACGAAAGAAGCAAATCCTATTTATTATAGCTGTTAAGAGAACTCAAAGACTTGAGTAACACACATTAACAGCACAGCAGAATAGTAGTGATGGGAAGAGATGAATGATTGTAGAGATTTGGATGAAGGTGGATATATACATGTATATAAAGATGCCACACTTTTGCCTAAAGGGGCTCCTAATAAAAAGTAAAAGTTAAAATTATATATAACAAAAATTATACAAAAGTTAAGTTGTACAAGTTTACAGAATTTTTCTATTTCTTAACTCGCTAAACCATTCCATATTGTTTGAAGTTCATTCATGCTATGCAAAAGTTTGAAAATTTTAATTGCGACACCTTTAAATGTTTCTGAAAAATTGGTATTTTTTGTTTTTGTTTATTAGCCATAGTTTTGACCTCAGTATACATGTCAAAATTATTATTTTTGCTTCTCATTGCCTATAGTAGCATTATTTAATACATTTTCACCAAGGAATTATAGATTTAAATTATTTTTTTACTACTTTTTGGTCAGTATCCTTCAAGACAAAAATGTGGTGTATAATCTTTACTGAACACTAGTGTGTGTGTGTGTGTGTATGTGACAGGGGAGTCAGACTTTTCACTGAGGGCCACTTAACTAAATTTAAAGGTGATCGAGGTCCGAATACTCCTAGAACATCTATTCTAAAAGGGCAACCATGACATATGCATGATCAAATGACTTGTTTAGGCATTTGTCATCTTTTCCTTTATTCACATGCATTATCTGACTACGCTTAACAGCAACAAGCTAGAATGCATAGGTTTCATGGTAATGGTTAATGCAAAGATTGTACGATAGTCATATTCTTCGAAAGCTCTTGCAGGCTGCATAAAATTAGTAAGGCCGGATTTGGCTCGGGACCTTGAATTACACAACTGTGCTTTAGAGGTTTTGTGAAGGCATTTAATCCAGGTCACAGGAATTGTTGCCGATTTTTCATTTCTCACACTGGTGCTTTGAGCTAGAGCTAAGAATCATCAGCTCAAGCTATCTATAATACCGCATTAGGATTCAAGCACTTTTTTAGTATATTTTTCTTCCCATCACTAACGTATTTTAGAACCCTCATGCACTTAGCAGGGGTGCCACTGAAAACTCTTAGCAGGAGGGCCATTAAGGATTGTGTCTTTTTTCTTTTGCACTAACAGAGGTCCTTTATGTGCTCACCCAGGATTTAGTCACCCTTTAAAAGAGGAAAAGGACTGGGTTTGGCATTTGAAGAACTTTCATTCTTACCCCATTCGCCTCAGTTTTAGGGATATGATTTGAATCCGTGTGTGTTCCATTCTGAATTCACCAAGAAGTTTGATTGTGTTAAATAATGATGAACTCTTGCTCCTATTCAGCTATCAGGTTATGACATCTCATAAATATTGCATGAGGCCCAGCTCTCCGAAAGCTCTGGTTCCATATACCTTAGGTCTTGTTCTTTTTTTGTTTTGTGCTGTAGGCCCGGGATTCTTGCTTCACTCTAGGTGGGTTTAAAGCTCGATTCATTGAGTGGTAAAAATCTATATGAAGGGGCAAGTCAGTAAACTTGCTTATGCTTGCTGTAGAGATCTTCATGATGTGTACACAGCCATAATTTCTCTTTTTTTCTTAGAGAATGAAGGCAAAAAAGCAGGTCTGGCCATGAAAATTCTTGGACAAAAAGGGGTAATGCTACATTGCAAAAACTCGTTGTACAGTGACATTTCTCAAATCCGACTTGATCATCTTTCTCCGACACCAACAGACTTGCATATGAACAAACACTCTCGGTGGGACTTGGGGAATTGTCCACGATAGACAGCTTAAACAAGGATAAATATACAATCTGCTCCCATGGTAAAGTTTATCTGTAACATGACATCTGATAGCAAACAGTCATCTTAAGGGAATGACATTATCAGTGACACCCCAATCTCTCCAACCACTAAGCAACAGGGCTCCTCCTATTGGCTGGAATAGTGTTGTGTGGTTTGTACTTTTTTTGTTCAATGGAAAACTAGAGTATGGTAAGGAACATTGTTTAAAGTGCATTGGATCATAGTTAATGAGGGGATCTTTAAACAGCTTTATTTTTTTAAACGGCAACACTTGTCATGCTAAAGAAAGAGAATATACCTGCTTTAATGCTTATGGTTCGAATACACTGTCTTGTATCGCCACATCATCCTAAACCAGCCTACTGTCGTCGCCCCCCAATATTCCTTAATATTATTAGTTCTGCCATCGTTTTCACCTGTAAATAGCAGCTTATTTTTAATTGGCAGCTGTTTGGTTTTAATGAAGCTAAATTACGGCTGCAGGCTAGTTTTAATGAAAATTAAACGCTGTTTAATGTAATCATTAAGACAGAATGTAAATAATCTTTTGTGAGACTTCTCTCTGATCTAGCTGAAAGAGTTTGTAATCTGTGGGTGATTAAGGATTCATGGATCAGTAAAGATGCATTGTAAGTGTCGGGGTGTGTGTGTGTGTGTGTGTGTGTGTGTGTGTATATTTTATATATATATATATAGTATATCTGTGTGTGTCAGAAACCCACCTTTATGGTTTACTTTTTACAGTGCGTGACTGAAAAACCCTTAAATTGCAGCTGTTTCTTAATTCAATGCTTTTTTAAAAATTCATTTTGCGTCATAGACATGTATTCGTTATTATCACAGGATATGTAATTGCATTTTTCATTCACTACAAAAATTAAAGGTAAATGAAGCAAAATTGCTACGGTTATAATTTTGCTCTATGTGGGAAATGACTCCCTCCTAATTCATCCACTTGCGTACACTTTGCTGAACAGACTGTCTTGTATGACGCTGCAAAAGAGATTTATTCTTAAATTTAAGATATTAAATCGGTATTGCATAAACTACTAGCAAGTTCCTGTTGATAATTTTCCCCATCTAGGGGTTTTCTTTGCTTATTTAATCATGTTCAGTACCCATCAGCCATGTTCACAGCTACTAGGCTAATTTCTCATTTATTTAATTTAATTCTATTTCAATACATTTTGAACTTTTTGGTTGATCTTAGCATAGAAACATGAGTGAGAGCAATCAACAGTTTACATTCATTATGTCATCAGGCTATTAACTAGGATCACTTAAAAAAAAAAATTGAATCTAAAATTCAGTTAAATAATTAAATAAATTACCTTATTAACTTGATTCACTGCGATGGCCGGGCAAGCTGACTGGGGTGTACTCTGTCCTCGGGCAAAGTCGGCTGAGATGGGCACCAGCCTCCCCGTGACCCTAATTAGGATCAAGTGTTTCAGAGAATGAATAAGTAATGTTATTTCATTTAAATAAGTATATGCTATAGTTAACTTATTACATTAGTATACAGTATACTGTACTTGTATAACAGTAGAATTATTAACGTTAATGAAAATGAGTGTAGTCCATAGTGTACAATATGAGCCACATTTTCTTGTCCTCATCAAAGTATGTGGTTGTACAATGTGTATTTGATTCTGTGTGGAGCATCAGTATTTGATTTGAAGCAGCAACTTGCTGTGCGCAAACCAATCGAATTGACTTACAGGTACCTTCTATTTCTAACTACTTCCCAAAAAAGTAGGCTTTTAAGTATACTCTTCCTGAAATCTTATTGACGTTCTTATTAACTTTACTTTTCTTTGACAATATCTTGAAACTTGTCTGTTTTCTTGAAAACGGTCGCCACTACCTAGTGGATGGATGTTGAATCCCGCTTCTTTGTGCAGAATGTTAGATAATCATATTCAAAAATTTTCATGGACCACATAAAATGAGATGGCCTTCAGTTTAACAACTCTGGTCAAACACGTGTCACTAGCACTGCATCTTACCAGACTGCAGCTAATGCAATGTCCCGGGTGGTACACCACACTTGTAGACAAGTGTTATCTGCCCTGCTCAGTATGCATGAGCTTGCAACCGACTTTGATAGTCAACCATATTGATTTGTTTCTCTTGTACTTCTAAAAATCTCTGAACTTCTTAGAAAAGCTACATTGTCTACACTGTCACTTCTTTTAAGGCCATACATAGTGTGGCAGTTAATGGTGAAATCTTGTCAAGATATTGTTGTCATAGAAACAAAACTGCTGTGCAACCTGGGATTGCGTTCTTGATGTATCACCCCTTACTACTTTACCAGAGTCAAATGGTATACAGGCGAGCCCTTATGCTCCTTTAAGTATTCTTAAGGAACGTTTATTTTTGAAATGTGATAAGAATAAAAAAGTAACTACAGGACAATTTAGCAATTTGAAATAACCTTTAATGTGAAGTCAGCATGTTGGCATTTTTGTCTGATTACAGGATGGCGCTTGTGGAGGTTGTAACAATGGAGAATTTCAGTCTTTATTTGTCTTTACCTTCCATATCTGCTTGGTGCGGTCTCTTACTTTTTACTTTTCCTTATGTAATCTTTTTTGTAATTACTACTTTTTAAATGTTTTTTATGGCGTCCCTCTGAGACCGAATGGACTGTAATTTATGACAGAAACTTAGCTTTCCCTCTTCAGTGTCAGGAAGGTAAGTGGGGTACAAAGAGCTGCAGCTGGGACAAAAGTGGCTGGTGGAGTTGTACATGCAGTCCTCTCACCAGCTGCCTGGTTAATTAGAGCGCCAATCCTCTTGAGAGCACTCTTGCTGCATGGAGCAAATCTGGCCTCCTCCATCATTCGGCCTGTCCATGTTTACACAGTACACTGCAAACACATCTCAATGGCTTAACCATGCTAATTGACACATGGAAGCATGGAGGGAAGATGATTAGGGAAGGACCACTATTTATTCCATTAAGTTAGATGAGATATTGTTGGCGGACTTTATTTATTTAATTATTTTGTTGGAAAATGTTTATATTTGCCATGACTGCTGACCGTTTCAGACTAGGAAGAGGAATTTTATTTTCCAAACACAGACAGGCAGAGTGATGCAAATTTAAACATTCCTGTATAATTATATGTAGTATAAGCGCACACAGAATGCTGTTCAGCCAATCAAATTAGTGGACTAGAAGTGTTGTAAAGAATGCATATATTATGCTTTGTTTTTCTGTCATGTAAAGAAACAAACTTTAGGCCCAAAAAGTTTTTAATTTGGAAGAAAATAGTTTTTTTTCATAAAAGCCTGAATATGTAGGTGATTTTACATGTAAAAAGTTGTATTATGAATACTTAATTATTTGCTGAAGCCAAAGTGGACATTGCTGAATAGTCCCTGAGACATAGACAAAGCATTGAGTACAGCAGGGGTGTCGAACTTTTCTGACGGCCACACCACAAAATTTCTAGGTCACCAAGGGCCAAATCCTCACTGAACATCCTTTTCAAAAAGGGCATGAAGAGAAATCTGGGTAGAAATATAATCACTTTAGGTGTTTGTTCTCATTTGTTATTATTACTTTCCTTTTCTGAAAACTCACAATCTCTCGAATCATGAATGACCACTTGTTTACCATGAAATAATTCCTCATCCGTCCATTGGCGGCAGCAACCTATTTCAAATAATGGTTGATGCAAACAACGTATGATCATATTCTTTCAAAGCTCCTGCTGGCCACATAAAAGGAGTTGGTGGGTTGGATTTGGCCCACGGGCCTTAAGTTTGACACCTGTGAAGTAGTCAAATAAGCTTGCAATTGGTTTATTATATACTACATGGCAACATAAGCGAAGAAAAAAAAACCCCACTAAAATTGGACCCCAACACAACCCCCCCCCCCTTTTTTTTTTTTTGGTTCAGTTTTTTCCAGGAAAAAAAGCAAATTACCACAAGGTCGTTTATTCATTCATTTTCTGAACCGCTTATTCCTAATTAGGGTCGCGGGGAGGCTGGCACCCATCTTAGCCGACTCTGGTCGAGGGCAGAGTACACCCTGGACAGCTCGCCAGGCCAGGTCGTTTATTACAATTTTTCATTTAATTTATTATTATTATTATTATTTCTTTACAAATTTAACCATTACAGAGACTGGTCAGGTGAGCTCTGGGCATTGTGAACAGAAGCAAATGTTGTGTAACTAAAAATGCTCTTTAGTCAATGCAACAAATTGTGAGCATTCAAGCATTATCCACTCAGAATAATGATTTTTAATCCCAGGATAGCAGACAAATCAGATTGCTCCATTCCTGTGTAGTGTATATAAAATTGATGGATGAAGATTTTAATGGTATACAGAGGGCTGTGGTAATAAAGGCTATCGAAACCAAATATTTAGAGGTAGAAAGAATCAGGTTACTATGTCTATGTAACTTCCACTAGTTTTTAGCCCAGCAGTTCTAAATTCCTTCTTTTTTAGCTGAAGAATACCTCCTAGGTTGCCTCTCCCCAGAGATTTCGAGAGCTTTTACAAACAAGATCAGAGCCGTGTAAACAATAGATCAGAGCGGCCATAGTGACAGTGGTGCAGTATGGAAAGGGCATGATGATGAATGATCACACTCATCCTCCCATTACTTCCATTACCATTTATAGTAAACTGCACCACTAAGGCTGATCTGGCAACATGACAAGCCAGAGAAGGAAGATAAATGCGTTTGCATGCGTTCTGCTTTAATTGTTGGTGAGAGGGTCTCACATGCTCAATGCTCAGTTTTCCAGGCTTTAGTGAGAAGCGTGAAAGTCGTTTAGTGCGCATTCAGCAAATATCGCTGCATTCAGGTGTTCTGGAAGATTTTTTCTAAGCTCTAATGAAGCAAATCTTGTCATCTTTCACTCTTCTTTTTGTCTTTTCTTTAACTTCTCACAGTTTTCTCTCAGGCTTTACTCGTCATCTTGTTTCTTCTTTTCTCTTCTGTATTCTCCTTTTTGTCTTTTCTCCTCTCCTTCCCTTTTCTGTCTTCTCTACTGTATCCTCCTTTTTTAGTCATTTCTCCTTTTCTCTTTTCCTGTCTTTTTTCCTCTTTTGTTTTTAGTGTTTTCTTGTCTTCCTGTATATGTTCTCCTCTTTTAGTCTACTCTTCTTTTTTCTTATGTATTCTCTCGTCTATTGTATTCTCCTTTAGCCTCTATCCTTCTATCTCTTCTCTCCTCTTTTTAGTCTTTCCTTGTCTCAGACTTCTGCCCTCTCCCTTGTCATCTCCTTTTCTCTCTTTTTTTTTGTCTTCTGTCTTAAGTCTTCTCTCACATCTCTTTTTTTTTTCTTCTCTGCTTTATCTCCATCTTTTCTTCATGAATATTTCTTATTGGCTTGTCTTGTCAAATTAATTTCTCTTTGCTTCTCTTCTTTTGTTGTTGCTTTCTGTTTCTCTTTTCTTCCTTCCACCTTTAACCTTTATGACTGTTTGAACGAACTGTTCATGTTGTTTAGTTTCTCCTTGAGTCAAGGTTTAAATGAAATGGAAATGTGTAACCAAATTAACTTGCAGACGCTCTGTGGCAGGTGGCACGTTATTGAAAAAGGCCTGTGTGTGTTTGTAGCCATGTGATGGTCGGCCTCTATTTGAGGAGCCCACAAGCACAATGGGGATGATCTGATTTACTTGAAGGTGTGCGTGTGACTGCAGGTTTCCTCCAGTGGCTTGAATCCTAGCTGCAGTCCCACAGGGCTCAATATAAATTCAGTGAGCTCGGTTACTGTTTTTCTGACCCAATTACTTACACAACACTTCAGCTTCTAATCCTGTTAGTTGAGGCAGTGGACTTTTAGGGGTTGAATTTTTCTTAATTTTCCCTCTAAATGTTGAACGTGGTTGTTGTGAAATTCGTAATTCTATATAATGGACATAGATGTGGTGAGCATCATAATGAGTATATAACGCCACAGTAAGGTCTATAGGTATTTGGACAGGGACACAAATATTATTTTATTTTTTTATTATTTACTTATTTCTTTTTAGTAATTTTGTTTCTGTACAGCACCACAATGGATTTGAAATTAAACTGTCAATATGGGAAGGCCTTTCCACTTCAATACCACCGCAATTCCAAATTGAATTCAAATTGATTTCCAAGGGCTAGACTGAGTAAACTGGCAACAAATAAAACTCAAAATAGTTTGATAATTTATAATTTACTAATCAGTAAATTAATGAAGATAAACTGATAAGGATAATACATAAGCTGTGCTTGCGCTCTCTGTATGACCGGCAGTCACGTTTGTATTCAGGTGTAAAACATTCGCGCTAGTCCTGAAGTTGCCCAAGAAGTTTGCTTTGGAGCAAATGCCCCAGATGAAGCAGCCATGCCTTAGGCAAACATTCAAGGCTGCTTCATGTCCACCACCCACACCTTCACCAGAAGAGGCAGCTGCATCCCATGAAGCCTCAAGATCCAGGTCTTCCAGTCCCAACAAGCATCTCTCTTAGTACTACCCGTGGCTCACCTGTTCAATAGTACCAGTAGGGAAGCCCTGGGCCATGAAGAAAGAATTGAAGCTCAGGAGTGTGGATGATGAGCAGGAAGTCCGCTTAGAAATAAACCTGCTTGGGTTGAATGAATGAAGCCGTACTATTAAATCGCCACAATAATTCTTCAGATGAACAAGGCGTTCATACAGAGCTTTCTTGCTGCGTACGGGCGGCACAAAAAGTTCTGACAAATGGCACAAATGAACAACGTACGTGAACCACAATAACAATGAAATCCACACTAACTTGAAGTGAATGGCAAGAAGTGGTCATACGCTGGGGTAATTCTTTATAATGTGATGGCCGCTTTACTAATTGCCCCGTTGGTGCCATAGTGGCAGCAAGCGAGAACAGAATTAAGAAAGTCTTTTTGCTAATAGGCTAAATGCATGGTTTACATGCTAGCACAGGCCATTTACACTGCCTGTATTTATATTATAGTCTCTTTCAGTTTTCAATAGAGCAATCCAACCTCATAGAAAGAGAACAATTTATTCATCATGATATCTGACAACAAAAATGAGATTTCCAATTCTCTTACAATGCTGAGCACATGGTGAGTGATTTAGAGGACAGGGCTCAGGCTAAAGCTTCACAAAGAGTGAAACATGATTGTATAAAATGTTTTCTTCCCCCATACCATACTCTCTGCTCACTGTTTATTAAGAATAGGAAGTGATCTGATTTTGTGAAGTATATTAATTCATAATTCATACAATAAAAGATAATTTATCGCCTACGTTCCTGGTGTGAATTTCATAACTTTTCCGGAATGTTCATGACTGTGGGAGCCCTGCGTTTTATTGCTGATTGGTATATGTGTCTTTACAAATGCAGTTTTCACAACACTTCTCTCCTCTTATTAGGCTTTTCAAACAAGAGACTTGCTAAATCCATAAACTGTTTCAAGCCCTATTAATATGGACAGGCTGATTTTGTTGCGTCTTTAACACCACTCAGCTTGAAGTCACCTTGCCTAGTTTGCTGGTTTTATTGTAGTTCTAATGGCTTTTGAGTGCAGGGGAAATGATGAACGCTCGCTCGCAGGCCTGACAACCAGCAGAGGGAGGCTAGGTTTTTACGTTTGGCTGCTTCTCCGAATGTGTGTGATTGGTGTATTGAATTCAGCTCTGAGATTGAGTGCAGTGACCCTCATCGAATGCCAACATTATTATGGTTTCTTAAGCATATGCAATATTTCTCAAGCCAGGGAGTGCACACATTAGAGTTTTCTTTTAGCCATGAAATAAAACTTTGTGTATAGAGGTTGATTTTTACATTGTTTTTGACTGACATTATAATAACCTTTTGAGGGTTATGACTCACAATTACTGCCATCACCCTTCTTATATACCATACAGTCATGATTACCTTCGCTCAGTCTGCCCCCTTTTTAATAAATCATTCTGATGTAAGTGCCTCTTGACTTTCATATGAATTATCCTGGTGGTATTATTATCGTTATTATTTTCATTATTACTGTTTAATAATTTTTGGCATTCACATCATATTTTGTTATTGAAACCAAGTGCAGCAGCATTATCGGTACACATAAAAGAAGAAGCGAGGCTGGGGCTGATTTCTTTCTAGCCTGGAGTGTAGATTCAAGTAACTTCAGTTACCATAATGTCAGGTGAAAACTGCACCCTAAATTTAGGGTAATTATTTTTCATTGCCTGTCGTCATCAGCAGTGAATTAGACAAACATGCCGTGTAAAATACCATGGCAGTGTAATGAACATCACTCACTAACTGTATGTATATTTTGGTGGTTGTGAGTAAAAGATTTATTCCTCTAATCCTTCCATGTGCTTTAAAACTCAACCATAACCATGCTTTCTTAGCATAACACAGTGTCTTGTAGGTAGTAAAACTTGTTTTAGCTCATTCATTCAATATTAAGGCCATATGGGTGATGTAAGTAAAATGAGGCAGTGTTTGTAGTCTTGTGGCAAACAGAGGATTTATTCAGGAAAAAATGTTGAAAGCTATGGGGGGGAAAAATGCAAAGAATTTCATGTTGTTGAACAGGATATGTATTGGTTGGAAAACATAGATTGGTTACAGAATCCACTTGTGTGTGCCTGAAGGTGGATGGATAGAGACATGTGTGAGAGAGTGGACACATGATCCATAATCCAGTCGCAGCAGTCTGTAGTTTGGCAACGCCTCTGCAGCAGGTCTCTACTAATAGCTCTATATTTCACTGTGGAAAGCACCCTGCCACAATCCAATTGATGAACGACTATGTCTCTTTCACCCCCAGCTTCTCCGCTCACAGCCCACAATTCTTCCCCCATGGCCCAGTCAGCGTTCACGTATGTTCTCTTCCTCCGTCTGACACAGTTTCTCTCTCTCTCTCTCTCTCTCGTTTTGCTTCTCAGTTTGACAAAGCATATGCCTACAGCATCCGCCACATGTTTGGGAAGGAAGGCAAGCGAACAGACTACACGCCCTACAGCTGCATGAAGGTGATTTTATCCAATCCACCCAGCCAAGGCGACTACCATGGTGAGCATCGTTCCTTCAAAAATCAATCACAGGGCTATGTTGGGGGATTAAAATCTGATCAAATCTGAAAACATGCTATTTATGGAGTCATAATAACTCTGTTAATTATGTAACGATAAAAACACACTATGAAGTGTCCAGTTCTAGGAAATCACCAAACAGTATACCATGAAGTGAAGATCCCTAATATTAATTATTTTCCAATAACACCTCCCAGAGTTCCTCTTTTTCTTCATACACCACAGCAATTTGCCAATGATTACCTTTTATTAATAAACAACACAACCTTATAGGTGCTGTAATGTAAATGATAGCAGGAACTGACCCCACTGTAAACAATAATCCGTCGTTCTTTCACCAGCTTGTATTTTTTATTTCTTTAATTTCTGAAAACTTTTCTCAGTGTTTCTCGGTGTCAACGGTGACACTGAAGTCTCTTTCCATGAATATTAAATAAACACCACCATAGAGAAAACTTGAGAACTGAAATGACAATGTGAAGAAACATGACCTGAGGGGAGGTTTTTGTTTGGGTATTAAAGGGGCTCCTGTAAGGCTGTTGTGCATGTGAGTCATCACATGATTTTGTCTGCAAAAATGTGCGTACATCAAGCTTGTATGCAGTCTGATGCAAAATATTTCTTCTGTGTTGCTCTTGAAACACAGAGTTTCATAATCTTATGCAAAAGCTGAAGCTGAGAGCACGCACGCACACAGAGAGAGCGCGAGAGAGAGAGAGATGGGCTATGGATGTTTCTTGAGACTCGCATAGCTGTATTATTTCTGATTTCTTCTTAGGAAAAATAAATAAATAGAATGCGAAATGGCTTTGTCACAGTTATTGCGCAAGATTTATTTCGAGCGCGTAAAAATCCCATTGACACATCGGTGTGCAGACTCAATCAACAAACATTTCACAGACGAAATCACGTGACCAGTCACATTTTGGTGTAAAAATCCAAGCCTCTAATTTAGAATCTTTCACCAGAACCAATGTCTTGCCCTTTAAGTAACAACACATTGTTGATTTGGGTTATTAGTTTTTTTAGTTCATGTGGCACCTCTACCCTTACAAGTCCCTGTGAGTGAGCTGTTGCTACTGAATTGATGATAGCCTATTAGAACCGGATCATTAATATTAACCTGGGATTCATTTACAGCCTGCGCTGCTGAACTCTGAGCAGACCGAGTTCACGCTGAGCCCTACTGAACAGACATGTAACCAAAGTCTAGTCTTCATCAACCGTGCTTTAAACTGTTAAACTTAGTCAGTCTGATGTGCACGTTTCTCCTGTCATTCTCAGGATGTCCATTCCGCCACAGTGACCCGGAGCTGCTGAAGCAGAAGCTGCAGTCATATAAACTCTCTCCTGGTGGAATTGTGCAGGTGGGTCTCTCTCTCCCTCTCTCTCCCTCTCTCTCCCTCTCTCTCCCTCTCAGAGCCACCTGTGTCATATTGGGAATTAGAAACAGGATAAAGGAGTCCTTTATATGAATACTTCAGTGGCTTTGAACTGATCTCAATATCATTTGCTGCTCTAACAAATTTACAAGTTTGTTCAACTGAAAATAATTTACAGGTCCGTGGGATTATTTTGCAGCCGCAAAAGCATCTTTTTTTTTTTTTTTTTTTTTTTTTTTTTTCCAAAAGCAAGAAAAAAAACTTGGTTCCAAAAGGAAAAAAGAAAAAACAAACCTTTCAACGTTCCTTCTTTGGATAAAAAAAAACCCCTTTTTACCCCC
>JBCNYG010000025.1:20893686-20908629 GCA_039654305.1 Porochilus rendahli
AATAAAAACATAAACATAAAAATATAAAATATAAAATATAGGATACGCATATAACATATGTGCATATGCATATAACAGAGTAAAAACAAACAATAGAATTAAATGTGCAAAGTGAAATATATAATGAGTATAATGGGTATGAAATGTAAACCATATGTATTTTTTTTTTATGCTTTACCTGTCAGGGGTTAATAATGTTTTTAATTTTATGGCTGGTGGGTGTATAATTTATCTTCATTGTTTGTCAATGAGGCAGTTGGTTATTTCCCAAGTGCTGCTCACACAGGCTCTCCATAAAAGAATGCCATCACGTGTCCAACATGCTGTCGGGTTAAATTTAACTATATGGGTTGCACAAATTAGGAAGTCTGGTGTTCATACAGGCAGCAACAGTATATGCATAATTAATTGTTGGCATGCTGATTTCAACTAAATCACATTTTAGCTTTGTGGGGCATCATGTTACAATGCATCATTACACCCCTACTGCAGGTGTTAATGAATATTTGGTTACTTCAAGGTTAGAAGGGAAAGATTTATTTACTGTGGTGTAATCAAGTATTAACATAAGTTTATTAATTTGAATAGCATTGTACCAAATGCTATTGGTTATGTATTCTTTTTTTTTTCGTTCTTTTTTTTACCTTTTAAAATCTGCTGTCCATTTTAATTTTAATGTATTTTTATTTTTTTACCATCCTCACATCTAAATCCTCGTGTAGCAGTATTGAACTGTAGCAGGCAGGGATACTCACCCGGAGGATTGTTGTGTTGTGCTTTGCATGGCCTATTGATCGTGGTGTTGTGCTCTTACATGCTGGAGAATTTCTTTGCTGCTGGGCAGTCTTTGCAAGACCTGAGTGCGCAATAAATATCCTGAGCAGAAAAATAGGCACTTGGTTTATATTTGCTGAAAATATTAGGCAGTGATACTTATTCATTTCTAAACCTTCGGATTGGATTGGCTCTCTAAACATTTGGTGTGTCCCTGTTTGAAACTCTATATGCTAGCAGTTTAAAAAAATTCTCAGTTTTCAAAAGCCAGTGTGAATGTCATCAGAATAGATTATGAGACTCGGTAAGGAGGACAGGCGACCATCTTTGCTGGATGAGTTCTGTTTACTTCTGAGGGTACAGATATGGTGCTCAAGGATGTTCACTTGGTATCCATCCTTTCTTGTTTGCCTCTATGCAAGCACATCATTTGAGTTAATCCTCTAAAGCAGTTACATCAAAGCCTTTAAACCTTCCCTTGAATCTGCCGGAATTTGGCTGGAAAAAGGAATATCACTGTCGACTTTTTTTTAATGTCAAACCAAATAAGAGGAACAGCATTTGTTCATTAATGGCCATTTGTATGTATCTGGCGTTCTTAATGTTATGGTAAGAAACTTGTCATTTCGTGCATTCCAGCTGTAAATGTGTCCTTGAGCATTTAAATATGCCCTTCCTGTACACTCACTCTCCCTCAGTAATGGTCTTGTCCGCCCCTCTTTCACCGTGTACCCAGGACAAGCTGGGCTTGCTAAATTTAGAGGCAATTAGAGACTCTGCGGTGTTGAACCTGTATTGTGAATGCAAATGGTTCCTCCCAGTAGGCAAAGAAGTAATGCTGCCATTAAGGAACAAAATTTAATGAATACGCCTAGCTTTAAATATGCATATGCTTTCAGTCCAGTTCTGTGTAATGCTGCATGGTGGGTTTTTTTTCCTCTCTCTCTCTCTCCTGCTCATGCTGGGCTAATGCTCATATATAATGCTTAAAAGATTCCCACTGGTTCTTTATCCATTTAGAGGTTGAATGGTCTCCTAAATGAAGGCTCCAAGTTGGTCCTCAAAAGGCTTGACCCCTCTTAATGAGGAAGTTGCAGTGCGTGGACTTATTTATTCCGCTTGTATGCATATAGATTGTGAGTATGTGTGATGCAGCAGAAATGCTGGTTAGGTCTCCAGCTTTATTATACGGTGGATTACTGCAACTTAAAAATCCTTTCAGTTCATCAAAATCATGGTACGATGACCTGGTCCAAAGATGGTATGGCTGTACTTTAATGGTACTAAACAACTATTTAAAACACAAACTGATGTTAAAAAATTATCACATTAAACAGCATAGACATATGCAAGTATTCACAGTCACAGCACGGGGTAATTCGGAATAGCCAATTAGCCTAATGTGCATGTCATGAACCCAGAGGAAACCCGCACAAGCACATGGAGAACATGCAAACTCCACATATAGATGTGCTCACCAAGCCCAGGACTCGAAAGCAGGAACTTTTTGCAGTGAGGTGGATGTCTCATCCTGGAGAAATCTGATGGTAGAAGAGTCCAGCTTGAAGATTGCACAGGTAAGTAGCAAAAAAAATTGTTTAGAACCAGTCATGACCTATTTGTTTGTTTGTAGTCATGTTTCTTGTCACAGGATATGGTCTAATATCCCAGGCACACAGTTGCTAGTAAACAGGATCGAATAAATCAGAGTATTATTATGAGGGCTGTGGAACATAAAAATGGTTCATATGTTGGTTTCAACCATAGTGTATGTCTGAATATTCACTCACCGTGTATATGGTTTCATCATAGTGTTGGCTTTAAAGGCCAGTGTTTTTTTAACAACCATCCATACACCCACAACCACAAGGAGCGACAGCAAACCTTTAGACAGATTCCAGCTGCATATCTGATCATCATAGAACCTTTTCCGATAGGCAAATCCCTATGTTACCCCTACGTTAATTGCTAGATTTACTATCTGGAATTAAGTTGTTGTTCTGAGTGATTTAACATTACATCCCAGTTGTATTACTTTGTGAGAAAAGTGTTTGTGGTTAAGCAGCTTTCAGGCATTAATGTTAATATTTACAATTCAATTTTAATCTCTTACAGACCTCCTCGAATTCAAGATCTTGCATATTTTGGAGGAAGAGCCAAGTCACCTCTGACACCACCTCGTATAAGCCTAGTGCTCTTTCACACATCTACACACACATTGCAGCTAAGTCTTGTCAGTTATGCAGTAACTATACTTAGTTCTCTTACGTTTTATCTTAATGTCATTCTTCAGAGCTAGATAAAGAGAGGGTAGGGTGCAGGGTCCTCTGGACATTGAAATGAAGGACATTGAACCCTACTGCCCATATGTTCAATACTAGTGTAAAATTGGGCACATACCTCATAAAACCTCTCGGTGTGCTTGGGATTGCTGATCCTCTAATTCCCGCTGTTACTTTGTAAACTATAATCCCTTGAGTGCAGATAGTATCAGCTAGCCTGAGGAACAGAAGCTGTGTAAGTATGTGTATATGTATATGTATATGTATATATGTATATGTGTGTGTGTGTGTGTGTGTATGTGTATATACTTATTGGATTACATATAACACAATATTAAATACTTTTTACATGCATGTTTCATTAGGGCTTTAATTATAGTAAACTAGTTACAGCTGAAAAGTGGTGGTGTTTAATAAACAATCCATCTAGCTTAATAAATTGGAATTTTAATTAGAATTGAAAGAGACACCAATATGAAGAGAAAGCCCTTCCCACAGGTGGTGGGTCCATGGGAAGTTGTTCATATAAACTCTGAAAACAGATCATGTGAGAAAAAATACTCAGAAAACACAGCACACACAGTATAAGAAAACATGTGAGATGGAGTCACTGGGTATTAATATGAAACTTGAATCAACAGGAGTGCTGCTCTTTATATTGGTCAGCACTTCTCCTATTCTTCCTCAGCAATTACCCCTAGAGAAATTGTAAATAAGGCACCTCATTAAAACATAAACAGTCTCGTCATCTTTCTCAATCTTTAGCAAATAATTTAGAAATTGAGTGTCTATGCTTTAGCGTTGTTATGCTAACAACCCACATTGCTCATAAATGCAAAAACACAAATTCGATGGAGCAATAAAATAAATATCACCGTGGCAAACTTTAAAGCGCAACAGCAAAATTAAAAAACGTACTCTGTCCTTTCAGAAACGTTTGATCTTTATTGAGTATCTGCTGCTTGTAGCTAATAGGCTGCTGTCAGTGTGGAAGTAACTGGATTTGAGTATATTTTTTACCCTACACTTAATTTTATTTGAGTAAGATTGGTCTACCTGTTATAATGGTAAAAGCGAACTCTGAGTTTTACACCCAAGCCAGCTGGTTAATCAGAGGCGGAGCTTCCCGGGTTGTTTAGCATGAAGCAATGTTGGGTTGGATGGGATACTAATTCTTCGCAGGTTATCTTCCTTTTGTACTGGTATCCATTTATATAGCTTTCAACTTGTGGTTGAGACCTGGACCAAGGTGAGGGGTCTAACAGGGAATCGAAACCAGAACCTCCTGTCATGAGCCCGACACCCTAATCACCACATCACTGGCCCCAATCATCCTTAGTTATAATGGAGCAATCTGTTATTAGTATATACTACACAGGAACAGTGCAGTATGATTTGTCCCACTATGTGGGGATTAATAATAATTACCTCGAGTGGATAATGTTTTAAATACACTCTTGGTTTAGGTGAGTGTCTGGATAGAGCATGCTAGAAGTTGAGTGGTCTCCCAGTTACTATTCACAAAATGTGATCCCTCTTAATGAGAACATTTGCAGTGCATGAAGTTTTTCATTTTGCTTGCCAGCAAGTAGCCTACAAGTGTGTTTGAGGTCTAACTAGTGTTGACATCTCCAAGTACAGATGTATTAGGTATATGACAATCACAGCAGCTCAGAAAGCATGTATATACATTAAAAATGAAATGGTACAATGTTTACTAGAGAAATATTTCAGTTTCACATTTATTGTTTGTTTATGTTAAAAAGCTTTATTATCTTCACCTGGGAGGTTATATTTTTGTCTGCATTGGTTTGTTTGTCTCTCTGTCTTTTATTTCTAAGTTTAGGCTAAAAGTTATAAATGGATTTTAATGGAATTGGCGGAAGGGTCGAGTATGACCCAAGTTACACTCCATGAGATTCTGGAGATGATCCCGATCAAATTCTTGACCCAGGATTTTTTTTAAAGGATTCTTAAACATTGTGGGATAGGATGATTAAGGAATTACATCAGTGATGTGTACTTAATTTTTGGCTTGGCAGAGGTTTGAACTCTCTAACAGCTCTTCCAGCATCATTGTATTTAAAGGACACTTTGCATTTACAGCATTTGCACATTACTTTATATTATTTCCTTTTTTTAATTGAATGTAAAATATGGCATGAATATTCAACACCTGAATAAATAATGCTTATATTATTGATTTGTTTGGATGGTATTAAAATCAGTGACACTCTAGTAGTATTCACATTACTCCACCTATATTTGTAAAAGTAATTCAACCTGTATAAGACTTTCTAATGATACGTAATTTCCATAAAACCTCTTACATTATACTCTGTGTCCAGTGCAGCAAGGTGGCATATTGGTTAGCACACACCGCAGGTCCTTACAGCTAGAGGGTCCTTGGTTCAAATCCCAGGCTAAAGGATGCATGCACATTAGGCTTTTGTGGAGTTCTCCCCATGCTTGCATTGATTTCCTCTAGGTATTCTGGTTTCGTCCCACAGTTCAAAGTCATTCACATTAGGTGAAGTGGCTGTTCCAAATTGCCCCTAGGTGTGAGTGTGAATAGTTGTGTGTCTGGTGAACTGTTAAGGGTCTTCTCCACCTTGGCATAGGGTCAGCTCAGCTTCCCTGTGGCCCTAGTAGTAGGATTAAGCAGTTCATAGAATGAGTGAGTGATCAGAGAGTAAGTGTGTATCTATGATTAGGTAAGACTATGGATGTGGCTGTATGTATGCATAAAAAATGGAAATAAATTCTAATTGGTGTTCTGTAACATATTAAAAGTCCCCAGTGAGAACCGTCTAATCAAATATGCTGCATATATGTTTACATTTCCCAAGCCCGCTAGACTAAGCTGACATGCACACTCTGTGTGAAGAAGTAAAATAATTATCGCTCATTAGGACATTTAAAAGCCGTACCCTTTTGTTGTCCAAACGAGAACTGGAAAACAGCCGAATTTTCTGTTACATTTACGAGTCTGGCATGCTGAGCGAGGAGATCTTTACACGAGGTCTCTTCAGGGCACAGCACTTGGCTGCAGAGTGCTTTACACAGTCAAGCAGAAATGGCCTGTTTTTGCTTGGATCCTTCCACACTCTCGGAATTAAATTAGCTTTCTGGATCCGAGCGTGGAGCCTGACAGAGAAGGGATTTACGCCAAATAATAAGGGAGTCGGATATTAAGAATGTGCAGCTCGGCTATTGTCAGCAAGAGCCCTTGATGTTTAATACTCTTTGGGACTCGCCTGCAACTGACAAAGCTGCCCGTTCTTTTCTTCACAGTTACTTGCTGAATCACGACAGTAGTGTAATAGTCACCCCGCTGAAAGGATTTGCAATTAATAATCATATTATAAAGTACACTGACTCGTTGTTATTCATCTTCTTTTATTACTTACTGTTTAGAGCAGGTGTTATTGGGGATAGCGGGGTCTAAGGTAGACACAGTGAACACTCTAAAGCTGTGTCACCTTTTTACCTACTTGCTTGTAGAGGTAAATTTTGTTCAATTATGTTGCCAAAGTGAGATAAATGACTCCTCTGCTCACAAATATTGCTAACAGACTATGCACTGCAGTGCACAGTAATGCTATTCTCAAAAAGAACACAAGCTTTAAGGAACTATAGATGTACGTTGTGGCTCATTTAAACTAGGATCAATGCAGTACATTCAGCACTATTGGACATCCCTCACTCACATTGATGAAAGTGTAAAACATCCTGGTGCTAGTTAGTTCCTTCTGTCACTCATTCATGAGGTTGATATTGGCAAGTGAGCAGAGAGAAAAGTGAGTGGTGATGCACTGGGACTTGATAAAGAAATGTTCACTTGCTGCTCCTTTCCTCACAAATTCCTCCTCGGGGTTGAAACACTAAACTCTTCCCTAATTTACACTAGCACTAATTCAACCCACCCCACACCCCACCCCCTTATTCAAATATTTTTTCCTTATCAAGTTTTGGCCGATTCCTACGTACCAGCCTATTTTCCTTTATTAGAGGAAAGCTGCGAACCTGCAAGGATATCGTCTCACGTGTGAAAACACACCCCATGCAGAGCAGGAAACTCTCTAGGAAAGCACTACCTATGTTCCATATAATGAAGTGGACTCTCACAACCATTCACACTCACACCTAGGGGCGATTTGGAACAGCCAATTGGCCTAATGTGCATGTTTTTGGACTGTCAGAGGAAACCCACGCAAGCACGGGGAGAACATGCAAACACCACACAGATACGCCCGAGCAGGCAATCGAACACAGGCTTTTCTTGTTGTGAGGTGGACGTGCTAACCACTACGCCACCATGCTGCCTTATAATATTGTTTTAATAAAAAAAAAATGCAGGATGCACACATTGGAAATCTTTGAGCTAATGAGCTTTTCTTATCATTTATATAAAAACTGTTTACATTGTCTGATTTTTTTAAAAATTGTTAATCATGTTGTTAAAAACGATTGTAATGTATTAGTTTTTAATGTGTCTGACTCTGCAGTTTGATTTCTTTGTCCTCATGATTACTATTCCAGCGTTTTATTTTGTACTCGAAGTTTGACCCCTCCTTGAATCACCACTTTATCATGGTGGAGGTGTGTCTTAATGATCCTGGGAGCTATGTTGTTGGGGGCATTATGCCCCTTGTTAGGTCACCCAAGGCAAACAGGTCTCAGGTGAAGGTCCAGACTAAGAGCGGTTCACAAGACCCCTATGAGCAAAATTATATCAAAGACACAGTTTCCCTTGCCCGGACACAGGTTAACGGGGTTCCCTCCTAGAGCCAGGCCTGGGGAAGGGGCGAGCACCTGGTGGTCGGGCTTCTGCCCATGGGGTTTAGCCGGGCCCAGCCCAAAGAGGAGACATGGGTCCTCCCTCCCATGGACCCACCACCTGTGGGAGGGGCAATAGCGGTCAGGTGCAATGTGAGCTGGATAGCAGCTGAAGGCGTGGGTTCAACACCCATGTGAACTGTAAGGGTATAATTGGTAGGTACGGCCTCTCCGATCTGAAACCGAACGATGTTTCGTTGTTGGACTTCTGTGCTCGTCATGGTTTGTCCATGTTCGAACATAAGTGGAAATGACACCAGGACACCCTAGGCCGCAGTTCAATGATAGACTTTGTAGTCGTGTCATCGGACTTGCGGCCACATGTTCTGAACACTCGGGTGATGAGAGGAGCTGAGCTGTTAACCGATCACCACCTGTTTACAGAGGAAGTGGGGAGCTGCTCACCTTAATTGGGGATGTCCACGGGAGGTGGAAGGAATACTTCAAGGACCTCCTCAATCCCACCACCACGCCCTCTGTGGAAAAGGAAAGGCCTGGGGGTTCAGGGGGGGGTCTGCCTATCACTGGGGCTGAAGTCACCGAGGTAGTTAAAAAGCTCTTTGGTGGCTCGGCTCCAGGAGTGGATGAGATCTGCTCTGAATCACACTCCTCAGCTTATCCGGGAAAGTCTATTCAGGAGTAATGGAGAGGAGGATCCGGCTGATAGTTGAACCTTGGATTCAGGAGGAACAATGTGGTTTTTGTCCTGGCTGCAGTACTCTTGACTAGCTCTACACACTCTATGGGATCCTGGAGGGGGCATGGGAGTTTGCCCAACCAGTCCACATGTGCTTTCTGGACTTTGAGCAGGCTTTTGACCGTGTCCCTCGAGATATCTTGTGGGGTGTGCTCCGGGAATATGGAATACCGGACCCATTGCTACGGGCTGTTCTACGTGCTCTCTGCATTGCCAGAGCTTGGTCTGCATTGGTAACATGTCAAATTCGTTTCCAGTGGGGGTTGAACTCCGCCAAGGCTGCCGTTTGTCACCAGTTCTGTTCATAATTTCAATAATTTGTATAGAATTTCTAGGCACAGTCAAGGTGTTAAGGGCTTCTGGTTTGGTGGCCATAGGATCTTGTCTCTGCTTTTTGCAGATGACGTCATCTTTTTGGCTTCATTGAGCCAGGATCCTCAGCTCTCGCTGGAGCGATGAGAATCAGCACCTCCAAGTCCGAGCCAACAGGGAAGAGACCCCGGGGCCGACCCAGAACACGCTGGACGGACTACATCTCTTGGCTGGTCTGGGAACGCCTTGGCGTCCCCCTGGAAGAGCTGGAGGAAGTGGCTGGGGAGAGGGATGACAGGACCTCACTGCTTAGCCCGCTGCCCCCGCGACCCGACCCCAGAAGAAGCGGATGAAGATGAATGAATGAATGACTCTTAGTTTGAAATTAATAGCTCAGTGGTTTAAAATTAATTGTAGGCCCAGATGCCTTAGAACTATGTCTGCATATGGTCAGTGGTTAAGACTCAGGATTACTGATCCGAAGGTTGGTTGTTCAAGCCCCAACACCGGGTGCCACTGTTGGTGCTTAGCTGTATAAAACTGATAAATGTAACTTGCTCTGGATAAGGGCATCTGCCAAATGCCACAAATGTTAATGTATATATATTATGATGGTACATTGTCGGAGTAGTGTGGCCTAACAGCTGTGGCTTGCTGCAATTCTTCATTTGGAGCATTTCCCCTTCTCATACAAGACGAATTAACATTTAACACTGAATCTCTCAGCTTGTCTACTTCACACTAAGCTATACTCAGTATAACACCTCATTGCAGTGATGAGCTGAGATGTACCATTTGTGAACTTGAATCTCTGTTATTTGTCTCTTAGATGGCTATGATATTGCAGATGAACTATATCTACTGTACACCAACATATTGTTGATCGCCATACTGCAAATTCCCAAGGAAATCTTCCCAAGGCGTCCCAGCGATACTGCTGGGTTTTGGCAGAAGCAATTATTTTTAAAGTTATGTCTGTTTTTGACACTTAATGACACAGTAGGTGAAGCGCTCTCCTTCTCCCTCTGCACTCGAACTTGCTCCTAATCTGTCCAGACAGTGACTAATTAGCAGGGGCCTGAGGTGCATTCACTGGTCTGGAGAGAATTGCACTTATCTCAGCTTGGTGTTCACTTACCTGCTCCTGCTCATTTTTCCTGTAGGTTTCCCAAACTAACGCTGCTTTCGCTTCTCCAAATTCATGCACAAGAACAAGTATTTGTTGGGTTTTGACAGGTCGCTTCTCTGAATGTCAGAGTTGGGGATAAGGAGTGTGTGGCACTGGAGTTGAGGATGCACTTGATCATAAAATGTGTGACAGAAATAGCAGAATAAAACCCATACTGTTAGGACAGAGAAGGAAAAAAAGCAATGAACCTGACAAGAATCTGAAGTTATTTCAGCTGCAGACGTCCAGGGCTTGATCGGTGTGACGATGAGGCTGGTTCTTTGGGGGCAAGGCTTATGAATCACACTTTCCTCTTTCTGTCTTTCCATTATACTTATTCTATCTCGATGTACCTCACACCAGTACCAGAGTTCAGTTCGGTGTGACATACTGTGATCTTAACTGTAAAAACAGCTTGTCATTTTAACTGGGCATCCTAACAAATCACATTAATTGTTTCTGACAAGCCACTGGTTATTCAAAGCACTGACTTTGTAAATTGTCCTTGTGTTTTGCTGCAGTAGTATTTATTTAAAACTCAGCTTACATTTGAATGTAATTCCCAACATCCAAAAATGCTTTCAAATCCAATTCTTTGATTGACATGGAAAAAATTAGCATTCGCTTCCAGGATTCAGTGCTACATGCTTTAATCTGTTCTTTCCTCTGAGTGTAATCAGAAAAGCTTTCTCTTGGGCACCAGCAACAGATGCTGTAGATGATTTGAGATGAGATTGTTTTTCGTAAGATAAAGTGAACAACTACAGAATAATTGGCATTCTTTCAGAAAAAAGGGGAAAATATTGTACTGAAATCAGCAGGCTGACAAAAGTTAGATATTTTTTGTACTCAAATAATTGAATGAACAGTCTCTCCTAAAAAGAAAAAATATATATCCATATATTTTTTAATTACTGGAAGGATGGTGCTCTATGTGCATTAACCAAATGCATATAAATAACCAGCGACCTCACAAAGATCACAAGGTTCTTTAAATAATGTATTCGCTCCGGCGCAGCATAATACGCAACTTGGTCTTCTTTTTTAAGGAAAAACAAGCATGACAGAAACTATGAAGATACACAAAATTTAACTTAAAATATGACATTTTATGTAAAATTAATGGCATGTCTATCTATCCATCTATCTATTTTATATATATATATAGTAAAGTAGAGCTATATATGTGGTATAAGGGAAAAAAAAGACGACTACATTTTGCTCCCTACAGACCTGTTTCGTGGTTGCCCACTCATCAGGGGATTTACTGAGAATATTCTTTACCACAGTGTGTGTGTGTGTATATATATATATATATATATATATAACGTATATATGTGTGTGTGTATATATGTATGTTTATGTATATGTTTGTGTGCGTATTTTTGTATATTTTATTTATTTATTTATTCATTTTATGTATAAACCCCTGGGGGTTTGTATTCAATTAAGTTTCTGTATATTGTCTTCCTTGTCCTCTTATCTGTATAAAACTGTATATGTACACACTGTACTCAGAATACATACACACAAACGCACAAAACATACAACACCAACTACAGTACCGTTCTAATATACTTTTACACAACATCCCTTGAGCTGTCTCTTTCCCAAACCACTGTATCATTCACCCTTCACTTTTTACCAAACCACCTGGGTGAGAGGCATACCTGTATAATAATAACCTACAGGGTGCTCAACAGAAGCCTTGTGGGTGCCAACACCAATGTGAAATGCTTATAAAAGGCCTTTACTCAGTAGTGGTAGTGCCAGCTACTCTGACTGTAACAGCAGGTGGTGAGCAAAGCCGCAGTGGAAATCTTGTGGATCAAATAGAGGTGGAAAATCTCATGACAACACACAGGGGTGGGATGGTAATGCCGATGTTGCCTTTGGAAGCTCAGGAATCACCACGATCCGATCTTATTGTTCTGCACGATTGGTGGGACCCTATTAAAATATAACTAACAAGTATAGAATACTTTACCAGAGTTTCCTTTTCTTTTTTTTCTTTTATTATTCCTCCCTTTTCCTTCCACTTTCTATTCCCTTTTCCATTTCAGTGTGTATATATTTTAAATGTTCCTTCTATTTCGAAATGCAATCCTTATCGCTACACTTTCAGAAAATAAAGTACATTATTGCACTGAGGCACTACCCTCTAAGGTACTCATTTGTGCCCTTTATGTGTCCTTTTACTGCTAGCGAGTAGATATGTACCTTTTGGACCTTAAAAAGGCACACATGGTTACATTGAGGTCCATTAATTAGCCCTAGAGGGTACATTAGTATAGATTGTACCTTGGAGGACTGAAATAGATGGTGACTATGGCCCTATTTTGTGTGTGTAGGTAAACTATTAAAATTTTACTGCTAGCAAATTCTCACTAGTCTTCCAAAGAGAATGGCTATTGGAGGGCCAAAAAAACTAAAAATTAAACAGGCAGGGAATAACCTCTACTGTTTACATGAGATATTTGCTCTGTTAAAGCAAAGATGGAAAGATAATGGCATTTCTGGGGGTGAAGCGAAAATGCATTCATATCAAATCTACTGGTCAATACGCCCGAGATGTTCTGCTGGAAAGACATGGATTTGAAGTGTATTGTTTCTCAAGGGATTCTATTATTTTCAATGGGAACTTCATGGCTGGAGCATGCAGGATTTGACATTAGCAGTTGTTTTTGTGTGTGTGTGAGAATTATGAGTAGGGTGTGAAGGATGGCAGAGAAATATCCCTGCAGGTCAGCAGAGCTCTCAGGGTACATCCAGTCTTTCTTATCCAGAGTTACCACACATGTAGCCCGCTTCATGGTGCACACACATTAAATATATTTGAGGAAATGGGGAAGGTTTGCAGTGTGTGTTGGTTTAAACTGCGATACACTTTGTGGTTTTCAGGACTGCGTTCAAACTAATGTTAAGTACGCAGGGAGGCAGGCCTTTGCAGGGCCATCACAAATCTAACCATTCACACTACATTGGACATCCTGTACAATAAGTCACCTTAGCTTCCTCTCTCCCTCACAATGGACTGCTCTCAATACCCTGAGTGGACACTTTACCCCAATAATTTTCTTCCCCTTGTTCATCTGAAAGCTTGATCAAGCTTAATTCTTTAACTCAAATATGTACGTAATGATGAACACTTTATTTGTGTATAAGCAAGATCATTTTCATTTTGTTTTCTGAAGTTCTTTATCATTTATGATGGTTGTGGAGAGGTCCATCCCAGCCGATTCTGGGTGAAATCTATCCCAGCTGATTCTGGGTACACCCTGTACCATTACAAGAGCAAAGCACACAATCACATACATTCACACCTAGGGGCAATACGGAATAGCCAATTAGCTTAATGTTCAAGTGTTTGGACTGTGGGAGGAAATGCACACAAGCACAGGAAGAACATGCAAACCTCACCCAGAAATTATTGTAGTAGGTTTGAAATCTTTTTTTTTTTTTTTTTCATTTTCTCTTAATTCTTGCACTTCCACAGCCATTTCATTGATTGTATTCTTTACATTTAATTGCACATCAGAACCAGCAAACGTGTCAGACTAACATGCTAAGAGAGACTTTAGAAGTGTCCCTGAAATAAAAATGGTTGCTTTACAGATTTTTGCATTTTGTCCTTTAGTCTTATGGACCCCTGTGCGGATATGTACACTGTGTGCAGTTATTAGGAGCGTGATTATTTTGACAATATCATTTAATCCATACTTTCCAACTCCAAGCTGTATAAACTTGAATGCTTATTGGATTTAATGCATATCCGGTGATGTGTATTTGTGTAACGAGGGATGGTGTGGCATCAACAAGGAGATCAACACCCTATAGCAAGGTGTGCATAATTATTAAGCAGATTCTTCTCCTTAGGAAAAATGGGCCAATAAAGAGATTTAACTGACTCTGGAAAGTCAAAAATTGTAAAAAGTCATTCAGAGGGATGCAGCCCTCTTGAAATATTATATTTAAGATATTGGGGTGTAATAACAGAACATTTAAACGTTTTGTTGCAAATAATCAACAGGGTCGCAAGAAACGTGTCGAGAAGAAAAGACGCAAATTGACACAACTGCAACCTACCTGGAGTGTCTAGAAGTACGAGATGTTCAGTTCTCAGAGACACGGCAAAGGTCAGAAAGGCTGAAACCCGACCACCTCTGAACAAGACACAAGTTGAAACGTCAAGAATGGGCCAGGAAATATCTGAAGACAGATTGTTCAAAGGTTTTGTGGACTGATGAGATGAGAGTGACTATTGACGGACCAGATGGACGGACCCGTGTTTGGATCAGTAACGGACACAGTGTCTGGGAGGCTGCGGTTGCAGCTGCACAAAAGTGACCAGATCAAGAAACTGACTGACTCCGTGAATGGAAGGCTCGGACTGTTATTGAAAAGAAGGGAGGCTATATTGGTCACTGGGTTTATTTTTTTATTTTTTTTGTTGTTGTTGTTTTTTAATTTCAGAAATGTTTATTTGTAAGTTTTGAGTTTATTTATTATTCTCATTTTAACAGGTTAAAATAAACAAGTGAGAAGGGAAAATCTTTGTTTTTCATTTAGTTGCATAATAATTCTGCACACTGATAGTTGCCTAATAATGGTGTACGTATAGATATTTTCTTAAGACTTCACTTTTACAACTTACACGTTCAGGTTTGAGGGTTTGTTAACATTTTGGATTGACCAAGAGCACTGTATAGTTGTACAATAACAATAAATCCTCAAAAATACAACTTGCCTAATTGTGCACACAGTGTATACCTCGGAAATAAAAAAAATAGAACCGTATTCTCAATCAGACAGGTAGTTTTTACACATACATGTATGTGTGTGTGGGTGGGTGCGTGTGTGGGTGTGTATAT
>JBCNYG010000025.1:21026788-21037559 GCA_039654305.1 Porochilus rendahli
GCTATGCAGCTACTCTTGACGAAAATCAGCAATGGTTCTTTTACATTCCTCTCACCACAGACAGTGAGAGACATGGCCAGCCTTTGATAACCCAGTTAGGGACAGCAGTGACAACCCGCTGATAGTGGGGCTTGAACCCCCGACCTTGGGATCAGTAATCCAGCACCAAGAGGTTTTGTTATTTAATTTTTAATCTTCTTTATAAACATACGTGTTGGCTGATACTAATTATATCACAATAATATTAATCTGCCTTATTAATCTTCCAGTTTAGTAGATTCATTGTACTAGTACTACCACTAGTTGTGACACTACAGAAATGTCATCGAGGTTAGAGGACGAATATTTATGTAGGATAGTGGAAATTACAAAAGACAGATTGTATAAAAGTTTTACCTTCAATCACTGATACTAACGTCCACAGTGACCCAGCAAGAGTCCAGACATCTTCATTTTTACCAGAATGCTGTGCCATGAGACTGAACTTAAGTTTTTTACTTGTTTTATAAAGGGTGAGAGGAAGGTTAAAATGAGTGCTTGGTATACAAACATCCATTTTGAAAAGCCCCTACGCTACGCTCTTTGAATAAGGGACTGACCTTCAGACACAGTTGAGTCTGGTAGAGTAGGCGTGCCATTCTGAACTTCTGTTTATGGTGAATGTGTACAAGGTTTTTTTTTTACTGAATCCGCCTGCATACTCTTCACCTTTATTTGCTTTGGTTATGTGCACAGATAGCACCGATAGCACACTCTCAAATTTGAGGACTCAATTCAACAGAAATCAAGACTAAGTCCATGAACTGGATTTCATATATCTGATAAACATGCTATTCAGTTTTGTTTTGTTTTCCCAGCATTGCTGGGGATGATTTCTCTCAGTAAAGGAAACCAGAACAACGTTAGTAATAATATACTTTTTCATATTTACCTGGAATGTGACTGTTGTGGTTTGTACAATTAAAAGTAAATGGTAGAATGGTAACAGGAAATGAATATACTTTAAACATACATGGAGGTGCACTGATGATAAAAATGTACCTAGCATTATTTCATGTCTTTGAGACAATTTGTAAAGATATACGCTCATATTTGTAATGCAATTCAGATTTGACATGTTGTCCTGTTGTCACTTGGGTTAAAAGCATCAGGGACACGGAGAGGCTAAGCTCGTCTCAGCAGTCACTGGACGAATGCTGGGTACACCCTGAACAGCTCACCAGACCATCGCAGGGCCAACACACACACCCACACTGTCTCAGTACCTTGAGAAAACACATGCAAGCATCGATTTCCAGGCTCGGACATTTCTGTGAGAGGTTTGCATGTTCTCCATGTGCTTGCGTGTGTTTACTCCTGGTACTCTGGTTTCCTCCCACAGTCCAAAGACATGCACATTAGGCTTACTGTCTGTTTCAAATTGCCCCTTGGTATGAGCAAGTGTGTTGGCCCAGCAATGGCCTGGCAAGCTGTCCAGGGTGTAACGGACCCTCATCCTAATTAGGATGAAGTGGCTTATAAAATAATTAAATGAATGAATGTTCGCCTATTAAAAAACAGAGTACATGTGCTAGCAATAATCCCACAAGACGTCAGCATGGGAGATATTCACTAATCTCACCAAATAACAAAATCAGCACCTATATATTATAAATATTTCAATGTAAACATACCTCATTATATTGTAGCATATAAACAGGAATAGAAGAATAACAGGATACACAGCAAACCTAATGGCTCGTATCTACTACAGGGAAGCTAAATCTGTCTACCAACAACAGAGCTACATTTTGGATCCATTACCACCTGAGGAAGTGCAAGCTGTCGCTCTGTCAAGGGAAATCCCGCTTCTTCTGAAACCATTACAAGCCAGGGCTTGTAGCATCTATGAAATATGAATTAAAGTACAGAACATGCTTGAGATATAAAACATATGAATAATGCACTATAATAAGCCTAGGATGTGTTTGATGGGGCAATTAAAATTTCATCTGATAACCTCATGGAGTCGCTTTGAGCCCGAGGTGCTGAGGACACTTTATAACCAAGTGCAACAGATGTCCGAGTCAAAAATCTGGCTTTACTTCACTGGTTTGACATTTCAGTATTTTCCTTAGCTTCTCCTAAGATATATATACTCAAAAAAAAGATCCCCTAAGGGTGCTGGATTACTGATCACAAGGTCGGGGTTCAAGCCCCACTATCAGCGGGTTGCCACTGCTGTTCCCCCCAGTGCAGCTGACTGGGTTATCAAAGGCCGGCCATGTCTCTCACTGTCTATGGTGAGAAGCATGTAAAAGAACCATTGCTGATTTTCGTCAATAGAAGGCTGCATTGCCATCAGCGTGTTTCTGCCCTGCGATGGCCTGGCGAGCTGTCCAAGGTGTACTCTGCCCTCGCCCAGAGTCGGCTGTGATGGGCGCCAGCCTCCCTGGGACCCAAATTAGGAATAAGCGGTCAAGAAAATGAATGAATGAATGTGTCAGGGTATGTGTATTTTTTGTGGTTTATTTATTATTTATTGAGATTAATTCAGCTCTGATTAATGCCAGTCTCCAGTAAGCATGACATAGGGGTCATGATTTAAAGGATGGACTGCACTGTACCTTGTGGCAGCTGTGGAGGTGAGTCGTATGCCACGTCCTCGTGCACTTCTTCCTCTGCTTGGGTCATCAGATCCGTTTAGGTAGGACAGTTCACGCAGCTGTTCTTGTCTGATCTCATCGTTGTAATCCTGCAGGAAGACAAAGCATGCTGAGCATTGAACACTAAACAGCCGGTTTAGATTTTAGATTTTTACAAAAGTACATAAAAGTACATATTTTGCTTCAAGTCAAAATGCAGACAATCCATAGTTTACAAATATGCACATGAAAAATATATCTTTCGCCACATTAGTCTTAAAACTGAGTAAACAATTGTTGGTCAAATTAATGAATAAATGAACAAAGGCAGGCGGCACAGTAGAGTATTGGTTAGCACATTTGCCTCACAGCAAGAAGGTCCTGGGTTTTAGAACTAGGCTTAACGAAGGGAGTTATTGTGTGGAGTCTGATTGGACAAGTGTTGGCCCTGTAATGTTGAGGGTGTACCCTGCCCTCTCCCACAGTCGGCAGAGATAGGCTCCATCCTCCCTGCAACCCTGGTAGGATTAGGCACTTCGGCAAATAAGTGAATTAATTACTAAATAGAAGGATTCATTTAGAACATGTAAAAGCAGAAACAATGATAACTTGACATATGTGAAAAGGCATAAGATTTTTTGAATCCTACCTTTTCTCCATTACTCAGTAAATAACAGAATTAGGAGTCAAAGAATTGGCAGTGGGGAAAGTAAGAATAAGCAAATAATGAAATTCTAGGAAATTTAATTCCTATCATTCATAACTATGTTTTATTTTTGTCAATACAAGAATTATTTATTTATTTGTTTGTTTTTTAAATAAAAACACTATAAACCATACATGCAATTTGGATATAAGAATTGGTATAGAGTAATCGTATTATTCTTTTGGTATAGCAATGAAAATGTTGCAACACTGCAGATGCATGTTGACTCATAATGTGTACGATAAGACAAAATATGATCATGACTCGTATCAAGGACAACAGCAATAGGGAAAAGGAAAAACACAGAGCTGGCTTATTAACTCTGCTTCACACCAGCTATCGGCGTATTGTATTGTAAAAGAATACCAGCACTTCCTGCATTTATAAAGTCTCCCCTCACCCATCTGATTGAACATGACAGGGCCCTGAATCACAAGGCCGATTACAGCATGGATAGCTCTTATTTTATTATCTTGTCAGTGCCACAGGCAGATAAATGGATCCTCATTTCCACCAGCCACTTATTCCCCTTCCTGTTTGCCATAACAGCTGGGCAGAGGAAAATATTAAAAATGGCACACAGACAAGAGTGGCCTTTTAATCGTGATCCAATCAACAATCAATAAAAAGGCTGCTGCTCAGGACTGAGATGTCCACAAACCCCATTTTCTTTTTAAGCGCTTTTTTGTTTGGACTGTTTGTAAATCTATGGTGTAATCATGTCTTAATTTGATTCATGTGGCTGTTATACGCACAACAGAGAATTTTACAGGAAAATGTTAGAATCCAAATGAGTTTGTTTTAACTGCACATTCATTATAAAACCCCCAGATGCTTAGAGTTTGCCACAAAAAGTTAAAAAAAGTTATAATGCATAAATACAGCTTTAGTTTTGCATTTGTTTATTCTGACAATAATCATAATCTATGGTTGATTTATAATCAACAATTGGAATACTATAATTAGTTTAAAAAACTAAAAATTATAATATTTTATAGCAATACTACATGTGAAACGTGCAATCTGATTGGTCTGTTATGCCAGGATTAAAAATATTATTCCGAGTGGATAATGCTTGAATCAAAATGACAGACACACAGATTTTCATGGTCACTTGGAGCAGGGAGCATCATCATTTTCAGGCTTTAATAATGTAAAAAGAACTGCTCCCTCTTTCGCTCATTTGCCAAACCACTAAATCCTACAACTAGGGTTGTGGTGAGGGTGAAATCTATCTCAGCCGACACTGGATGAAGGCGGAGCACACCCAGAACAACTCATCAGATCATTGCGGGGTAAATAATAAACTATAACGGTCTCATATTACTTTGCTTTTCTTGGATTTCTGCATAGTAATACTTTAAATTATGTTTCTATGTAGAATGTACTAAACTCTGAACGAGTAGACTTTAGCCATTAGCTTCCCAGTACTATAAGTTCAAAGCACTAAGCTGACCTGACATGACCTGACCTGCACTAACCTAACCTGACATGGTTAAAGTATGTAAATATAAAGTATAAAAATAAAAATCTAGGTTTATTTGCTTTTCTTGTTGTTTTTGTATAGTATATGCCTAAACTCTGAATGGAGTTAAAAGTAACGTTGTCACGCAGCTCTTAACCTATGCACCTGGTCGCGCATTCTGTCCAGGCTCACTTGCATGTCATGTTTTTTTTTTTATGTAAATGTTTTGTCTCTGAGACTATTTAGCAACATCCACCATGCCTTCACTTAACTACAGTTAAACTGTAACACCTGCATTTCACACAATGGATAGAAATGTGTTTCATGTGCATACATTTCTTAGTAGATTTTTCATGAAGGGTACATGACAGTAGAGCTAATTATGTTCTGGTGAAAAAGTAGACATGACAGACTTGATCTGAGGCTTCTGTATAGAATCGAGTGTCTATAGGAACTCAGGGTTAGAGTTGCGCAGCTGTTTGCAGATTAAAAGCATGTAAGCTCATTGAAGACAGGTTATATATCATACCCAAAGCACCTATGATGAATACTTTCCTGCCAGAAGCAAACCATGAGACGTGCTCTTGCATGTTATTACAAATTTACTGCATCTCTGTATGGCGAAGACATCTTTGACCTGTTGATGTAAACTGCACGTGCTTGCTGAATGTGTTTAATAAAATGCTTATACATGCAAAGGTGTTAGAGAGTTTTGTCTATTGGTGATCTGTCATCTTTACTGCATGGGGCGGCTAAGGGAGGGCTCGAGATGAGTTAAAGATACACCAACATTGTTTCAGGAAGTATAATGAAAGTCAGCAGCCTAATTTCGCTGATTGATTAGCGCTTCACAGAATTAAAGATTCGACTTGGTAGTACTGTATAACCCATTATACCACAGTGCTGCTAATTTCTCAGTTCTGAAATGTTGATTAATTTTCTAAACCAACACAGCTCTGAGAGTAGATCTGGCTGCATTTCATCATGTGTTATCGTTTCTATAGTAACAAGTCTTTCATAAAGACATGTATGTCTGATGCGCCACACAACCAAAGGGAAATAATCAACTGATGAAAAATGTGGTTAGGAAATAAAAGAACAATGTATAATTCTTAATAATGTATAGATTTTTATAATAATAACAACAACAACAATAATAATATGTATATATTGCATGCTATACAGTTTGAATTATTATTGTTAATATTTTTCTTCTTACATTTATTATTATTATTATTATTAGTAGTAGTAGTAGTAGTAGAAGTATAGTGAAGATTTGTAATAAGAAGGGATCAGGATGTCAGCCAAATCCTCAGGTTAAATTCAAGTCTTCAAGATAAAGAAAAGCTGATTTTTCCCTGTTTTAAATAGTATTATTATTACTATTTCATTTTGTATTTGTTTATTTTAAATAATTCATTCATTCATTTATTCATTTATATATTAATTTGACCCGACCAAGAAGATTTTTTATTTATTTTTATGATTGGCTGCTATAATATAACCCTGGTACCATAATATCAAATGTCCATTATATGATGAAAGCTTGGAAGACATTTTACCATCACAACCATATGTGCCTTCTAAACATCCCATATACGTCCCCTTTGCTTTTATAATAACCTCTCGCAATTCTACAAAGACTTTTTATTAGATTATGGAGTGGCTGTTAAAATGTGCTCATTCACCTACAAGAGTATTAGTGAGCTCAGACACTGTTATATTAAAAGGCTCTGGGTGCAGCTGGAGCTCCGTTCTTTCATCCAAAAGGTGTTCAGTGGTGTTGAATCCAGGGTCATGCACTGGCTTCTTCACATCCACCTCAGCAAACCTCCTTCACTGAGCTTACTCTGTGCACAGGGGTATTGTTGGAACTGGTCTGGGCTCCTTAGTGTGAGTGAAGGGAAATGTTAATGCAGCATGGGATATTCAAAAAGGATGTGTGATTGTGATAGGTGGTTGTCCACAAACCCCTAGCCATTCCCCCATTGGCAATGTTCACTTTACTTTCATACCACTAACATTTTTTTGGGGCTCTTTTCTTCTTTTTTGAGTTGGGATAATGCAGAAATGTATACCCTTATAGAACCCATGAGAACTGGATTGAGACCCACTGGCTCATATCTAGAATCTTCTGCCATACAGAAGCAACATGAATAATAGAAAGAGTAACTTAGAGCTGAAAGACACTGCCTGCTGTATCATGCTGGCTTCTTAAACAAGCTATTCAGAATCCATTGACATTCTCAGAACATCCACTCCAGTGAAGAGACTCACACGTCCGCCTATAACTTGCCAACTAGTGGCACGAATCCCAGCTCTCAGCTCTGCTATCCATCCAACCAGGCAAATGAAGGAGCACCACTCACATCAATATTCCAAAGCCAAGAAATTTCCCACAACCATTCCAGCCCACACCTTACAGCAGAAATAAATAAAAAGATGCAATTCACAGTCTTATCTTTGTCAGGCAAAAAAAAAAGACTGCATTGAATGTATTGTTTTTTCAAAAAGATTTTGAAAAATTCCATAGAAAAGCCTAAAAGGTACGCCTTCCTATTCAATTACAGAAAATGTATATATAAAGTGTATTTAAATGTCTTTTAGACACTATGTCGTTGGTTCGATGTAGACATGAATGAATGTGACACCTCTTTCTCACACCGTGTCATTCAGCAAAGACGGCCACAAAGCGGTAGGACCTTCTCCGGCCAGGACAGATGAAGTGGTCAGAGTCAGATAGGGAGTGTCTTCGCTCATGAGCTCAGTTGTATTGGGCTCGGCGGTCATCTTGGCATCTTTAACCCTTGATCGCCACGCTCTACGATCTGCAGCGATATCTTTTGAAGTGAAGCATTTTTAAATTGTCTATATAAATGTCTTTTAGACAGTGTGTATATAAAACCTTAACTTACAAACCTTAATCTAAGCTCAGAAATAAGACATTTTTTAAGTGAACTGTTATAGAAGCATAAGCAAAGATATAATAGTGTACTGTAGCCCAACAGCACATCTCAAAGTACTTGTCTTATATATTAATTAGTGCTCATTACTCATCTTTCATTTGCACTTAATTCTATTAGGGTAACGGGGAAGGCTGGAGCCTATCTTACCCGACTCTGTGCAAAGGTGAAGTACACCCTGAACAGCTCGTCACAGGGCCAACACACTAAACCATTCACACTCACACTTAAAGGCAATTTGAAACAGCCAATTACCTTAAACTGCATGTCTTTGGACTGTGGGAGAAAATGGAGCCCACGGAAGAACAGGAGGAATCTGGAAGCCCCAGGAAGAACAAGCCACAGGAAGAACAAGCCACAGGAAGAACACGCAAACTCTACACAGAAACCACCTCGCCGAGCCAGAACTTTTTTTTGACACAGATGTGCAAATCACTGCGCCACCCTGCCATATTATTTATTAGCAAAGTAAGTTTAATTTAAGTTCCGTAAGTTTAAACATATTATGATAAACAGTTGAGCTTTTGACTATACTGCCGAAAAACAGGTGTACCACCTTTCTCAACAGGCAATAAGGGAATATTGCTACACTTTCACTGTCTGTTTACTGTCCAACATCCCTACATGTCTCCTCACTAATGAATGCTCCACAGTCAATAGTGCTTCCCTGATGTACCACTCAGCTGATAGAAATGCAGATGGCACTACTGCCAATGCATTATGGGTAATAAACAACTGTTTCCTGTGGTGATATTGACTAAGCTGTCATACACAGAACTCGTGTGAGTTCAGGAGAAACCAAATATTGCTAATTGACCAGATGCCATGAAGCAGTCTACAGCTCGGCAGACCATCGCAGGGCTAACACACACAAACACATTGGAATGTGGGAGGAAACGGAAATACCCAGAGAAAACCCACGTAAGCAGCACAGAACATTTAAACTCCACACAGAAACACCTAACGCTGGGATTCAAACCCAGGACCTTCTTGCTGTGACGTGGACATGCTTATGCCACCCAGCCGCCCACAATAATAGTAATAAGAAGAATGAGTTTAATTCATCTAGTGTCTCACACTGAAAGTGGCTTCTCAGTTACAAAAAAACCCAAACAGGAAAAACTGTAAGGATGAAACTCCAGTGGCGTAGCTGCTTATTGTCTCAGCAAAAGGTACACACAGGTATGTCTCAGACTGCCTGCACAGCTGCAATGCCTCCAGGCAACATCGATCAAAACGGCATGTCATGTGGGAACACAAACATCACCGCACCAACCACAGGGTAGCCCTGAGAACAGTGAGAACAGCATGCACACCCTAGTCCATAGTGAGTAGGAAGACACACATCATTCCCTGTAGACCAAGGCCTGGGGATCTGACACTCAAGACTGAGACGATATAATATTATCATGCGATGCGATTAAGCTCTTCTTCTTCTTTGTTGTTCTCCATTAAAGAGTTCTCCATTGCTTCGTGTCAAATACAACAAACTGTCCTGTGTCTATTGGACTACATTATTCTTAAAGCTTTTAATAAGTTAGCTGGAATATAATACTTCTAATATATTAAATTAATATGTTCCAGTCAGCTGATTTAAGTAAACAGTTTGAAATTGAAAAACTCTACAGTCCTTTGTTGCAACAGGGCCGTGTGTGTCTGCTTCAATGTTGTTTTGGTCCTGTCTCAGGCCTCGTCTTGTTTTTGGCCTGTCATTATTTGCACCTGTGTCTCATTATCCTGCGGCTAATGTCTTTACATATCCTTTGTGGTTTTGTTTGTTGCTACTCGGGGTTTATTTTGTATTTACAGTTAATCCAGAAGCCTTATTTCTCATGTCTTGTTGTGGGCACAGTTTCCTTTGTGTTCTAAACTTTACTTATTTGATAAATTAAGGATTGGGGATTACATGAGTTTAACCCTGTGTACTTGGGTATTGGCTGTAGCTATGGGCTCTTGGAAACCTCACAGTGAACACACACACACTTGTGTCCAGCCTCAGAGCACACAGATTCAATCTCATTTATCTTTAAAACTTCAGTGTAAAATCTAGATGCTTTCAGTTATTGATGCTTAGCAGTTGCTTGCCTTTACTAATTTAGCACAAGACTAGGCTCAAGATGGCGGTGAATTACATTACAGTGTGCACTCTGCTCCAGAAATATTGGCAAAGATAAAATAGTTATAGGAAAAGTCTGTCAAGCATAAGCTCAGACTAAACATGTGAGAAAAATATAATTGTAAATCTAAACAATATTAAACCCTCATCATCGAAAAAAAACAAAAAATCATGTGTCAGTTATTGTGCACCGTTAAAAACCTGTTAAAAAAAAAAGTTTAATATAATTTATGAGCTGAGAATGCACTTCTTAATATACAATATCAAAAGTTCCTGCTGGATTCCTAATTCTATTCAATAGCCTCGTGAATTTTCATATTCATTGATTGTTTTTTTAATCGGGTTTACTGTATCACTGTACTTTTTTGTGTGTATCTTAATGCATGTAGCCCTGGATTTACTCTGGGCCACAATGTCCACAATGTCCATGATCTCCATAATTTATGAGTACACTTGGAGCACGATTTAGGTATTAAAGGAAGTAAGATGAGTGGTGTTTCCAAGATCCCCTACTTGAGCATGCTGTTATGTTCTGTTCAGCTCTACTACACTTCACTACGATTTCCATGTTCTATCACAATTGGTGTCAAGTCGTAGAAAAGCGTAATAATTGTGGCAAAACTTTTGACAGTCAATATTATAACAAGTCCACCAAATTCCCTCAAGATCACCACAATTCCACCAAGTTCACTCAAGATTATAACAAGTCCACCAAATTCCCTCAAGATCACCACAATTCCACCAAGTTCCCTTAAGATTATCACAATTCCACCAAATTTCCGTAAGATTGTCTCAATTCCACCAAGTTCCCTCAAGATCACCACAAATCCACCAAATTCGCTCAAGATTATCACAATTCCTCCAAGTTCTCTCATGATCATTACAAATCTACCAAGT
>JBCNYG010000025.1:21134686-21149179 GCA_039654305.1 Porochilus rendahli
CACGCACACTTATTCAATATATGCAGTACCATTGAAAATGATCAATACCACTCCTTTCTGCTTAAATCAATGGTATATCAGTTGTTCTCTGTTACTGCAGGCCATTTTTCTCCTTCCATCGCAGAGAAGTATGGGGGTCCAATAAATTTAAATTGCCTCAAATGCACAGCATACAAGAAGTTGTTGGAATATGTGCCATTGATCCTTTTGGACAAATGGTACTAGTGTGCAAATGAGCTGGTGAGAGCAGAGCAATACATCATAGTGCATATACTTTCCAATACATCATAGGGTATAGCTCTGCATACATCACCCTGGTGTTAGCAAGTCACTGGGAGTTTCAGGCCCTAGTTCTTGCAAGATGCAAAGAAGATGAGTTTGCTGATTTTCTCAGAAACAAATGGAAGCTTGTGTTACCAAATTCATTAGTCTAGAACCATCTAAATAACGATTCAGAAGCTTAGGTTCCCCCATTTTCCTGCTTAAATGCGGATGTAATATTCCAATCAATGAGCAACGCCCATGAAAAGACACACAATGCTGTAATTCATCATCAATCCACTAAGATTGACTTAGTGAGTGTTCTTGGGACACTTAAATCCTAGAAATGCTTTACTTGCACTTTCCTTTAACTCTAAAACTGAATAGGCTTCTTTGGAAGTAAAGATTAATCTACGACAGCTTATCGAAGCATTTGCAGAAGAAAAGATTCAGAAACACGAGCACATCATGCGCGTCAACAAAGTTTTTACAAATCTTGCACATTAAAGTAACCAACCTCAATAGAAACTTTCCAGCATATTAGCATATGAGTTCTCAATATGTTTTCATAAAATTATCAATACAGCACGGTGGCGTAGTGGTTAGCACGTCCGCCTCACAGCAAGAAGGTCCTGGGTTCGATTCCCAGCTCGGGCGTTTCTGTGTGGAGTTTGCATGTTCTCCCTGCGCTTGCGTGGGCTTCCTCCGGGTACTCCGGTTTCCTCCCACAGTCCAAAAACATGCACAGTAGGATAACTGGCTGTTCCAAAACACCCCTAGGTGTGACTGTGAGTGCGAATGGTTGAGTAACTGATAGCCCTGTTATGGCCTGGCGAGCTGTCGAGGGTGTACCCCGCCCTCGCCCAGAGTCGGCTGAGATGGGCGCCAGGCTTACTGCGACCCTAATTAGGAATAAGCGGTTCAGAAAATGAATGAATTAATGGAAATTATCAATCATGATAACTGATGAACCTGCGATGGCCTACCGTGCTGCTCATGGTGCCTCTCTCCTCCCACTGGAGTCAGCTGAGATGGGAGATAGTGGGCCAGTGGTGGCCCGGTGGTAGGGTGCTGGATTACTGATCCCAAAGTCGGGGGATCAAGCCCCACCATCAACGAGATATTACTTCTGTCCCCCCCAGTGCAGCAAACTGAGTTATTAAAGGCCGGCCATGTCTTTCTCTGTGTGTTGTGAGAACCATTGCTGATTTTCATCAAGAGTAGGCCGCAGCCTGGCGAGCTGTCCAGGTGTACTCTGTCCAGCCTGAGAATTCTCAGAAACAAAGATTAATGCCAAAAGTCTTATAATGGTAAGAACTCATCTGCCCTATAATACCAAAAGAAAGTAAGTGACATTTTGGTCAAAAATTAGATTTTGCAATAAATGGGCTCTAGTTAGCTGTTTACATCTTTTAAAAGTGTACTTGTGCGAAAATGAAAACCAGCAGTGCAGAATAAAATTTGATAAAATAAGTAAGTGACACAGTTTGTTCGTATTACAATGTCAAAAGGAAGTGCGTGCGTTGGAAGTAAGTTACATCTTTATAAATAGGCTCTGTTGTATTATAGTATTTTTTTGAGGCTCAAGAAGAATACCAACTAAAAGCAAGTTACGGAGATATGTCTATTTTAAGTCCAAATGATGCACATTTTGTGGAAATAAAACAATGATCAATTATTTTTAAATTAGTGGCAATTTGTGCAACTATTTTTATCCCCATAGCCCCATGGTCACTTGACTCTCAATGTTTGCACAAGTGTTTATAGCCTTATACTGACCACTGTTAATACAGGTGAAACTTGAAAAATTTGAATATCGTGCACAAGTTCATTTATTTCAATAATTTAACTTAAAATGTGAAACTAATATATTAAATAGACACCTTTATTTGTTATCATTTTGATGATTATGGCTTACAGCAGGGAAGCTTTGTAATTTGATGCCAGTGAGTCGACGGCAGTTATGGGAACAGCTGCCAGTATGCCTGACACTGATTTTATCTTGTGTCATGACAATCTGCTTTTACTAATTATACAATATATTTTTGAAGTGCATGAAGGTGGCGATAGGAGTGTAAAACGTGTCGTAGAGAAATACTAAAGATAACAAGTTCATTAACTTTTCTTTCTACTTTTAGTAATCAATTAGAATGTTTAATTGTAATTGGCATCTTGCATATTCTACTGTACACCTGAAATAGACTATAGTTTGTCAGGCTTGAATGTCTTTACATGTTTACATTCTTACAATTTCACTGTTATAAAAAACTTGATTATAGGTTTTCTGAAAGCTCCCAGTTGGTGAAAACCATACAGTCTGGTAACATGCATCAAAGGATGGTCACGTACCTCCAAGGATAAGAAAACCAATTTAACATTTTGTAAATAAAAGCCCAGCAAATAATTTATATTATCAGAGCATTGGTACAACGTTGCACAAATGTTGCCATAACATTATATGTAGACCCCCTAAAAACATTAAAATGTTACATGTAAAATTTTAAATAAATGTCTCAAAACTGAAAAAGGAAACAACACGCTAGATGGATCTGTATTGGGGTGTGGATGCGTCTGACATTTTGTCAACATTAAAACAACGTTGTGCATAAATGTCATGTACATGTTTTCAATATTTGACATTGTTTAACTTTGTCATAATTTTCAGATAATGTTTTGTGCAACCAACCAAATGATGAGCTTTATGCAGCCTCCCAATAATGTTGCACCACGTCATGTGTTAGCTTGGACTGGAGTACATGTCTTAATACATGTGCACATGTTTATTATGACTGTGTAAGTCCCCACTAGCTGTTTTCAAAACTTTATCTACAACTATATCTTACTTCTGTATGTGTATCACCATTAGCTCTGCAGAATAGTTTCACCACATGTGTATGTACACTGTCTGCACTGACACTGTATACACTGCATTATTGACATGAAATAAACACAGACAAAACACTATTATAATGTTACTCACAGCTTGCATATCTGACTTCTCTACATGACCCCTTATAGTTTGGACAGCATCAGGCTTCAGTTGCAGCCTAGTCACAATCCAGCTTCGTATTTTGCTTTGTTGCAAAAACAGCCTGGCGAGAAGTGTCATGAAAAGATACATTATACACAGAAGTGGAGCTCTATCAATGTCGCTTGCAGATTCCTCTGTGGAAAAACTCAACAAGGTTTGCTTTTTCTTCACAACTGTAGAAAGCTCCACACTTAGTGGGCTGGGAGGCAAAGCAGGATGAGCAGAAATACTGCTGTGCATGGGGGTGGTGGGAAAAGGGCTGCTAATCAGAAGGCTTGGCACTTTGCCAAATTACTTAATCCTACTAGGATTGCAAGGCGGTTAGACCCTATCTTAGCCCACTCTGGGTGAAGGTGAACAGCTCGCCATACACAACCATTCACCTTCACACCTAGGGGCAATCTTGGAACGGCCAGTTAGCCTAATGTTCATGTGGGAGGACACCAAAGT
Source organism: Porochilus rendahli (assembly GCA_039654305.1). Lineage (NCBI taxonomy): Eukaryota > Metazoa > Chordata > Actinopteri > Siluriformes > Plotosidae > Porochilus > Porochilus rendahli. Next base: position 21,138,429 of record JBCNYG010000025.1, read on the forward strand.
ATCCCAAGGAATGTCCCAGGACCTATTTGCTGCGAGATGCTAATCGTGCTAATCAATAAATCCCACAGCCACATTCAAAATCTTGTGGGACGTCACAGAGTAGCAAAGGATGTTCCAACAGCAGAGGGGAAACAACCCAATATTAATGAGTTATTCAATTATTCATTCATTCATTTTCTGAACCGCTTATTCCTAAATAGGGGTCGCGGGGAGGCTGGCGCCCATCTCAGCCGACTCTGGGCGAGGACAGAGTACATCCTGGACAGCCAGGCCATCGCAGGGCAGTTATTTAATTATGAATTCTAAAATTATCACTTGGTTGTATTTTTGTATTGCTGATGGTCACCACAGTTCATTGTAACTAAATCTATAATTTAAAAAAATATATTATTCTGTAGATTTTCAGTAAGTTTGACTTCAATTGGATCGAATTTGGATGTAATTTATGTAAAAACTGAAAACACAAGCCTATACCCGCTTTGAATAATATATTCCTGAAAAATAAGATGTTCTCCTAGGTTTTCACCAGCACATTATTTAAATAAGGTTATTCATAGGCCTTGTTTTGAGTTTTTTATTAAATTCCTTCACACCTGTATTCCTGCATGCAGAGAGAGATAGATAGAGAGAGAGAGAGAGAGAGAGAGAGAGAGAGAGAGAGAGAGAGAATAAATACATACACATCACATCACTCAGATTTGCCACTTAATCCTATCTCAGCCGACAATGAGCCAAGGCAGGGTACACCCTGAAAAGCCCAGCCGAGCAACACACACACACCTAGGGACAATTACACTGATATGACAAGTCAAACTCCACACAGAAACATCCGAGCTCTGGACTGGAACCCAGGCCCTTAATGTTGTGGTGCATGCATGCTAACCACTGCGCCACACTGCAACATACTGCCATTATACAAGTTATATTCAGAAGTGGGCGTGACTGTCAGAGTCCCTTTGCCACGTGCAATCTGCTGCCACTTAAGACCGCTTTGTGATTGGTGGAGAGTGCGGAAGTAGGTGGGAACTGTGACCTTGTTTATTATGGGAAAGAGCTATTTTCCGGATGCTCACTCGTGGAGCGCAAAACTCTTGGTAAGTTAATTTTACTGCTTATGCCTAAAAAATCAAGGTTACATTTGTTTTTTTAATTGTTCAACTAATTGTGCTGTTAGGTAAATACCATTTTGGTGAGATAATCACACGTGTGAGCCTGTGCAGAAGTCTAATTTAAGTCACTGCAGCTCAGTGAAGTAAATGGCAGTAACCTTGTGGGTGTGTAATAGAAAGTGTTCAACGGGTATAAAAATCGAGTATGTGATAGGTGGACCAGTGAAGCATGAACAGCAGCAGTATGTTCAGTAATGAAACAGTCTGGAGAATATTTTACTTTAATGTTAAATTTTAGTCTGGTTGAAAACCCTTACATACATTATACCTATAATTTGCACTTGAACTCATACTCTAACCTGTTTCAGGGCTAAATGAGCCAACAGGGCTAAACCATGCTCAGCAAAAATTTATAAATTAATAAAAAATTATAAATACATTCAGTATTGGGTTTTGGCAAAAAAAACAGTTATGTCAGAATGAAATATATCCACACATCCACATACACTATGATGCACAAAAATTAATGAACACTTTAAACTTTAAGTAAACCAAGAGAGTAATTAAAATATGCGTGTGTGTGTGTGTGTGTGTGTGTGTGTGTGTGTGTGTGTGTGTGTGTATGTGTATGTGTGTATATGTGTATATGTGTATATATATATCCAAATTATGGACATAAAAGTATTTCTAGGCATTTTATTACTAAATATACATCATTATCTTCAATGGGAACAAGGCATTAGTCATTTTACATCAAATGCTTAAAAATTAGGCTCAGTTAAACCTTAAAGAGAATGAATGACAAAAAAAAAGTCCATCACTGTAAATACAAAGCGTTATATATTGAATGTACTGAAAAAACCTCTCTGTGAAATGTGTATATGTATTGTTACTACAAGACAAACCATAATTTTGATTATTAAAAGGAGAGTGGAAGAATAGTGCACCAGGCAGGGCAAATGGAACAGGCCCTCATAATAATGGATCAGGCATAAACATGACAGTGAGGCTGACAGCCAACTTCCTGTAAACAATCCGTTCCACTGAGCTGAGCTGCAAGAATTCTGTCAGTGCTCGTCTGAATAATAGGCCCTGTTACATGGCACATTGCAGTCCAAGGGCAACGCATGGGAAAGTGGAACCTGGCAGTAATTTCTCCTCTCTCCTGACAGTGTGGGCTGTTTGTTTGTTTATCTCCTGAAACATGATGATGAAGCCTGTGCTGGTGGTGCATGGTGGTGCGTGGGCTATACCCGATGAGTTGGCTGAGGCATCAGTGGCTGGGATAAAAGCTGCTGCCCGGGCAGGGAGGGATATCCTGAAGAGTCGGGGGTGTGCACTGGATGCTGTTGAACTGGCTGTGAGAGTGATGGAGGATGATCCAGTTTTTGATGCAGGTCAGTGGCAGTCATCATCCAAAATAAATACTCCATGACTTTTTTTTTTACTGATTTTCCCAAACATATTCTAGTCATTATTTATTAATGTGTCGTCTATTTAGATTTTATAGCAGTAGGCTCGTAAAATGCATTAAGAAACAAAATACTGTATCTTATCATACACTCAGTCAGCAATATAATTGAATATAATGAAGACTGCTGGGAGTAAACACACAAGTGCTTGGTATATGATTGGGTCCTCCAATAATAAGATGTGGGGGAAGTAAGTTGGAGGCATGTTTTTGTGGCAAAAATAATAATTTTAGTGAATTATTCACATGACAAAACGTCCTAATGTAATCTCTGATGTAAATATATTTTATGAAAAGAATTTTCTGTTACTTGCAATGCAGAAGACCTAAGTAAACAATGGCCCAAAAAAGTATTTCACGGTGCCTGTTTAAATTTGAACTTGAATGAACTAGTGCCTTTCCCCCCTTTTTTCTTATTGATTAATTTTAGATTAGTTTTTCTTGACAAACTAAAGACTAACCTTTTAAACACTGCTGTACAATATGCTGGCATCCTCTAAAGCTGGAACTTGGACCGGGTTTCTCTGCCAGATTACTGTTAATGATTATCCTGAGAGCAGGAAAAGAGGTCCTTGAGTATTCATCTGATTACAGTGAGCCAGCAGGGAGCAAATAAGATACTTCATTAACGCAACCTGTCTGTCAGGGTCTATCTCATTTGTGATTGGGAACTGCCACTATAGGTGAAACAGCAGAACCTCTTTATAGAAGAGGAGCAAAATCAGCACTTCACCAGGGGAATTAGTTAATACACTGGAGTAGCACACTCTACATTGGTGTGCAAAATGCTGATCAATAGGTGACTAATGTAGGGATCTAGTGCTACTAGAGAAAAGACACACCTCTCATAGAGAGAATCACATCCCATGTTGCCATTTTTTATTTTTCAAAGCATCGTAAATGTATATATGATGCCGTTAAGGACTAAACGAGTTGCTGGTGCTTATGAGGCTCCCTGCCTGCCGGATAGGTTTGAAATATCTTTTAAAAAATTACAACACGAATATCAGCATTGTGAAAAGGCATGTTTTGGAGGAAAAGGTTAAAATGACATGAGGAAAATTAGGTTACAGGATGTGCAGGAACACAAAGCATCTAATATCTTCAAATGTGTAGTGTAGTTTTGTTCTTTCATTGTATTTTTTTTTTTATTTTTAATCACTGCTTTTATTTCGGGCAGAGTAACACTTTCACAGCCGCCCGTGGGAAAACTACATACGGTGCGAATACACCTAGGGCGTTAGTCAAACACATGGCACCATGCACATACACATTACACCTTAGGCCAATGTAGTATAGCAAATTTTGTGAAATGTGAGAGAATCTTAAAAAAAACCCACATGGAGTAAATCGTGCACAGAAATTCCACTCAGACATCAACCTGAGTGGAGGATCGAGCCAGAAACCGTCACTCTTACTTACAGTCTCTGATTTGATTAGTTTCCTGGAGTAAGTGTGAACATGAGGACAGATGTGAAATCTTTTCTTTTTGACTATGAGGAGAAGGCTTGTGCCATAGGAGATGGAAACCTGAGGTGTTTGGATTCATGTCACATATGATAAAAAAAAAAAACTTTCTGGCTGAGAGTGTAATTTCCTACACATGGTATTTGACAGTTCGTCTTAAAATGTGATTTTTAACACAGCTGCATCAGTGCAATTAAAGAAGTTATTTAAGGAAATGATTCAAATATGAGGAAAATATGTTCTATATGAGGAAAGATATTTAGTGGGTATTTTAAATGTACAGTTTAAAATAATGGGCCGGGTGGCGCAATGGCGTAGTAGTTAGCACGTTTGCCTCATAAGTTCTGAGCTCGGACCTTTCTGTGTGGAGTTTGTCTGTTCTCCTCGGGCTTGCATGGGTTCCCTCCTGGTTTTCCGGTTTCCTCCCTCAGTCCACATGCAGATTAGGTTAATTGGTTTAGGACATGCACATTAGGTTAATTTGTTCCGAATTGCCCCAAGTGTGAGTGTAAATGGTTGTGTGTGTTTCCTTGCAATGGTCAGGTGAGCTGTTCGGGGTGTACCCTGCCTCGCCCAGTGACGGCTGAGATAGAGTCCAGCCTCCCTGCAACCCCAATAGTAGGATTAAGGTGTTTGGCAAATGAGTGAGTGAGTAAAATAATGGTCTATTTGTTACATTTTGGTGCAGCCAATCCAGAGATATTAGGGAAAATGTTTATGGTAATGTTATAATATGAGAAATTCAAGTTTGAAAAATGGCCCAGCAGAGACAGCATAATGGTACTGGAGCTTGAACCCCTGGCCTTTGGAACACTAAGCCAGAGCCTTAACCACCTGGGCGACCACTGCCACAAAGTTATTTAATTTAAAGTGGCAAAAATTTAAACCATTTGTCCTCCTTTTTGAGCTCCCTTTGAGACCTCTTTTTAACATTTATGCTGAAGTGGCATGGAAAGAATGGAAAAACTAAAAGAATTACATTGGCAATGTACAGTTTGTTCAAAAACCTTTTTTTAGGCCAAATTTTAGCTATGTAAAGCTTGTTTTTTTTTTTTTCAAATAATTTCAAACATTACTAAAATTATAGATCAAGTTATTTGAATTTAAGACATTCTTGCCTTCAGCAGTGAACTTTTAGGGGATTTTGGACTGTGTCAGCTTCCAACTATATTACTCCATGTTGGGTGAGGGGTCTTGGGTTTATGTTGACTTGAATAGTCAAGGGAGTTGACTTGATAAATGCATTTATATCGAAATTTAAATCAACCTTTTTAGGTCATATATCCGTTTTTCTCCACTGGGATCATATTGCAGTAACACACTCCACATGTGATTTTTAATGTAACAGGTAGATTCATTTTATTAGCAGATTAATTCAGTGTGGAAAAAACGTGTAAGCATCTCCATTTTGCCCAGTCCTTTAAATTCCAGTGGAATCAGTGGGAGGTAAAGTGTCCCTGAAGCAAACAGCTTTTTACCCTATACTTGCGTGCACAGCTCTGAAATAGCAGTCTATAAGTGTAAGTCGAAACTTTCATCGAGTGCCTGCTCAGATGATGGTGGTTACCCTCATCTTTCCCAGCAGGCTTCAACTGACTGAGTACATCCCACTTTAACACTGAGTGTGTAAGGAAAGTCTACATTTCAAGTTCGGACTTAATTTCAGTTGTTTTCTTCCCACCGAGATAAAGTGTTTAGCCTGAGGATGAGATAGAGTGTACAGGAAGTGCAGGTATGGTAGTGTGGAGTGGTGAAGTGAGCAGGCATTCTTCTCTGAGTGACAGTGTAACAGACTCCTGTGGCAGTGTTGTTGTCTTGCTGTAGGTCACGGCGCTGTGCTGAATACCGATGGAGAGGTAGAGCTGGATGCCATGGTCATGGAGGGCAAAACACTGGGTGCTGGTGCTGTTTCGTCAGTGCAAAACATTGCTAACCCTGTTAGCCTTGCCCGTGCCGTGATGGAAAAGGTGCAGTTTTTACCATTTTGTTTTTCCTTTCACAAAAGTGTACTAGTTATCAAAAGCCCCTTGCTATTTAAATTCTAAATAAAATTAATTACATTAAATTAAATGAAAACAAATTGGGCTTATGTGCTAAATAGAGTTACCAGGTTCTTCTGCAGACAATAATGTACATGAATAAAAAAATGTCATCAAGTTTTCAGCAGTCTGTCAAGGGTTGGTGAGCAAAACTCTAGCAAGGCTTTAGGTCAATCAAATTTGCCAAACTTTATTTTTTGTTGCTTGTTTTGTTAGTTCATTCTGCTGGGCTGTGTACAAACATGAGTTCAAACCCTAAAAAAGTAAGCCTATTGCCAACTTTCAGCAGAGTCAATCGCTACAGACCTCCCAAACTTCATGCGCCCTTCAGATTAGCTCAAGAACAGTGTGTAGAGAGCTTCATGGAATGGGTTTAAATGGCTGAGCAGCTGCATCCAAGCCAAAGTGCATCATCAAGTGCAATGCAAAGCGGCAGATGCGGTGGTGTAAAGCACTCCGCCACTGGACTCTAGAGCAGTGGAGATGCGTTCTCTGGAGTGATGAATCATGCTTCTTCATCTGGCAATCTGATTGACGAGACTGGGTTTGGCGGTTGCCAGGGGAACGGTACTTGTCTGACTGTATTGTGCCAAATGTAAAATTTGGTGGAGGGGCGGATTATGGGTGGGGTTGTTTTTGAGGAGCTGGGCTTCGCCCCTAAAGGCTTCAGCATGCCAAGAGACTTTGGATAGTTTCGTTCTCTCTGGACTTTCTGGGAACAGTTTGGGAATGTCCCCTTCCTGTTCCAACATGACTGTGAACCAGGGCACGAAGCAAGGTCCATAAAGACATGAATGAGCGAGTTTCTTGTGTGGAAGAATTGACTGGCCTGCACAGAGTCCTGACCTCAACCTGATAGAACACCATTGTGATGAATTAGTGCGGAGACTGCGAGCCAGGCCTTCTCGTCCAACATCAGTGTCTGACCTCACAAATGGTGGGTGGGCCAACATCATGTTAAACCCTATGGATTAAGAATGGGGTGTCACTTAAGTTTATATGTGTGTGAAGGCAGATAAGTGAATACTTCTGGCAATATAGTGTGTGTGTGTGTGTGTGTGTGTGTGTGTGTGTGTGTGTGTGTGTGTGTATATATATATTTCCAGAGCTCCACTTCAACCACATTCCTCTAAGCCCTCTGCGTGATGCCATATGTTTAGACTGATTAGCCATCCGAAGCTGATATCAAAGATGGAAAATAATAAGAAACAGCATTTGCTTCCTGCCTTCAGCAGCCACCTCAAATGTAAATCTGTCCTCCTTCTATCAGCAGATCAGATTATATTTTTGAAAATACATTGATACATTTTTGTTTATGCGTAAAGTTTTATTTCCAATAAATAAAGCTATGGCATTAGGATTTTTTTACTTGTCATTCTGACACCTTAAAATTTAACATGTGCTTCCCTCTGGAGCTTTGAGATGATGAAGTTGAAGGGGGGTCAGTGCTGGCAGATTTTCAGATTGATTTCAATCAGCACCCTTTGTAATGCTGAAAATGGAACTCTTAGAATATGAATTTGGTTCCCACACAGAGCACAAAGGCATGACTGATCAAGTGAGAAGCTCTTTTTTTTGTAACACAGCTTTGTGAACGAAACATGTCTTCATTGCGAGCCCGTTTTAACTCTTTTTGCCTTTCTGGGATGATCTGGCATGTAATATAAATGAAAAATTTGTGGATCATTATTTCATAATAAGTACAAAAAAATCAGCTCAAAGCACATTCTGCAATTGTCTTTGTTTTATTTATTATTTTGCCAACACTTTAATTAACTGCCAAATTTAGGTAAGTTGAAGGACCTTACATGAGCCATACAGTATTGGGATACTTTTCAAAAGATTTTTGTGGCTGTGCTCCAATGTAACACATTTTTATTTTAACTTGTCTAATAGCTTTCAGCTTGTTTTGCTACAATTGTCATGTAAATACCACACACACACATGCACACACACATATATATACATACATATACATAGATGATACTTCTGCTTCATTCAGGTTCGGGTCGTGTCACGTTCACATCCTTCTCCCTAGCCACTTCCTCAAGCTCTTCTGGGGAGACACCGAGGCATTCCAAGTCCAGCCGAGAGACATTGTGTCTCCTGCGTGTTCTGGGTCAATCCCGGGGTCACTTCCTGGTTGGACATGCCCGAAACAGCACACCAGGGAGGCGTTCGGGAGGCATTCTAATCAGATGCCTGAGCCGCCTCACCTGGAATGAATGCGGAGGAGCAGCGGTTCTACACCGAGGTCCTCCCGGATGGCTAAGCTTCTCACCCTATCTCTAAGGGAGAGCTCTGCCACCCTGCAAAGGAAGCTCATTTCAGTTGCCTGTATTCGCAATCTTGTTCTTTCGGTCACTAACAAAAGCTTGTGATCATAGATGAGGGTTGGAACATTAATCAACTGGTAACTTAAGAGATTTGCCTTCCAGCTCAGCTCCGTCTTCACCATGAAAATTCACCATTTTCACTTGTGAAATCCCTGCTTTACAGCAGAGGCTGCACTGATCCGCCTGTCAATCTCCCGTTCCACCCTTCCCTCACTCACCCGAGGTACGTAAACTCCTCCACTTGGGGCAGGACTTCCAGACCCAGAGGGTGCATTCCGCCCTTTTCCGGGTGAGAACCATGGCCGCGGACTTGGAAGTGCTGATTCTCTTATCGGCCGCTTTACACTCAGCTGCGAATCACTTCAGCGGGAGCTGGAAAAGCTTGATGAAGCCAAAAGGACAACATCATCTGCAAAAAGCCTGTGGCCACCAAACCAGAGCCCCTAAATGCCTCCCCTCTACAGAGACCTAATGGCACGTAGCAATGGGCTCGGTACCCTGTACTTCCAGAGCACACCCCACAAGATTGCCCAGAATTGCATGTTTAATCAAACTTTTGCAACAAGGCATGTTAACATTAGCTGACTGGCTCGTGCTGACTGGTGGTCAACTCCAAGGTTTCGAAGCTCCACCTTCTTGATTCAGATAGATATAGATGGTTCTGTATTAATGAGGCATGGCTACCTAAAAAATAAAAGAGGAGATTGTGCGAAAGGTGAATGCACTTTTGTAAGTGGCCTGTTTTCTTTTTCTAACTTACAGTATAGACCTGGCCGATTTAGTGAAAGTTTGTTTAAAGGATTTCAGGGTCAATCAAACTTAAACGTTATTTTGAAAGTCCTTATATGGTTTCCTATTAATGTTCCATAGTAACAGCGTGTCTATCTGCACTCGTTTCAGAGCTAAAAATGCTCAGAATCCTTTGACCTTTATTTTGACCTTTCAAGGGCACTCAAGGCCAAAGGGGATTACGCTGTCTGAATGCATTTAACTGATTTCCTGTCTGTCACTTCCTGCATCTATATCAGTTTGTTTCTCAGATATAAATAGTTTAAATTTTAACTTGGGAAATGTGTTAAAAAAATTTTTAGGACCTTGCTTTAACCACCTTGGTCCATGATTTCTAAAATCATGTCATCCTTGGGACTCAGGTAGGGTAGTGGCCCCACCAAATTTGTTGAAAATCCTTACATGAATGTGGTCAGGGTTTTGTTAACTGACGTAGGTAAAGAGAATTTTCTTTGGCATGTCCCCTTCAAATATTCAGGAGGCCACACCAAATATTGTTTACGGCTTTAAATTAGTCAGAAATATATTTAGAATGAAATTTATTAGACTTTGCCTTTAGAGCATCGGGACCCATTTTCCTTCGCTTTTCTTGCTTGAATTTATAATATTTTTCTAGCAATCTCTTTTTATGCTCCCTGCAATACTGGAATATTCACCCACAGGACAAAATAAACAGCCTCTAATAACTTGCTTTCACACCTCTGATACACAGATTTCACCTTCCATTGTAGCAGACATGAGGGAAAAAGAAGCGGGGAATACAAGAGAATTGATTAGACACAGCACCTGTGTTGACTGCCCCGAAAGACCTTGGCCTTACCGGCGATTGGCAGCACTGTTTAATAGGCCATATTAAAAATTCATCAGCGTGTGATCAATGCAGCGATCGAGCTAGACCAAGCTCATGCTCCTGCCTGTGATCTACTATGCACTATACATGACAGAGAAAAATGACATTAATAACCACTTTAATATTTAAAAGTTTCCCAAGCTGGTAGTAGATGTTGCGTCCCTTTTTTTATTTTAAACAGGGAGAAAAACTAGAGTAGTGCTTCCACAACAGTGCTCATGTTGCTTTGTATTTCGAAGAGGGCATTATACTAATTTAGAGAGGTAACTCAAATGCATGAACTTGTAGTTAACCTTTTATTATTACTTGTTTATTGTTACAGAGAATTTGTTTCCTAAATTTCTTGCTAAAAATATTTTGTACCAGTGAAAATTATGAAGAAACAGAGTGAAATAAACCCCTCCTTGAATCACCAACTTATCATGGTGGATGGGTCTGTGTCCTAATGATCCTGGGAGCTATGTTGTTGGGGGCATTATGCCCCTGATAGGGTCACCCAAGGCAAATAGGTCCTAGGTGGACGTCCAGACTAAGCGTAGTTCCGAAGATCCTATGAGCGAAAGGAGTGCAAGGACTCAGTTTTCCTTGCCTGGACACAGGTTACCGGAGTGTCCCCCAAGAGCCATGTCTGGGGGAGGGGCTCAAAGGCAAGTGCCTGGTGGTCTGGCATCTGCCCATGGAACCTGGTTG
>JBCNYG010000025.1:21173189-21197809 GCA_039654305.1 Porochilus rendahli
ACGCCCGAGCTGGGAATCGAACCCAGGACCTTCTTGCTGTGAGGAGGATGTGCTAACCACTACGCCACCGTGCCGCCTAAAACAAACATTTCAGTAGTGAAATTACTTTTACTAATTATTGGTCCAACAGAAAAATTCTTATGTGCATTAAAAAAATAGGCATGTGCATAAATTTGGGCACCCCACCCCAAAGAAATGATTTCATTAACATTTAGTAGTGCCTCCTTTTACTGCTATAACAGCCTGTAGACGCCTCCTATAGCCTCCACTAATTTTGCATACCACCATATATACACTGAGCTGCCCATGGCAAGGCTGGGGTTCAGGGCTCGGTTTGTTACTATAGAACAGTATAAGACACACAATATAGATGTGTTCTTTAAGATGGGTTTAAGTGACTGGATTCTCTATTAATGTCTGCCAAATGGGAGTCAAAAACCGATTTAGTTCAGACGCAGAGATATCTGCACATACTTATTTTTATAATAACAAACGGAAGAACTCCTACGGAGCGCCATACTTAAGAAACCATTGGCTAGATTTCGCATGGCTTATATGTCCACCCACCTGGATTCTGTATGCTGTTATGCATCGAGATTGGCTGTTTACTTTTTGGCAGCAACTTGATTCATGCGGACAGCCAAGAATGTACACTAAGGTTGTTGTTGTTATTGTTATTGTTATTGTTATTATTATTATTTAATTGAAACAACATCCACCAAACAAAGTAACTTTAGCAGTGCTTATACTGATTTTTTTTATCTTAATTTGTAAGTAATCTTTGAAAAAGTGATTCATATCCACACAATAATCTAAAAATTATAAGTCATGTCCATAATTCTTAGAAACTGCTGCATGTCTTCAAAACATCACCTACATGGTTTATCCAAGATGAAATGTCACTTACTAGATTTCTTTTTAAACTGTATTAATGATATTAAGCTTATTTTGGAAATCGGACACTTCTATATTGCAAGTCAGTATACACTGCCCGGCCAAATAAAAGTCTTGCACCCTACTATTTTTTGGAGCACTGTAGTCAAGGCTAAATGAATAACAAAATATTACGTTTTGTTTGTTTGTTTGTTTGATTGTTTGTTTGTTTTTGTTTGTTTTTTTGGCCGGGTAGGTTAAAATGTTCCTTCCATGAAACTGTCATCACTTTATTTTATTATTCATTAAATTTGTAACAGTTTTACATTAACTTTTTTTTTTTTTTCAAGAATTCAATTTCTGTTTTTGCTGGACAATATACCTGTATTGTTATTATATAAAATATAATATATTAGCTTACCAATTTGCTATTTCTGTCTTTAGGAGCCAAGATTAATTGATTTAACTTCAGGGGAAAAATCTACTTATACAATATAGCCATCCTAAATTACATAGCGGTTATAAACTCTAGTCATGACTTATAACTATGATTATAAAATCGTTATCTCATTACAATATATTCATATTTCATAGCGATCTTTACGTTTAACATTTTCTTGGTCCAGTCCAACTCTTGTTAATCGCACTATTACGGTACATGAATTACTACTCCATTTGGAGTTGATTATGATTTAGGTACATTTTTAAATTTCCTTTACTTCAGGCTCATTTATTTAGTACAGTATAAATAATTGAAAGCAACTGCAGTGGTGGTTCCAGATCCAATTAGTAACATCATCAAAACGAGGGGCTCATAATGAATTTTGGTACCAAAGGTCTTCTTCAGTAGCTCACATTTAATAGGCTTATCTTATTGAACTTGAGTATAAAGGAAATCAAAGTTAGCCAAGTCATTATTAGCTGCACTTTCCGGTTCCATTCCTGTCTCTTATAAAAGAGAAACCTGCATTTGAATAATGACTGATGAAATCAGACGCATCCCGAGAGCAGGAGGAGGAATACTCTCTTTTTAAAAATAAGGTCTGGGTTAGTATCTCCAGAAAATAGCTTAAAGCAATTTACTTTCATACAATTTTTCCCCTAAGTGGCTTTTATTTTTTTTCTCAGCATGGAACAGCCAGATGGTGCTGTAAAATAGAGGATGTGCTGTTATTTGTTTAAATGCAAGCCATAAAATAGCAGAAATGTCTATATATTAAAGATTTGCATAGTAGTTAAAACTCGTATTATGGATAAATGGTAATTGGCCAAAAATGTCTCATTTACATGTAATGGTTTATTTGCAATAAAAGCATGATTTTCATTTGTACTCCAGACTATAACTTTGAAGAAACATGCAATTATTTAACAAGTGTGTCTACAGTCTACTGAGTATGATATTTTTTGAAATGTTAACATTTTGATCAGTTGTAGATACAATAGAATAAAAAAAAGTCAGTTAAAATGCCTCATCTAATTTATGTTAATGCTGGCAGATTAATCCATCTGTGCGTAAAGTATATCCACCAAAAGTCATATCCAATATAATAAGTGGCCTAATAGTGCAAATTAAACCATTCTACCACATATTTTTGCAGAGAAACTGGGTATGATTTTTGTATGATTTCATTTCTCATGTAAGACATGGTTAAGGTGTCGTTTGATTGTTAAAAACTGATGTGTGAGAGGTTGATGCATGGCTTTATCTATAAAATGTCCAGTCATAAATCCTAATGATGTAAAGCAAATCATAAACTGAGCTAATCTAAAGGTTGTAAATGAAGCAGTAAATGTGGGGGTTCTTTTCCACTCCATTTCAAGACATTTTTAGCCTGTTAAATGTTCTGTCACTAATTCTGAGAGAATTCTTATCTTGCAATTTACCCTCTTTGACGCTCTTTTCCCATGACAAGTTGCCATTTTGCAGTCAGTGAGTCTGATCCTTTATATTTATAAAATAGTGGTATTTGTACTTCAGGTCACTAAAAACATTAAGGGGATATGTTTAAGGCAACATTACAAGTATAACAGAGTACAAAATGCCCTTCATGACACCAAACTTATTATTATCATTATTATTATCATTGTTTTAAATTCCACAATTGAGCCAAGGGTGAGCATTAGTGTTGGGTATTTAATAAGCAGCACTATAAAAATGGTAAGAGCATGTATTCTAAACATTATATTTATTTATGTGACTATAATGACAATAATAAAATATTACAATAGCAATAATGATGATTCCCCATTTTATATGAAATGCTGCTTATGACTGTACTTATGGAAGTTTTTTTTTTAGATCTTTGCTGCCACCTTGTGGTGTTATATTGTACTGTAATATTTGCATAGAATGAATAAACAACTGATTAAAAAAAAACTTCACGCAAATTTCTGTGATTGAGCGCTTGTAAATGGGCACGCCAGGTGTTAGTATCACTATTAGTTCAGTAAAATATTTAGTACTACGTGTTCTTTGATGGTGGCACTGTGTCGCGGTGGTTAGCACATCCACCTCCGGGTATTCCGGTTTCCTCCCACAGTCCAAAAACAGGCACATTGGCTTAAGTGGCTTTTCCAAAATCACCCCTAGGTGTAAGTGTGAATGGTTGTGTGTGTGTTGGCTCTACGATGGACTGGCAAGTTGTCCAGGGTGCACCGTGCCCTTGCCACCAGCCTCCCCCACACCCCTAATTAGTATTAAGCAGCTTAGAAAATAAATGAATCAATAAATGTTGCTTAGATGAACAAAACTTTAATATAGTAAAATGTTGAGATGAACCGGTTCAGCTACAGCTTTGAAATTCTTCCAGCTCTTTACATTGAAAGCATTTTCCAGGTTCAGGTCGATTCTCAGGTTGACTCTCGCCCCCCATTCTCTGCTCCTCATCACCTAGTTATTAGTTGCAACTGTCTCCAGGTTAGTTTATGCACATGTTATAATTAAACAGTTATTCCATGAGCAATATTCCAAGTCGATATAAGACCGATATAAGATGGCTCAATTTTGCTTTCAGATGTTTCACGGAAAAGCCTGTAAAATACATTCTTATCATGAAATACAATCTTTTCAAACTTTTTTGCTTTTCATGGAATATGTTTAGAACAAGCACGAGAGCTGGCAGGCTAGTGTTAGTGATTATCTTAGCATGAGGCTTGTTTTGTTTTTTTGTTTTGTTTTTCTTTTTTGGGGGGAGGGGGGTAGTTCTATAGTGACGTAGCTACTAATGGTATATACACTGATATCCTAGTAATAAATTAGCCAATCAGAATGTGTGATTGCTCCTATCCAGTGGGTACTGATAGGATAATTAAGGATAGTTAAGGTTTTAAGCAGGGGGTGCCTGACCCTGTTCCTTGAGATCTACCTCTTTGAAGACTTTAGCTCCAATCATAATGATATGCACCTGACTAAACTAATTATTGCCTTACGTCTTCATTTTGAAGTCTTAAGCTTTGATGATGAGATGGTCAGCTGGGAATGGTTATGGTTGAAGCAAAAGTCTTCAGAGAGGTCGATCCCCAGGAACAGGGCTGGGCACCACTGTTTTAAGCAGTTACACCAAACGTGATTATCAGTGAAACTGATCTTCATGCAACAGTTGACAATAAAGATCTCTTTATCTTTATCTACTCTGTGTTGAATACTCTGCGTTTAACCCCACCTGTTACCTTCTCTTGTTTCAGTCGCTGCGTAGTTAAGTCTGCATGTCTGTTATTTCCTGAATGTTGCATAGTACTTGCCTTTGAAATATGACAATTATCTCACTTGTTTACTTGTAAACTGATACTTTCAGATTTTTTAAAATTTATAATTGTTAACGATTATCAAAAACTAAAACTAAAGGGGAAAAAATGGACTTCCCAGTCAATTTGAAGACGGCAGGATATTGTAGGTATTGTGTGCAAAGTGTTTTTGCATTAGAAGTTAAACAAGTTTACTTGCATCTTTTTATAGCTTCGCCAACATTCTGATGGAGTGATGTTCATAACTTTGACCATTTTACTATTGCAAAGTCATGAAAATATATGAATCTGCTACAAACACTGTGGGCTGGGTGTCTGCCAGTACTTTGCCATGCTGTACAAATACATAGCTTTATACAATGAACAAAAAGGAAACTTTATTGATTTTGGATGGGTATATTGAGATATTTTAAAAGTTTTGTGGTGATCCTTTTTTAAGTTATCCTGTTGAAATAAACAGATTGGAAGCAGAAACAGGAAAAAGAAAACAATCCGTAAACCACCACTCCTACCCCCAAGCCCACCCCCTTTAGAAAACATTTTAAGACAGCTCACACTGACGCTGATGTTATGCTTCAGTTCTACGGACAAAGCAAAGAATCTTTTAGGATGTTTATAGTAGACCAAGCAAGAAATGTCCATGGAAAAGCAGACGAGTCCAAAGCTTTAATACAGTTTATTAAATATTGCATAATAATGAAATCACAGCAGTAAATAGTGTGTTTTAAATCCAACATTCTATCTGTAACTGCACCGCAAATAAGGGAGAACAATATCGAACTGCAATGCGAGCCTCTGTGTGTGGAAGATCACTACAGGCATTATATCACACTCTTTATGAACACTTCTAGTGATTGCAGTCAGGATTACGGTAACTGTTTCCCATGACACACTTGTGGTAAAGCATCATATCCTACAAAGTAACATGAATTTCCTTTTTAATGTATCAAGGCATATTGAAAAAAACAAAACAAAACGCAAAAACCAAAAAAGAGGCACAGTTAACAAAGCTGTGAGACTAAAGGCATCTGGATCCTAACACAGTGTTAGAAATCTGTCATTCGTTCATATCAGAGCGTGTGCGCCAAAAGCAACTCGCTGTGCTTTCCTAAAAACCTTTCCTCTAATAGAAACTATATTCCTAGAGGCTGATGTGACTTCAAACATTCGAGTTCATTTCTGCTATACATATTTACAGGTACGATTCACGAGAACAGGATTCTCAAGACACCGTATTCTTTCGCTTTTCCTCTTATATTGCATGACGTTTCATGCAGTCAGATGGAACTAAGCTGTGATGAATTTGAAACGTGGATAAATCCAATCAGGGTCTCAGCTGATTTGATAATCTGCAGTCAGTGAATGATATCATCAACCAAGAATATGAGCAATACTGTATGTGGATTTGTTAGTAGCAGAGTTAACCATGTGACACACTCCACATGTCTCTGGGGCACGATATGGAATGGAATGCACCATAACACAGGAAGCAAAAGTATTCAGCCGTCATTAGCTCGTTAGCTTAAATACTTCATGGCTGTCAGAAGTGCATTACCCATGAAGCACAGAAACCTATGCATGGCATGTTCTTCACGTCAGGTCTATTCTATTTCACCTCTACACCAAAGTGGAGATGCAGTTACGGCAAAAGTACATAAATTATTATGACATAGCTTTGTTGGTTTAGTTTACAGGTAAAATAAGGTTCCTAATGTAGCTTATTCATATAAATGGCACTTGAAGATATAATGGAAGGAGGTACGGCATCTCATACAGATCAAAAATTTCCACAGCATTCCACAGGTTAAAGTTCTAACCCCATGTGAATGCATGCTGCCCTTTACATTCCCAGCTTTCAAAAAAGAAAGAAATATATAAATGTAAATATATCATTCCTGTGTCTGTGTCATACAGCAGCATGTTAAGGTGATTATACAGTGTGTGCTCGTAGGAGGACCAGTCTCATCCATGTTGTATGTTCAGGTTTAGGAAAATAAAAATATTTTGTAGAATAATTTTAAATATTACAAGAATAATGATAAAATAACTTGTATTTACACTGCCTTTATATTACTCTTAACTGCTTCCTAAAATAGATCTATATTCCTAAAATATTCATTGTATTTCCTGTTATCTGTTAAACGTTAAAACTTCTTTTGTCACTCCAAACAATCCTTTAGGGGCTTTTTTATTTTTTGAGGTCTAGACACCCCCCACGTGAGAAGAAGGATGAAAAAGTTGATTCTCCCAGCAGCACTTATTTTGCCTCTTGTTTGACCCTAACACACTGCTGTAGCACACGAGCTATTGAAACACACCACTAGCCAAATCCTCGGACACTTGACTGAATATATTTTTCATTTCGTAGTATTAAAAATATTCTGTTAAGGGCTTATAGCTGAAAACGGTTTCTGTTTTGTCTATTATATGAACCTTTAACCTCATGGTGAAACCCAGAGCCAATTTCAAGTGACTTTGGGCGAGAGGTAGGTTACCCTTTAACAGGTCACCAGTCTACTGCAGAGTTTGTTTCAACATTGACTCGATCATAAGTGGGGAGTTTAATGTCTCCATGTACATTCATTTGTCAAACCATTTAATCCTATTAGGGTTGCAGGGAACTCTGGGCGAAAGGAGGATACACCCTGAACAGCACGCTAGCCCAATGGAGGGCCAACTCACACCCACACATACACAGACACACTCACGCCTAGGGGCAATTGAGTATATTCAATTAGTTTAAAGTGTATGTCTTTGGACTGTAGGAGGAAACCGGTGTACCCAGAGGAAACCCACGCAAGGGCAGGGAAAACATGCAAACTCCACACAGGAACGCTCTTGTCGAGCCCGGGAGCCACACCCAGGACCTTCATGCTGTGAGGAAGGTATGCTAACTACCATGCCACCTTGCTGTCTTTTTCTATGTACATTTATTTCTATATGAAAATTAGTATTAATTATTAGTTTTAAGTTAAAACTAATTTTCCCAACAAATAATTTTCACTGACCTAAGTTAGTAGAAATAGTGTGAGGCTTGGACCATGTTGAAAAGAGGCTGATAATGACGATCGATCCATCAGGAATACTGTTAGAAAGTCAAAACAGTCTTGGTTTGTTTGCAATAAGTTGCAATATGTTGTTTTATTGTGTTAACTTTTCAATTATTCTTTGAAAGTAAGTCTAGTAGAAAATATTCTAATGGAGAACAGCTATAAATGAGTAGATGTGTCCACACTTCTGACTGCTATCTCATATATTTCTTCTTTGCTGTCTGCACATATACGTAGTATAAAAAGGAAACATTAGTCACACTCCTAACAGATTTATCAGTTACTGACACCAGCAGAAATGTGAAATGTTCATTCTTGTCTACCATGACTTAGTCATTTACAAAAACACTGACAGCTTTTACGTCTAGTAACAGATTTGTCTCCGTGAGATTAAGGAGGATTAGGCTAGCATGTGAAAATTAAAGGACAATTAAGGAACAATTTCCTTGTTAGTCTTTGTCTGAGCTAAATGAGGAGAACGAATCTGGATGTTTTCAAGGCAGAACTGTGGTGAAAGCTGACTGCTTCTGATCTACACCACCTACAGTATACTGTATATCCATAACACAGGATCGTCAACAAAAATCATCGTCAAATCCAACTGGTTTAAAGTTAATAATAATTCCTATCACTTCTACCAGCTAATACTCTGTGATAAATAAAACACTGGACTTCCACACAACTGATTTCCCAAAACGTCCTGATTAGTCCACACAGACTTAAGTGCTACAGTTCAGTGATACCAGTCCATGTGGTGGTTCTGAAAGAATCAGAACAAGAACTCAGCCACACCCTCTAGATTTCTCTTAAAATATACCCAGGGACATTTTCAAGTTTTATGTAAATCCATCTCAGATTTTTTTTCTAGCACTGGTACCTCCTTTAAGTGCCTTTAACTACACTCTGACTACACTCTCAGTCTGGTTCATCTGCTTTTGAGTTTTTGCTATGTTAACGTCAGGTATGTGATTCAGTAAAAAAAAACAAAACAAAAAAAAACGTTATGGACATGAGCATTTAAATTTAGATAAAAAATTATAAATGATGTTTATTATATGAAAGTTTGTGTGAAAACTGACAAGCTGATTGTATTTTCACTACATTCTTGCTGACATGCTACAAGCCTTACTGATCACATACCTGGACATTCAGCTGGGCAAGATATAATACTGTCGGGGGAAAAAAAAATGAAACACTGGAGCTCATCAGTACGAATGTCCCACACGGGCTGCTATTAACATCGTGTTAAAATCTTTACATACAGACCAGACATGTTCACATACTACAAGTTAACAGCCTTCACGTAGTTCCCTGGGAAGGTGCCGAACCTTTTTGTCCTCTTAGATGTACCTACACACACACAGCGGTGAAATTATATATTAGTGGTATTCATATGATTTACAGTTTACATTAACGAAAAATATTTATGCAGACACCCTTATCCTGAATGACTTACATTTAGCATTTTTATACAACTGAGTAATTGCGGGTGAAGGGCCTTTCTCAAGGGCCCAACAGCGGTAGCTTAGTGGTACTTACTGGAACCTTAGCCACTGAGCTACCACTGGCCCTGTGGCCAGTCTGAGGACTGTGTATTGCGGTTCTCAGGCCTGTGCAGCTTAATTTAGTAACACTGTAACTATGTAATACAGGAAGGAGGCCAGTTTAGTAACATATCCAGTACTGTGATTACTGACATACCCACAAACCAGCCGTCATCGCATTTCTCCATGACGTTCACAAGGTCTCCTTCCTGCAGCTCTAGCTCATCGTCATTCTGTGGCACATAGCTGTATAAAGCCTGGAATCTGCACACACACACACACACACACACACACACACACACAAACATTGCACACATCAATTTTTTATGTTATAATGCCATTACATACCTTTATATATAATTTTTCTTTACGTATTTCTATATTGTTAGCTTGATGGATAATATTATGATCTATTAGAAACATCTGTAATGGCTTTTATCACGTAATGAGAACTGATGTAATGGGGTGTAACCAGATTACTGAAGTACCGAAGGGATCTTTTTTTCCTCTGGTTATTCTTATATATGACCATACAACACAACAGAGCCATTTTCAGGAATAGTTCATTACATTCAGAATAAAATCTGATTAACTTTTACTAATGATGGATCATTTCATCCTGTAAACTACCCTAACAGACGAGAAGGAACCATTACACTCCATTATAGCTGTGTATTCAAATTGATTACACCTACAAGTATCATTACACAGAAGTTTGGACAATATATACAATTAAAGGAATAACAATGAATTAAAATGTTTCTTGTAGAATAAGAAAGCACTTCCACCTTTGATTTATGTTGTTTATTTTTCATAATCATTGACGCACAGTGACAAAGTGGTTAAGTAGTCGTTATTAAGGTCCTGGGTTCAAGTTCAGGGCTCGGCAAGGGTGTCTCTGTGTGGAGTTAGCATTGTGTGGGTTTCCTCTGGGTATTCGGGTTTCCTCCCATAGTCCAAATACTTGCACGTTAGGCATATTGGTGTTCCAAGTTCCTAATGTGCGTTGCCTAGGTGTGACTATGAGTGTTAATGTTTGTGGGTGTTGGCTGAGATAGGGACCAGCCTACCTGCGATCCTAATAGGTTAAGCGGTTCGGCGAGTGAGTGGGTGAGTGATTAACACACATCATTAATACATTTACCATCCAAATGGTAGTGCACACTCACTTACACCCACACACACTCACACACGCACGCACACTAACACTACCAGTAACAGAAGTTGATAATACTCACATGCCGCAGCTCAGGCGTCCAGGCTCAGGGCTGCTGCTCTGGGACTGGGGTTGCTGGGAAATGATGAGAGAGCGTTTACTAAGGTGGGGCATCAATCTGTGAGCGGAGTCTAAAGGGCGGGACAAAGTGCTGCAGTACCTCACTGAGGTCTCTGCAATATTCATGATCTCATTACAGACTGCCTCCTATCAGAGGAGGAGGGGGTTAACAGGAGGAGGAGGATCCACAGAGCGGGAGGAAGTGTCATTCAGTCAGATGGAGGAAAGGACGAGCAGGTTAGAGAAGGTAGGAATGGAAGACCAGTGAGTAACAAGGGTAGAAAGAAGGTTTGTCCGTTAAAGCCAGGAAGGCCGGGCGTGGGGACCGTGGGGTCCAGGGAAGACGCATGGAAGAGTAAGATAAAAGAGTGAGTTCACATGGGAAGAAAGAAAATTTAGAACTATAGATGACAGATTGACAAACACGCTTCTGACATGCATTATAAAAGTGTGTTTTAATTATTAGAAAATATGAGTATAAATGAGCGATCATGATTAGTTTGTAGATAAAGTATTATTATAAAAAAAATTTTCCCCAACAAAACCCAGACATCACTTAATTATATATTTACGTTACATAACATACATGCGTAGGCAACGCAATTAACAATTACTTGCTTAAGTCGATGGGGATGTAGACTTTTAGTAAATACTACATGAGAACTTAACAAAAACAAACAACATCAAGATTAGCACGTCTGTGTCACAGCAAGAAGGTCCTGGGTTCGATTTTCGGGCTCGGCAAGGGTGTTTCTGTGTGCAGTTTGTATGTTCTCTCCATTCTTATGTGGGTTTCCTACAGGTACTCCAGTTTCCTCCCACAATCCAAAGACAAGCAAATTCGGCTAAATTGCTGATACAAATTGCCCCTAGGTGTGAGTGTGAATGGTTGTGTATGTGTTGGCCCTGTCATATATATATAAAATATATAACATATATATTCATTTGTATTTCTTTTTTATCATAATAGATGCAGTTCAGTTACATGCACTCTGCGAGCATAGCATAAGTGCCGTGTAAGTGTACGTCTTCCACTTTGTATATATCATACGGAAGCCCTAGAAAAGCAAACAAAAGCAAGATTATCTCATTTATTTTTCGTGACGTGATGCCGCCTGCTTCAAGTGTGAGTGTGCAAACAGTGAGCGCTTGTCATTTTC
Source organism: Porochilus rendahli (assembly GCA_039654305.1). Classification (NCBI taxonomy): domain Eukaryota; kingdom Metazoa; phylum Chordata; class Actinopteri; order Siluriformes; family Plotosidae; genus Porochilus; species Porochilus rendahli. The sequence goes on from JBCNYG010000025.1 coordinate 21,184,837, forward strand.
ATTAAAAGTATTATCTACTCAGAATAATGTCTACTACTCCTAGACAACAGACCAATCAGATCGCACCATTCTCGTGTAGTATTTACTAATATGAAGAATACAACAACAGGTGTGAATCGCTCTATATATGAACCTGTGTTGGAAATATTTTCATGTGGATTTTGTAAGAGGTACCGTGAAAGAGTTGGCATTCATGTTGTTGTCCTGGATGTCAAATAACATGACCGGACTTCTCGAGGATCTTCCATGGTAATCTTCATTCTTCAAAGGCTAAGAAAGACAACACCAACATTACTGGACCAAATCACACTATCCTTATTATCTAATAGTAGTAGTACACGATGTCTTGAGTTGTTTTTGACGTATCACTTTTAATCAGCTACTGCTCAGATTTATGCTGCATCATTAATTCTTCAAGTGCTTCGTGTTCTGTCTCACAGCAGGTTCATGTTAGAACTCTGTGGAAGGGAATATATTTCTTGCTGCAGCAACAAAAAATGAGAACACCAGCATTTCCCTTTTCTCAAGGTACTCAAATCAGTGAAAAAGTGCAGGAGCTTACTGTAGCATCAATGTTCGGAGGAACATCAGGTTTGGAAATAATATATATTTGCTGATAAAGAATAACATAACCTTATCACAGAAGTGTCATGGTAAGTTTTGTTCATCCAACAAAAGTGATATAAATCTAGTGTACAAAAACAAAATCCTCAAAGGGTTATCTAACTCATAGCACAGTATTTTTAAAGCGCAGGGGATTTGTACATATTTTATTTCTTTACATAAGAGCAATAACAAAAGCTAACTTTATATCTACCAACCCAAGAAATAGCAGTAGGTGCAGTGATACAATCGCTGATCGTAAACAACATTATGGGCACCACGGTGGTGTAGTGATTCGCTCATCCGCCTCACAGCTTGAAGGTTCTCGGTTCGAGCCTCGTGTCCAGCGAGGGTGTTTTTGTGTGGCGTTTGCATGTTCACCCCGTGCTTGTGTGGGTTCTTCTTGGATGCTCTGGTTTCCTCCCACAGCCACCAGCTAACTGGAAATTCTAAATGTCCCTAGGTTTGAGTGTAGTTTTATGTGTGTTGGCCCTGTCTAGTCTGGTTAGCTATTCAAGCTGTACCCTGCCTTCACATAGAGTCAGCTGAAATATGCCCCCGCCTCCGTGCAACCCAATTAGAAATTAGGTGTTTAAAAATAATATTTCTCATGGCAGTTCCTTTTAAAAGCATGCATCATATTATCTGTCATGGCAACGTTACAATAACCCTTAATGAGAACTACAGAGAGCAGTGACTAGTCTTTCTTATATAACTGGACTAACAGCACCGCAACTCTTTTGATAGACCCTCTAATGATATCTCCCATGACATATCATGATATGATTATATCAGTCTTTTTGTAAGTAATGTGTACAAAAGTTTTCCAGACATTATTCAAAAAACAATACAAATTGGAACATGCAAAGTTTTAAAACAACCCCACAGTCCTCTTCCTATTCAGAGTTAGAGCACGCAGAAATCTCCATGCAGCCATTCCGTTCACAAACGTGTATCCATATCTAGGTGAAAGCTTTGCCTCAAATGTGTACACAAACTCAGTCATGGCACTGCTCCTGTAATCAAGTTGTTAGGTCTAAAGCTGACAGGAGTGATAACTTGGGTTTTAGCAACTCTTGGAATAAGCACTGCACACCATGCAGGAGATACCTCTGCTGGACTATTTCTCCAGCTGCACAGTGCCTTGCGAGAGCCACCAACCCTGTCCAGCTCTCCCCCTTCACCCTCGAGCAGCTCTGAATCCAGCCTTCCTGCTCTACCCAGCCATCCCTCCATGCCGGCATCCCCATGTGGACTCAGACTACGTGACAGGCGTGGTGAAGGAGGGAAAAGGAGAAAGTCCTCCCCCTGCGGTGGGGTGAAGGTGAGGAAGGGAGTAGCAGAGTTGGGCCGGGGTGGATACGGAGGAGGCAGAGGGGAGGTGGACGGTGAGGCCATGGGCGAGATGTAGTATAAACTGCTGTTGATAGGGGGCACGGGGCTGGCAGAATGTGATGGGGGTAGATATTCCCCAAGACGATAGGCAGTACTAGGCAGAGGAGGAAGAGGAGGAGTTGGGGCAGCTGGGGGGCTGCAGCTCACACCTCCAACTGTGAGGGAGATCCACTCGTTGGATATGGCATGGACCTCAGGAGAGACAGAGCGACGTGGCGAGCGTGGCAGGGGGAGAGGGGGGGTGCTGAGGCGGGTACGCACCGGCTTTTAGGTCATGGAGATGGATAGAAGGAGAGAAAGTACAGAGGCAAAAGAGTGTAGAGCATTAAACATGGAAAATAAGGATAACGATTAAAAAGGAGGAAATGTATATGACCCATTGTGTGATTCGAGTAAAAATGTTACTTAAAAAAATAATAATAATAGTAATAATATTTCTGAAAAAAACTTGAATGAAAAAAGTCTTGTTTATATTGAAGTCTAGAAACTGTACTAACAATTTAAACTGGCATTTAGATTATAGGGTTTTTTTGGAAACACAAAAGAAAAGTTAATTCTGTCTCATCCATCTTTTGATTATATTCCAATATATGCACACACACAAGGAGAGAAGAAGCTTGTTGATCCGTATATGAATATATGATATTGGGAACAGGAGGATTAACTCCCACTCCATAGCTCTGCTTGAAGAAGAACGCCATTTATTTAAGTAGCAGGTGGTGTGAAGTGACGTGTAGGTGGCGCTCACCTGTGGAGAGGCGTTTGTGCTGCGATGTGGTGACTGGCTAAGTGGAGGATCAGGGTAGTCCACTCCATTTTTAACACGGGGCTTTTTGTGCACCTCCACGTAAGTGACTGGGAAGATGCCTTGTCGGTTGGTGCCTGAAATCTTTCCTTCATACCAGTTTTCATCCACCCTACGAATGAGTGTGATCCTCTCTCCCTGTAGTACAGGAAACAAAAATAAGAATAAATGATCAGCACGAAGTACGAAGAAAATAAGACGCCACAATGCATTTTTATTCATCGTCACAGTATTGACCTTGAATTATTTATCAGTAAAAAGTCTGTAGTATTTAAAATATTTTGATTTTAATCATTTTGTACGAAATAATCAAGAGTGACCTATAACCCCGGCACACCTTTACCACTTTGTTTACATTTCCAGCAGGCTTTGGCAGCTCCATCTCTGAGGCTAAGGCAACACAAATCCTGAACAGCTCACTTGAGCATTGCAGGGCAAACACACACACCCAACCATTCACACTCACGCTGACAACTATGGGCAATTATCCCTAGTGAAAACTCCACACAGAAACGACCGAGATCGGGACTCCAACCCAGGATCTTATTGCTGTGAGGCAGACATTCTGACCACTATGCCACCGTGCCACACCTATGCAATTTAAATACTTACATTTAGAGCATTTGGTTGAATCGACTAACATTTTTCAGCCTTATTTATACAACTGAGCAGTTCACAGTTAATAGCTATGCGTACGGGTCCAACAGTGGCAACTTGATCATTTTCTAAACCAATTTATCCCTAATTAGGGTCACATGGAGGCTGGAGCCCATCACAGTTGACTCCGTGCACATCATGACCATCAGAGGGTAATTAGTAAATCTTACCATCCCAAATTTCCAGGCATTTTCCAATCATCTTCCCAGTGTGTAGCAATGTAAACTCGATGTACTATATAAAATCCTTATTGTGTATCCCTATGTGATATATATACAAACCAACATTACAGAAAGCCTAGCACCACCTGGATCTTTTACCCCACACAGATATCATAACATAATCATATCATCAATAGGATAGTTTAGTTTAGTTTTGTTGTAATGGATACCTTTTTAAATGACATCTCAACAGCTGTGTCCCCAGTGAAATTAAAGCGAGCGATAGCCTCTCCATACTCCAACACCTGAACTGGTGCGCTCTTTTTGGGATGGGCTTTTTCTGTCGGTGGTAATAGCTGATAAATTGAATAACATGACATGAGTATAATGTAACCCAACCAGATGCTCATTTTATACTAGGGGGCCATTATAAGCTTCAGTGACATGCATGTGCGTACCTCAACATAGTTGCGTGGGAATATGCCAACTCTACCATGATGCTCTCCTTCGTACCAGTTTTGGTCCACCTGCCGAAAGATGTACACAATGTCTCCTTTTTGAAATGGCAGCTCCCTGACAATGAAAGGTGAAATCCGGTTAACGTAGTCAGTGCACTCTTTGCTTTGGAGCATTTTGCATGCACATTGTGTAATTTTATTGTCTCAGGATCTCTTAAAGCTCGATTCTGACTGGTCAGAAGGTGGTAATTAGGTTTGTTTTACAAAAGTTCTGATAATAGTTCAGCAATTAGAGTTTATAATAATGCACTTGCTTCTAACACATGATTGCTTCTATAGTAATAACACAGACATAACTGTATGAGGGATGCTTCACCTAAATTATAATTATTAATATGGTAATATGGTTGGATATTATGGCAAGTTTTTTACAAATCAGATGTTTATTTCATTTTTTATTTTTTTTGCCTCACATTATGAAAGTCCAGGTTTTTGATTCCTGAACTTTGGACGTTTGGGTGGAGTTTGCATGTTTCCCCCATGTTTGTGTGGGTTTCCTCTGGGTACTCTGGTTTCCTCCCACAGTGCAAAGACATGCACAGCAGCCTATTTGGCTGTTCTAAATCTACCCTAAGTGTGCATGTCAATGGTTGTGTGCATGTTGCCCTGTGATACTTTGGCAAGCTGTTAAGGGTGTACCCCACCTATGCCCAGTATCGGCTGAAATAAGCACCGACCTTCCTGCGACCTTAACAGGATTAATCAGTTCAGGAAATGAATTTTGAGTAACCATTGTCTGGGCTTCACACCAGCCAGAGATAAATCTAGAACTTTTAATTTTTCCGCCACATTAAAGCCTTCAGGATAGAAAGCATTACAGTTTCTCATTAATGACAGGCTGCTTTTTTGTGCTGTTAGCTTTGAAAGAAAAAAAGGTATAAATACTCCACAACATTAATTGTATCATTCAACACATTTTTGATGAATAAAAATTCAACCATTGGCAAACTACTGTTGTATAAGAGGATTAGGACACATCAGGACATGCTGTTATTGGAATACTGTTGGTCAACAGTAACTCTTTGCTTTGCTTTCAGTAGCATTAACTCACATCCTAATGGAAGTATTTTATTTCCTACTCATCAACTATACCAGCCAGACATCCAGACTACCACTGATAAAAAGTCAAAATGATTCTAAAGTTATACTCAGTAAATGTGTACACTTACTTTAAAGTCTCTGCTTTAAAGTTAAACAGAGCCAGGGCAGGTGTCCTCTGTAAACAACACATATAAGCCATACACGGTGTTAAATCTGGAACATGATGCACAACATCAAGGCAAGGTATATTCATCCACGTAATACTTGGTATAATACATGGTTCTAATCTTGGTGTAAAATACTGTGAAAGATGTCAGTGATCACTTACCTCTGGGCCGGACTTCCTTTTCTCTGAGTCATTGATGGTCAGCAAGTCCCCAAAGCGCTCATTGGTGATGAACTGCTGATGTGTAAGGACGAGGCCTGCATGTCGGCGTGATGCGATATCTGCTTCCTCTTGTTCCCGCTTCAAGCGTCTCTGCTCTTCCAGAATTTTCTGGAAACAAAATATTTGACTGAGTCAGTCTGTATAATAGTTCATAAATCAAATATGCAAACATACAAATAGTAAACATAGTTCCAGCTATATAGATTATAAACAATTATCATTCTTCCTTAAAAACTCTAACAGGAAATCCTTTTATTTTTCATTAGCTCATTTCCTCATTATAATTCAGTCAGTCGTTTGCTAAACCCTTTAATCCTACTGGAGTTGCCCGGGGGCTGAGCCTATTTCAGCCGACACTGGGCGAAGGCAGGGTATGCCAGACAATTGCAGTGCATGTCTTTGGACTGTGGGAGGAAGACCACTACCTAGAGGAGATCCACGCAAGCATGGGGAGAACATGCAAACTCCACATATTGGATTTGAAACCAAGACCCTCTTGCTGTGAGGTTGACGTGTTAATCGTTAAAGCCCTGTGAATTAACTTTTAAGTATAAAGCTTGCCTTGCTCCAAGAACATACAACAAATCAAATGATGTTTGTGAACAGAACAGTTTAACTTGATAATTTTTGCCCGTACTCCCAAACAACTGAATAATCTGTACCATGAGTAGTTTTGTATTTGATAAGCAGTTTTACTCTATTAATAAATACAAATGTTGATAATATAAAATTCTACAAGATGAGAAGCAGCTGAATGAAGAAAAAAAAAGATGATGTACCTCTTTGTCTCCGTAACGTCTGCGGGCCACCTCGTCTGGGGTTTCTCCTTGATCTCCTTGGCTTAATGGCTGTGAGGATTCAGAGTCTGTTTGAGAACAAGCAAAGTAAGTCTTTGTTCCCTTAATAACTAAAACTTAAAGGATAAATTTAGTGTTCTTCAGCATGAACAAAGAGAGCAAGAGAGAGAGAAGATTTCACCACATTCTTAACACCATCACTGAACCACTAATGAAAATGTTAATGAGGAGCATTAATAAAAGATATGACATGGATAATGCAGTTAGAAAAAGCACACAAGTCAATGAAACACTACACTATGTGAACACTATGTCTGCATGCTGCATTCAGTGCTGCAACCACTGGGTTGCAACTGGTATACTGTAGAAAACCTGTGAGTGGGAAATGTTTGATGGTAAGCCATTGTAGGTCCAAAAAGGCAAGAAGATAATCAAAACTTGAAAATTAAGTAGGACGTAACATACATTTACATTCATCATGTGCAAATGTATAATACAAAAAGACCACAGTGGCATGTGGAATTAAATGCCTCTGTGAAAATAAATCAAAATAAAACCAACAATCATTTCATCCATATGAGACGGAATAGCTGTATGGGTATGCAGGCCCAGACCACCAACAACTATCAATCATTAACTGAGGTTAGCGAGGGTTACTCATAAACATGTGTTTTATATATGTTTTATATTTACTGTCTGGTCGATTTAAATGAGCAGTGTTTAATTGGATGCTAATTATTTTTATATTACCCTGGTTGTATACTTAAATACTGCCATGTTAATATAAAATATGTTACTGTATTTCAGAAGTGTCAAATTATTGGCCTGCATAAAGCAAATAAAACAACTAAATATGTTGCTGAAATTAATAAAATTAGGTTAGGAATTGATCTATTTGTCAGGTCTAGGCTCAGCAACAGTATGTGGCAATAAAATGTAGTCAGCTGACTGGAAGCATGAAAACTCATTTTCATACATAATTTGACCACCACAGTCCTGACCTTAACCCCACCGAAAATCTTTGGGGTGCAGTGGAGAGGACTGTACAGTGTTTCAACTCTCATGTCATCAATACAAGATCTCAAAGAAAGTGTTATCAATCATAAGGTAGTCAATAGAGTCAAAGGTAAAGATGAAATATTACAGTGAAATATTACAGTATGAGACTGTTTTTGGCACAGGCAGTATATGTATCTGTTTAGAATATACTACATGGAAATTATAATCTGATTGCTATTTTATCTTGCGACAATTAACAATTATGCACCAAATGTGAGGTGGATTTTACTAAATAGTCCCTGAGAACATCGAGTTGATTATTCATTTCATCAACATCCACTGAGCCTGAGCCAAATTTGTGTTTTAGTACAAACTACACGGGAACATAAGAAACAAACTAAATCATGTTTCTTATGTATGTACTTTATGCTGCAGCATTATATTATATTTGCAGTCTGATAGATTTCATGTACTTCAGGTTAAAGTTCAAACATGCCAGTGGTTTTCCACTGTTCAGTTTTCAGGTTTGTTTAGACTTACCAGGGAACTACATACCGGTAACTGCTTTGGGATTTCAATAAATGCATAGCATCATCAATATTAAATGAATGTCTTTTTACAAAATTAAAACTGAGGTCTTGCCTCATACCACATACACATACCAAAAAAAGTAGGATGAATATCATGTCATTCTGCCACAAGATCACACAAAGTTGTTCACACACTGCACACCACTGACATGGAGAAAGTAAAGTCACTCGGTGGGGAAAGAAGAGCAGATAGGAGAGAAGGATCAAAGGGGGATGAGTGATCACAAATACAGCCATGGCTGAGTGTGAGCATGGACAGAGTGACACTTGAGAGGTTTTCATCATAGCCACCTCCACAATGGTTTTTATTGGCATCTGAGTGCTCGCCATCGGTGCAGTCATCGCCATTAGCCTCCTTTGAACCATTACTGAGCCTCTCTAGCACCTCAAGAGAGGACAGGCGCTGAGGAATGATGGGTCGCAGTCTTGATGAGAGTGCTCGACTCTCTGTAGTATCTCTGACCAGGCTTTTTGCAGCTGAAAGAGTCTTTTTGGCCTGGAGATTGTAAAGGTTTTTCCGTAAGGAGAATGGTGCCGGGCCCATTAACAATAAGTTTGTGGGAGGGCCTGATCTTTTATCCGGTAGGCAGCTGCTGGCCTGCTGACGCTCGTGCCTGAGAATAGTAGTGAAACGGGTATAAGAGGCAGGACAGGAGCCTTTACACTTGCTCGGTTTGAGGTGGAAGGGGAGGTGTTCATGATGGTTGTTGTGGTGGTGATGATGGTGGGGGTGATGGTGGGGGTGATGATCTGATATTGAGATGTGACGAAGTGAGGGATCAAGAGAGGGATTTTCCTCTGTAGAATTTTGCACACTGCTGTCCTCCTGTTCTGTTTTGGCATCAGTGTGTAAGAATAAGTCCATTCTTGAGCTACAATTCTGGTTAGAAGATGCATCACACACCTCTGGATCTTCACTTCCTGAGAGTGAAGTCACCTCTTTAGATGTTTGCTCCTCACCACATACTAAGAAACAATTGTCTACATCTGCTGTCCCTGTAGTCATTAAAGACTCAGCAGAAAGAGCTGACTGGAGCAAACAAGCTGCAGGGGCAGGGCTATGGGAGGGGCTAGAGCCACAGGGTAGTGTAGGCATGGAGGCAGACCGTGTTGGGGCAGTGTTAGAGCACTGAATAATACGCTCAAACTCCATCACGCGACAACTGACAGCCTGGCGAGGGATGTTTCTGCATCGTTCGGCAGTAATATCAACATCTGACCTTTCAAAAAGTGAGGCCAAGCTACGTACACTGGCATGAGGGCTGAAGCCCAATGATCTTGGCCTCTCGATGTGGTGCATGTTCCTGTACAGGGTTGAAAATTCAGCCGTGCTCTTTACAGCTCCACTTAAAGGCCCATTTTTGATGGACATATTACTTTTGCAAACAGTTTCTCGCAAGCAGCTGGCGTCTGAACCGAACTCATGATATGTGTCTGTTGTATCACCGTTTCCTGAGAGGCATGGCTCTTGTTGTAAATCGTCACAGCTGTGTACTCCAGCCCATAATGTTGCCTCAGCTCTCCTCTCCTGGCTCTCATCGGTAGAAGGGGCAAATTTCGGCTTGAACTTAGAAGGGAGGATTTGGGGAATGCAGGCTTTGGCAGCAGATAGGGAGTTTTTAGGCTTGTTCTGAGTACCTAGTGTGCTACTGGCAAGGACTGAGCGACCATTTACGGAGGAGCACGGTAAAATCACACAACCATTCCCACCTTTATAATCCAGTGGAAGGCATGCAGGGTAACAGAACAAACAGCAGGTTAGATTGTTCTCTCTCTACATGAAGACAGATAGATATGCAATTACAATGGCATAATAAATTTATATTATTAAAAATATATAATATGAAGTATAGCAGTGATTCTAATCAGCTACAGATCATGGATAGTTTCGTGAAGCTTCTTTGTGCTTTCATGTTTTTCATAAATCTTTCCATAAGTCAAGAAAAAATTTATTTGAACCAGATCTAACTGCTGAAAAAAAACCCCACTATGAGTAGAAAAACATGCACACATCGAACACATCAAAAGATACTATAATGCAATGACATGACAAAGCACTATACATATAATGTATTCATAAAAAAGATTAAGTGGATTAACAATCTCAGGTGGCATCCACGAATAAAGTCAATGCCAAATGGTGTCACATAACTGGCATCCTAAATAAAATAAATTCCTGAATGTGTTCCCACTATAATTTTTCACAGTCTCCATTTGGAGTGCACACATTAGTGCAAAACCACAGCCCATGGTTTCCAAATACACAAGGTGCACGGCAGTTCCTGAGCTGAAACTGCACCATACATAAATCATACAACCTCAGTTCCAGTCAACTTCCTTTTTTTCAGCTGCTCCCAGGTTCATGCTTTAGATAACTACACACACACACGCACACAGAGGATCAAGCTCCTGCCAGTGCTCCACAATGAATAATAAAGAATAATAAATTCCATAATATACTTTCTGTTTCGACTGAGCCTCGGCTGAGGTAATGTTTACATTGAAATTAATTCCTTAACGGTCAGCTTCCTGTCTAAGCCAAAGGAAATCAAGCCTAAAATCGCTTTATCACTACACTTGCAGTGGGGACTTGGCTTAGAAGCATCAACAAACAGATGCAACTGTTTCCTATTCTGAAATCTATTCCAGATAAAGCTGACACGGGTTTCCTATGACCCCGTCCACAGTCTCTAGTGCAACAGTAAGTCAAGCAAACTGTCAGCTGTGGTAACAGACTTACATAACTGCCTCTCTAATGGCTTCCATACGTCTCTGTGACTTTAAGGAATTCTAAACCCAGTTTTTGTGTGATCTTATTAAAACCTGCTTCCCTACACTTTAGCCAAAGTAATCTAATGCAAATACAAACCACTAGAAAAATTTAGGATATTAATAAAGTATAGTCAGGAAAAAGCTCTCAATTTGAGTACAAGGGATGGCATGCTTAAACTGTATGACATGCTGTTAGAGGTGCTTATGCTGCACTAAAGTCTGGAAACATGCGAGAAGCTCCCTGGTGTTTTTAAGTGTTTATAAGCCGTGGGAGAACCCTGATATCTCTGAAAAACACTGTAAATGTCATCCTAAATGCTTATTAATGACTGTAAAGAAAGTATAATCTACTGTGGAATTCGCACATTATCGGCGTACCGGTGTGAGTTTTCCGATTTCCTCCCACAGTAAAAAGACATGCACATTGGGCTAATTCGCCGTTCCAATGCCCCAAGATGTGAGTGTGGGTGTGAATGGTTGTGTGTATGTTTGCCCTGCATTAGTCTGGCGAGCTGATCAGGGTGTACCCCACCTCTGCCTAGTGTGGGATGGGTGCCAGCCTCCTCACGACCCTAGTAGAATTTGTTTAGCAAATTATTGTGTGAATAAGTGGATGTTTTTATGGAAAACAAAAAATTCTCCAGGACATTAACTGGAAATTGGAAAATATATTAACTAAATTAATTCTGGCTTCATGATGAGCTGTTTGGTTTAACACAGACATTCAAAACATATTATTATAACACTGTTTAAAACTAAGTATAAGAGTGTTCAGTGATAAACCAGTGGCTTTTGTGCAATGTGCAATAAGTGGAGCTATTTAATACTGAAATAAAGTTTGCTAGCTTACGAGGCTAGGTAGCATGATTCTCCTCTTTTTAATAGAAATGGCAGAGAACTGATGCAAGTTATAAATGTTTATAATTGTATAAAAAAGTCAGTAATTGTAAGGTACACAGAGCACACTGCCCAAGCTGAAGCAGGTGTCTTCTGGATATTTCAATCGAGTGTAGCCACACCTTAATTTTTAAATGTTTTTTTAATAATTATTTATAAAAAATAAATAAAAATGGTGCAGATACCAGTGTAGGGGAAACTAACCATTCAAATTACACAAAGCAGATAAGAAGGGAAAAAATGTATGAGGATGGGTGGGGCTTAAATTTGTACCAGCCCCAGCCAGCAAGATGGCTAGACTTTCGCTGGCTTCTACATTGAGGCTCTTCCCGCTGTCCAAATATTAATAGTCTAGTTTGTAAAAAAAACAATCAACTTTGAGATGCTAACAACAACTTTGCTTCACGTGGGGCCATTTTGCACTGAAGTTTTTTTATATATATATATATATATATATTAGCATGCTCTGTTGTGTTATAGCATTTCTTAGTTAATATACACACTAGAATAATTAGGTATAGGATTGAACCCTGACCAGGATTCTGAAAATGAATGGATGAATAAAAGAGTAATCATGATTGTGCATATTAAAGCCCATATAAGAGACAACTGTACATATTTCCATACAGCTCTGCTGAACTCAACCTGCATTCATACCCCGTTTTATTTCTGAACAGCTTGGAGACAGTCAACAGGCACATGACTGAGCTGTTTGCTTCTGACTTATAATTAGTGCTGTGTTAACTATTAGAGGAAAAACAGTTGTGCTGTCCTGACTTCCTGATGCTTTGGCATCCCTGCATGCTTGGCATGCCCATCCCAACCCTGTGGCTCCAGTCACAAACACCAGATCCCCACATTAATCTTCAGCAGCACCAGCTTTTCTTCACGCTCCACATCAGAGCAGTCTACAGAGCCGGCGTCAGTCTCCACTGTAGGAGTGGAATGATGTGATAGGTGTTCACACCCCAATATCACGGTGCTCGATATATTACATATTTATATTTAATTACATATAACAGTACAGTTTCCTTAAAGATACTGTTGGTAATGTTTTGGACAGTAAACATGATCTCCCAGCAAAAACTTCAGCGTAGATTCTATGCAATATAAACTTAACGATTATGTTCTGATGAAGAAGCTTATAAGTAAAAGACTGATGCAGCTGGTCAACATTCAGTGGCATGTAATTTATGCTCAAGTAAGTGGACTTACTTGTATAATAATAATATAATAATATAATAATTATTACTCAATGATCACTATTTGGTAAAGAAACCTCAATGATGGTAGCACTTGGTGTAGTGGTTAACACGTCTGCTTCACAACAAGAACGTTCTGGGTTTGAAT
>JBCNYG010000025.1:21202058-21216278 GCA_039654305.1 Porochilus rendahli
CCCCCCCCCCCCCCCCCCCCCCCCCCCCCCCCCCCCCCCCCCCCCCCTCCTCTTTTTTTTGTTATGGGTGAGATAGCAGTATCTACTAACTCATTACAGAGAGCAAGAACAAAGTTAGTTAGCGCTATCAAAGTTCTGAGATTCCACCTGTTTTAAAGCATTAATTACATTGAAATTTATCATATCATCATATGTTCCTAAATGTCAGCAGCTAACTTAATTCTATTTTATTCCTGTCAAAATCCCCTTATATATCTTGAATGACAGCTTGGCCTATTTAAGACAGAAGTATCTATTAAACTCAATGAACTGTCTCAGGTGTGTTAAATGGGGAATTTCTTCATTACTAAAAACTATTCAATGTAAAAAATCACTGTTGGTATTAAATCATATGATAGCTTAAGTTTATGTTTATAGCATTTGGCAGGCACTCTTATTCAGACAACTTACATTTTATCTCATTTATCTAACAGAGCAGTTGAGGTTTAAGGGCCTTGGCCAAGGGCAGTTTGACAGTACTGGGGCTTGAACACATGCCATTCTAATCAGTAACCCAGAGCCTAACACGACGTCACCATTGCCCTTAAGTTCTCATATAATGTATCATATGTATGTAAGTGTGTATAGAACATTTTATATAAACTTGTTCGATTACACACCACATATAGAACACATAGGTGGAACAAGAAATCTTTCAAAATAGGGGAAGGTTCAGCCTCTTTTTATTGATCCTCCACTGGACAGAAATACTGCATTGTTCTAAAAGTGGACTGCAAAAATGCTGGGTTTCACTCTCAAATCCCAGAGCATTTCAGAAATGGACCATGTGGAAGCAGAAATGGACTATCGTCCACCTCCCCTGGATAGATCAGAAGGTTAGCTAGTCTCATGGATTATAACAAGAAAACTGGTGTCCAAATCATGTGGCTTTGGAAGCAAACAATAAAACCTTTAAAAAGCTAAACATCCTCTATACATCACAGGCAGTGTTCAAAGCCAGTGCCACAGATCCTTAAACAGAACATTACTTTTGCTCAGATTGCTCAGACTGGTAGATTTTCCCAGACATAATTTGCTACAATCTATAGTGCTGACCAAAGACAATAAACAAGTCATAATGACACTCTGTGCTTTTTAATGGATATAAATATGATAATGTATTTAATATAGCCTTTGGTATCTAAACAGAAAACATTAAAGTGCTTTGGCATGTAAATCGCACCCTTTAATGCTGTTTTTACAGATTGGCCTACATGGCACCATGGGTGTTTTAACACGGCAATGGAATGTTCTTCCCATGGGCTTTCAGGGATGTTTGTAATACTTTCTATCATCAGACCATAGAACAATAAAAGCAATGGCTGTTGCAGATTTAAAATTCTTTAAACTTTGTCCAATAGTACCAGAAATCAACACAGACATAAACAAAGCAGTGAGACATAAAAATGTGCCTAGTATTGTGACTGCTCCCTAAAAACCATGTCAAATGGAAAACATGCACCTAATAAAAAATGCTTCACTCCTCCACAGGCGAGATCAGGGTTTTCAGGGGGAATTCTACAAACCCAGTGGCTGGATATGAGCTCCCTTATCTTTCCTCAACAAAAACACTGGCCTCAACATGGAATAAATCATTACGTACTATCTATTTACTTATACTATTCAATGACTTCCATGCCCCTAAAACACACACACACACACACTTATACACAATCATACCAAGCTGTACTGGTATTACTGAGAGGTAGTCAGGAAACTGAGGAGGTGCGGAGACAGTGGTGGTCTCCTCTGTCCTGCTGAGAATAAACAGCTATTCTTCTACACAAATGCTGGAAATGAACAGGAGATGAGCATGCAGAATGAAGCAGCAAAAGGGAAAAAAACAACAACAGAGCATTGACTTACTATTGCTGCAGGTCGGAGGCTGTTTCCAAGGGAGTGAAAGAGGGGGCACTCTGCAACAAACCAAACAAAGAAGTCATTGATAGCTCCAGAGACTCAACTCTTCTGGCTGTTAGAAAAGGACAGGGCACGTTAGTCGGGCAAATTCACAGACGCCTCTGACTCTAGTCTCCTGTGCTCAAAGATCAAAGTTGTAAGGTCCTCTGGACGATGTGTAGCATAGGGAAGCCAGCGAGTATTTTGGCCTGCATGCAAGTTAGGGGCAAACACAAGCGGCTGGAAGTGAGGGGTGGGGTTAGTGAGCGGTCTATGGGAAGGGGGCTGTCAGCAGCTCAGCCAATCAGCTCCTGTCTCATACTCTTGCCTCTCTATTGTCTGCTGTGGAGTCACTCTCATTATGGGCTGACCAGACTGGCAGACAATTAACCAGCTGGTGTGGGAAGGAGGCCAAATTACATGGGCAGGCACACACACACACACACACACGGACACATGCACGTTTTCAGAATAGCATGCATTGCGTAAACCATACCCGACATCCTGTACATATGCACAGAGGTGTCATTAATGGTGTGCAAAAGGAAGTTTTCCTCTGGCCATGCTTGCTGGCACAAGTGTCGGGCCAATAACGTTGGGGAGGCTGTTATTACCAGGCAGCAAATCCAAACGGAAGAGTACAGACAGCCACTCAGCATGGCTGCAGCGTTTTGAATGGTTTAGTGCCAGCTAATTTTAGGTCACTGTTTCTGTTGCTTTTCCCCAAGTGGACGTCAGAGTGCACAAAAATAACGCACCTCGGGATAAACGCACAACTGTTGTTTGCAAATATGATTGCTCGATCATGACCTGCTAATGTCCCTTTTGAAGGAAAATGGTTTATGTTTTCACACACCCCCAGCTACACGTTCTTTCTCTAACCAACAGATAAACAAATCGATAAACAGACCCTGTGCTTACGTCTATCTCACCAGTTGCTGGGGCGAAAAAGGTTAAAAATAACATTTGGACCTGAATGTCAAGCTTTGTGTTAGAATTTCAATCTGGCAGGTCTAAAGATTCTGCTATTTATAAACCCACATGCTTCAGAACCTTCGTTCTTCAAAGGCAACTGATATATGAAGTTACTTATATCAGTGGGAAAGGACTGTCCTGTTCTCGTTTTGTGTCCATTTGGCTAGATACTAAAAGAGATGCAGGACACACTGTCAGGACCTGGATGTTTTATCAGGGTTGCTGCTGGTGCAGTAAAAACCCAAAGGAAGCACGCGTGAGCACCTTATCTGAAGCAGTCTAGTGCTGTCAAGGTACCTAGATAGCACAAACACTAAGTAATTGACAAGAAAAACAACACCAATCAGATTATGTTGTCCTAGCATTATGACAACATCAATAAATACCTTTATCGACCTATAGTTATTGCTACTGTTCTCTGGAAACTCTGCTGCTCTTCCCTTTATGAGTAAAAGGTTCCTTGTTTCCTATAACCACACAGTGTAAGGATTAGTGGGTAAAAAGAAAGAATTCTTCACTTTCTCATTATTGCACAAGCTATACGTAACAGTCAATCAGCATCAATTCAGTGATGAGGAATGGCAACGGGACAACCACTGAAGTCGAGTTTCATGCCTATGGGGATCTGCTCAGGAGCTCTGCTATAAATCAACATTTTAGAAGTGAAAAATAGCTCAAAAAAGTCCATGCTGGCTTGAAAGGTCTTTGCTGGTGTCTAGTCTACTGTTTGGTAGCTTTTAACATTAAGAAATATTTTTTTGAAAAAGTAAAGTTAATTGTCTTTTAGCAAAGTACATAACCCACCTACCCCTATCCCAAGCTCAAGTTGGAGTGTAATTACATAATTGTAATTAGTCAATTACAGTCAATTATAAAATCCACTTACTGAGCCCTTTGTAACTTAGCTGCATATTGCTACATGAATCTGCATTTTTTTTCTTTTGTTTTACTAACCAGATATTAAATCTGTTTAACTTTGCATTGACTGGTAATCTCCTTATGCTGTTATAGTTTAAAGGTGGCACAGTGGCACTGTGGTTAGCATGTCTGCCTCACAGCAAGAGGGTCCTGGTTTGAGTCCCAGGCTCAGGATTTTCTTTGTGGAGTTTGCATGTTCTCCCCATGCTTGCCAGCTGCTCAGGATGTACTCTACCTTTGTCCAGCATGGGCTGAGATAGGCTCTAGCCTCACTGCAACCCTAGTAGGATTAAGCGGATTTGCAAATGATGGAATAAGTGAGTGAGAGTTATGGTTAATATTAAACAGCATTTAGCAGGAGGCACGAAAGATTAGCCACCATTTAACATTGTCTCGAAATCATCTGGGAGTTAAATTCCATTGCTCTGACTATCAAGGCTAGTCAGTGGAACAGAGTGTTAACATTGTTTGTCTGTTTTCATATGCCTGTTTCCTAACAGGTGTTGCAGATGACTCAACAAAATTTACTACTTTCCGGCTGTATAAATAGCATACAATGTAAGTCAGTGTGATATCCACTTCAGCGTCACACTTAGGAATCATGAAAAACACTTTAATATGCCTCAAAATCAAACCTTAAATGCCTTAAAATCGTCATGTATTTTTCTTTTCTATCATGTCTATGATTTTTTTCTCCCTCTCTATGAAATTAGCTGTTCGCTCTGACAGCTGGAACATTAGCTCTCATCTAAACTAGCCGTAAACATGCCACAGAAAGGAAAAAGGTCCATCATGGCAGAACAGAAGGAGGGGGTTTTGGTGGCATAGCAGATGATGGTAAACATGATGACTAGCCTCAGGTTGCACACCACAGTGGGGGATCTGGGTCTGTGACACCACTCGGTGAGTCAATGAGAAATGCAGGGCTACAGCAGTCATGCTTCTCACATAAACAGCATGCAGAAACAGGTGTTTGCCCTGAATGAGATTTCGCCTGACATCAGAGTTAGCAGACTATATGGCTCCATATGGGCTCAGAAACACCTTCTAAACCTTTTCAGATTTTTGTTTTCATGTCTCCACAACCTGTTTAATTACTCACTCAGTCATCTAACTCATTTGCCAAACCGCTTAATCATAATAGGGTCATGCGGGGGGTGGAGTACCTCCATACAATCGCAGGGCAACACACAACCACTCACACCTTGGGTCAATTAGAACAGCCAATTAACCTAATATGCATGTCTTTCGTCTATGGGAAGAAACCAGAGTACCCAGAGCCTAATTCCCCTCCCTTGCTATTTTTTGTTCACCTCAGTGAACTGCTGGACTACCCTGAATTACACTGGCTCAAGTAGCATTGGGGTAATTCAGGGTAACTTTCCTGATACACCATCTGTATCTACCTCACATCCAGCCACAAAATTGTGAAAAAATCTGAATGCTCCATATATGACTCATGTTCTCGGGAAAAGTGAGACAGCCCCATCAGGACGGGGACACTAAATTCATACTGATGTCTGGACATGGAGACTGACTCGGAGCTGAGGTTACAGATAGCACAGATGACAGAACGGTGTTAAATACCAGACATCTGAGCAAATGAGAGGAAAACATTACATCATGTTGTTCAAGGCATATTAATTCAGCAGCCATAAGGCTAAAGTCTTGGACAGCTGAAGGTCAGTATGGTTTGGTGATTTCCCTGTTCAAAGGCAAATGATTAAACTTACCACACACCATATTTAGTAGCAGTGTTACAGCATCACTAATCTACCCAGTTCATTACACCTCCTATAAAATGAGTTCTTAAGCTGTCTGTGTTATTCAGGGTTAATGGGTAGCAACATGGCTCCATGTAATAAGGGATAAGACTAAAAAGGCTAATGTTATAGCCGTGAATAAGAGTATCCACTCAGATATTTGCCAGCAGTTTTTGTGCAACTCTAGCACTGTAAAAAACAAATTATAAAATAAATCCTGAATGCATCTGGGCCAACAGCATCCAGCTATTCAGAACATGGAAACAATCCTGTTGTCTTTTAATTCAGAAAGATCCCTTTCTTGCCCTGGCATCCAAGTGTCCTAAAACGTTTTTTTTGCGGCTGTGTCTTTGGTGGGAATGAAGGTCACAGGTTTTATTTTTTTTGCAAGTGCCTAAATGCTTTTCCTCACTGGAATTTCTAATCAAGATTCATGGAATTAAAAGCCCTACATCCCAAATCACCTTGGGGTTTATTGTAGGACATGTCACTATGCCAAAGTGGGAACCAGTGTGCTCTCAACTCACAGGTGCTGAGTTGCTGACAACGCTGAACAGACATGCTACCATTGAAAGCATAGTGACAGCCTTTTCTCCCACATCAAAGCAAGCCCTGTGTTCAGCAGATCAAAAATTAACCCCTCTCTACTATCAAGGACAGATAAAATGCTTACTATACAAATGACAAAGACTAATCAATACAAGGCTGATAAGCAAAAGATGATCAAGAGTGTCTGAGATAAATGATATTCCAACTGTATATCCTGTTCCCTGTAATACAACATGGCATGTAAGTAAGAGAAAGCGAGGGCACAATTTCAACCTGTATCATGTCTGTGATGGGAAAGAATTCATCTGAACTTTGCTTTAAGGTCAAAGAAGAGGAAATCTCTGGAGATTTTGAATAGATTCATGTAATAAAATTGATTTTAAAACATAGAAATGATAGAAAGAAATAGATTTTCAAAACGACACAGGTTTGATCCATTTGAAAGATTCTTCTGTTCCAAGTTCAAGTCATATATTTTGTGCTTTGTTTAGTAGTTTGCTAATATATTAATTTTATTTATTAAGTAGTATAAATTATTCTTAATTAAAGATTAATTTTTACCGATGTTCTGATGTTGAGACGCTTAAATTTTCTGAAATAGCGGAACTTGTTACCTTACCATAGTCCCTCAGTTTTTTCATTGTCAAAAGGAAATACAATGATTAATATCATAGGTTACATACAGTTTGCAGTATTGTTTATACCAATCTGGTTTGTTTACACTATAATCATGAACAGTAAGAATGATCTCCAGTTCCAGTGTTTTAAACAGAACTGAATGTTTTAAACAGTGACTGATCTGTCAAGCGAATACAGTGGTGCACATTAAAACTCCTTCTTGTTTTTAGTGTCTTTCTCCTCTAACAAACTTGCAAAATCTGAAAATAGTGGACGTTAACAATTGAGAGTTACATATAAAAACGGAGGAGGTGATCTTATCATGATTTTATATTTCACATTTCTAAGCCTTCAGTCATTTCAGTAGGATGCTTGTTTAACAGTTATGATGAAACAACACCTCCTTATTAGACAAATTCATGGAAACGGTTTGGCCTTCAGAATGAGAGACATCAGGCACAGATGATGATGGAGAGATAAAGCCATATTTATGAGGGAAAAGAGCTGAGGTAAAGGATTTTTTCACAAACAAATACGAATAAGTTCATGGTATTGCATGCACTGGCTCATATGATATGTCCAAAGGTTTGCAGACACCTGCCCATCACACTTTATTTTAATCCCATTCCAGATTTAATCTCCCTTGGCTTTCTAATAGATTTTGGAGTGTGGCTGTGAGAATTTGCTCATTCAGCCACAAGAGTGTTGGTAAAATCGTGTACTGATGTTGGGTAAGGAGGCTTGGGGTGCAGTCAGCATTCTAAATTATCCCAAAGGTGTTTATTTGGGTTGATGTCAGGGGTCTGTGAAGGACAAACTCTTCCACACAAAACTTGCCAAACCATGTCTTTATTAGCCTCATTTTGTTGAACTGGGGCACTGCCTAGATTAGGTTTGGGGATATTGGCTGCAATGATCGGGTGTCCACATACTTTTGGCCATATAGTGTGTATGGGTCACATTAACATGGACAACTTACCGTCTTGCCAAACTCCATCTCTGAATAGAATTTATACCACGGTTCATTCTCTAAATCTACATCTTCAGGGGTTAAGTCCTGAGTTTACAAAGGCATAGCCATAAAGGATGAAGGGAGGACAAGGAGAGAGAAAGAGAAAGAGGACAGTTCAGAATACAACGCTAATGAGACGGAATGATGCATTGCACATAAAAAAATTTTAAAAAAATTTTCCAGCAGTATTTGGATTGCTCCAGGCGGATATACAAGATGTTTTTAGAAGGATGAGACAACCACTAAATTGGATTAGGATTCTGCTTGTTTGAATGTCTGGATTATATCAGCGGTCATGAGAACAGGAAACAGGAAATAAGCAGCTCCTTTAGACAATGCCATAGTAAAGGAAAGAGGCCCTCAGTAAAACTTGTGGAGTAGCATGGGTACTTTCTGTTTTTATACAGTTTGGGTGACAGAACTGCACTTAATTAATAAGAAGTAAATTAATAATTTCTGTTATTTGAAAAAAAAATTCTTATTTTTGATTCTGTAATATTTTGTATGCTACTGTTATACTATGACTATTCTACACAGCATTTTGAATAAATTAATATAATACTAGTATCTTGCCCTAGACTGAAGCAGAACAATCTAAATTATTTTCTCAATAGTGAGTAATGTGATAGAAGATACTCCAAACTGATCAGAGCACAATCTTCAGAAAAAACTAAGATTGCAGGCATATGTCATCATAGGCATTACATAATAAAAGCGGTTCACACTCTGAATCATGTTTCCAAGGGATTGAAAGGCAGAAAGAACCGCCTACAAACAGACACAAAATCCTGGCAGCTGGAAAGGAGGGAGGGCGGCGTTGGTTTTCATGACACTCTGCATGCCTGACATGTGTTATTTATTTATGATCATCCTTACCGCTGAACAAAGTGTCATCTCTATACTGTCTGAGATCACGTCCTTAACAATCAATGAACTCTTGTAGAGAACAACTACCACATTTTATGCTGATCTAAAAGCAATATAAAACAACAAGACATAATTGACCTCTTTCCTCACTCTCTTGAAGGAATTATGAATTTTTAAGACAGAGATGGCTCCAGCATGATGAGGTCACGATCCACTGATGATTACCCACAGGACACAGCCTCAGCCGTTTACGCTGCCCTCATAAGCAAAGCAGGAAAAAAACCCAGCCCTTAGAGTGTCACTGCATCATGCACACACTCCCCAGCTGTGTCAACCTTAGGCACATACACTACCACATGCACGGACACCGAGCGCATCGTACCGGCCTCTCCGCCCTCAGCACAGACGACTTCCCTGGTTCGTAGTCGAAGATGCTCCTGGGCTCAGCGCGATACTTCCTGGTGTCCACCTTCTTGTCAGGGGGCTCCCACTCATTTCTGCAGGGGAGAAAGAAGGAAAGAGCCAATCCGGGGTGAGGAGATGGGGTTGCCATAGTGACCAACAAGGGCGCGTTCTGCTTGAGCATCCTCATGTTTCCATACACATGGATTCTCTTCAAATGGCACACATTTTAATCAGCCACTTCACTTGTTTTATATCCATTGTAAAAAAAAATAATAATAATAAATTACATTGTAATCGCGGTATGAACGCTTAATTCATGTTTATGTTCTGCTGGGCTTGACCCATTTTCGTTTTTTTGCAAAAAATATATATAAATAAATAAATTTTTGTTTTTTTTAAATATTGTGACGCAGACGTACTAACTACTACATCACCACCACTGTACATACTACGGTCATATTTTCATACAAATAAAAAGATATCTTGAACCAATATGTCATACAGTATCTTTTAAGAAGTAAATTAAACACAAGACCTTAATGTATCTTCACATTCATCTCTAATCTTTAGATGCTATACACCACATCACATGACAGTAGGAAATAATAGCTCAGGCTTTCTGAAGGTATGCTTACCTTTCTGGCTGTAGGGAAGATGTTCGAGTTGGCATAGAGACTCTTCGTCGTGACTGTGAGCTGCCCATGTCTACAGCACTTTTAGACCGAGGAACACTTCTTCCTGTACAGCAAAGACCATCGAAGTACACAGTGCACAACAATATTAAAAACCTAACCTCAGTACTGGTACATAAACACGAAAAATACACAAACGAACATTTATGTACCATACAGTTTCAGCTAGATAGAAAAGATAATCTACATTAGTCATCTACTTATAGTAGAAACATTTTCACATTTACCATAATCATCCATATGTGAAGAGCTGTCATCTGAAAAAGGAATGTAAAAGATGAGCAAGGATCAGTTCCTGTAATGCAGTAGTTGTTTAACATGAATAAAATTACTATCAGCACTGCAGGATTAGACCTAGAAGAGAGATACATATTGTGGATCAATCATACAAAGTTTGTATTGTAAGATGCTCAAATGCATATAATGTAAAAAAATATAATTCGTTTTATTAGTGGATAATGCATATTATTCGTTTTATTAGTGGATAATGTTCAAATCAAAATGACAGACACACAGTTTATCACAGTCACTTGGAGCAGGTGATATCATTATTATGCTTTAACATGGAAAAAATAATATATTTTTTTTTATTGTGCCCTTTTCTCGTATTCTTAAAGTAGCCTGAACTAGTGCTTAGATTTAAAGATTTAATAATTTTAATCCAGTAGTGTGTCCTGAGCTGATGGCGTACATGTAGTTTTCATACTATGTATATTCTGTTGAAACTACTGCTTTAAACAGACCAGTGACACATACTGTCACACCACGCATTTTCCACGCCATTCAAGAAGAAGGCTGCCGTAAAAATACTTTCATAGACCTCCCCTTTCACCTTGCCTCTGAGGGTGGGATTAAAAGTGACTGGACCCCCAGGTAGCTTGTGATCCTGCTGCCATCAGCTGAGGACAGAGAATGTCTACATGTGGGATAAAATCTGAAGCCTCTGCTTTCAAAAATGAAATCAAAAACAAACAAAAAATTTGTTAGTTAATATTAATTATTTAGTTGTTATTTAAAGTTATGTTATATTACACCTATTACAGCATGTCCTAAAGGTTTATTCCTCTTATTCCACAGCAATTTATTAGCAATTGCCATATTAATGTATGGCACTGCTTACCCCTAAACCCACTGGGCGTGAGGGGTATTGTTGGCTAAGTAAACATTGATGAACTCTCCAACATTTGCCTCGCCTTCAGCCGAAGCTTTTTTCTAAATATGCAACAAATATAAGTGATCTGATTAACTAAAATTATTTTCACATTTTCACATTTCATATTTGTGGAATTTGTCCTAATAATTCTCTGTCTTTTTTCTTCTTGAGGTAAAAATGTTCTGAAGTACAGAGAAGCCTTTGGTGAGTAAGTGACAGTGTGTTCAAATTATCATCAGCACCTCTGACGCTCTGATCATAGAGTTAGAGCTCAGGTTTAGTCAAGCCAGTAGATGGTGATGTTTCCCAGCAAGTGAGAAAATGTTTTTAAACCTGGGGCTGAAATCCTACACGGATCACAAACTGGGCAGAAAATCGTCGAATATACAGTTCTGTGCGCTTCATACCCACCACAGCAAGCAAAGTCAGCCATCCACATTCTCTCTTTCATTTGTTTAGAGGCAAAATTTATTTCCAATCCATTAGCCCTGTCCTGAGTGTTTGAATAATTTAAAAGAGCACTTCTCTAAAAGCATTTCCTTCCAACACATTGTACAGCACTAATGCAGCATGCAATAATCAATGCTTTTAAAATACACCGGGATACCCTTGACAACATGTCAACACTTTTGTAATTATATCTCACCTTGACAGACAAATAGTTTGACCAGTGCTTAGATTTTCATTTTACTGACACAAGGGCATCAGTCAAAGTGAAGGGAAACCACATGGCAATTTATGATTATCAAATCTAAAGGATTCAGCCTGTAATGATGATCAGGCTGTAAGTGGGAGAAGCCAGGAAAAGCTTTAGGCCTACCAATAAGGCCCACTTTAGTGACATCCAGCTTACTTCAGTGTGAAAATGAAGGCGTGAGAGGATGAAAAATTGTGAGAATGGAAAAATGTTAAGCATTGTCATGTTAATGCATACATTAACACTGTACCACTGTTCAAATTATAAATCTACGTTTGTTTGGGGTTCGTTTGGGGTTCAATGTTGCTGAAGTGGGTTATTAATATATATGGGACAGGAATGACATGATCTGATTGGTCAACTATGAACTATCTCAGAATTAAAAGTCATTATTGATTTTATTAGTGGATAATGTTCAAATCAAAATGACAGACACATAGTTTGTCACAGTCGCTTGGAGCAGGTGATATCATTATTATGTTTTTACATGGAAAAATAATCAAAATCTTGCTTTAGATTGTTTTTCGTGTGTTTCCATGTAGTAAATCGTCTTGGTAAAAAGTCTTGCCCCATAGCCACATATAATGATTTATTCCTTGAGGTCTGTTCCTTGAAGCAGATCAATAAAATTGTGTTTTGTTGAAGGGTGGGGTGGAGATAAATCTCGAGAAAAAAAAAATACATGATTAAAATCAAATGTTCATTCTGAATGTTGGTTTTTGTGAAAAACTCTAGAATGAACGGAAGAGCCGACTTGCGAGGGTTTGCTTTTAACTTAGCGGCAGCTTTGCTTGACTCTTCGATGTGCACAGTGCTCACCTGACCAAGTCTGCCAAGGTTAAAATATGTAAAAACTAAATGATATAAATTTCATTTTAGTGTGCTTTAGTATATACTTAAACAATTATGCACGTCACTCAGTGGATGTTGCTCAATTAAACAATCCTACTCAGACTACACTGTGATATCCACCTCGCCTCCAGTGCATAATAGTTAATTAGACTCTAGTAGAAGAGATTCTACTTCCTATCTTCAGTATATCACCAGTTATGTCTAAAAAACAGTCAAGCTAAAAAATTGTTTTGGAAATGAAGGACATTGTACAGTGGATATCAGGGGGAGGGAGCACCTGCTGAGCTGAATGTGATGGAAAAGTCGAAGGGTTAGCATGAGCAGATGAGGGGTAGAGATGACGTGAGTTAATGGTACCTCTGTTTTGCAGTGGCTTGTCATAGTTCTCAGGGAAAATGTAGGTGGGACGATATGGATTTTCCTCAACAGGTTCTGAGTAGGGTGGATGACAAAACACACACTGAGAAGGGTGTGTACACGCAAACGCAAGCAGACAGAGATGTAGCATGAGTCTGGACTCCTTCCATCCACAACAATGCAGTGGAACATAAAATCAGGAAAATAAAAAGCTTATGGAAAGAGCTTCACCTGGAACTCTATGGATTTGTTTGAACATATTCTTGTACCAGTCCTTGGACTTCTCTGTGTTCTGGAAGATATTATGAAGAAGAGTTAGATTCAGGGTAGGAGGCGGCGTAGGGGTTAGCACATTCACCTTACAGCAAAAAAGGTCAAAGGCTCAATTTGCAGGTTCTCCCCATGCTTGCATGGGTTTCCTCCGGGTACTCTGGTTTCCTCCCACAGTTCAAAAACATGCACATCAGGCTAACTGGCTGTTTTGAATTGCCTCTAGGTGTGAAATAGAATCCTGCCTCCCGGGAAACTTAATAGAAGTAAACGGCTCGGCAGATTGAGAGATGAGTGAGTCAGATACTGCATGTACTTAATCTGTCACACAGATTGATCAACCTACTCCCTCAATACGTATCAATGAAGTGTGCTTATGTTAAGCATACACTGCTTAACAAATTTATTGAAGGCAGGGTACACCCTGAACAGCTCACCAGGCCATCACAGGACCAACACACACACACACGCACAAAACCATTCACACTCACAATTACACCTAGGGGTGATTTGAAACAGCCAATTAGCCTACTGTGGATGTTTTTGGACTGTGGGAAGAAACTGGAGTACCCAGTGGAAACCCATGCAAGCACGGGGAAATCATGCAAACTCCACACATAAACACCTCAGCTTGGGAATCGAACCCAGGCCTTCTTGTGAGGCGGATGTGTTAATCACTGCACAACGGTGCCACCCACTGCTTCAACGTATTATTAAAACATGAGACTAATACTGCTATTCTTCTCACTGAGGGTTGAAGTACTGTTTCCTGTCTTACCCGCACAGGGACTCGGGGCTTCTCCAGTGGGACAGGGGATGCTGGATGAACAGTAATCATCATTTTCTGGCCCTCCATCTGGCTAGTAGATATTTGAGGATGTTCAGGTGAAGGACAGAACTGAGTCTCGGTGGAGACACACACTTGGTCCTGCTGCCCTAGAGCATCTATATTGCAGTCAGCACAAACAATGTAAATGATCAAATATCAAAATCAATACACACTACAGTCACACTGCACTTGGTGTGGAAATATTTGAATGTAGGTTATTTGACAGCCACAAGTAGCATTCCACAGTTCATATTCTCTAAAAAAGTAATTCACTTATCATTTACTTCCACTCATTTGCCAAGCCGCTTAATCCTACTAGGGTCAC
>JBCNYG010000025.1:21253360-21270248 GCA_039654305.1 Porochilus rendahli
TGGGGGAGAGGCGGGGTTTAAGAGGGGTTTGTGTGCTTTGGTAGAAGAGTTGGGGTGTGTGGGGGGGAGTAGAGCTCTCTCTCTCTCTCTCTCTCTCTCTCTCTCTCTCTCTCTCTCTCTCTCTCTCTCTCTGTCCCTTGCTGGGGTGGGCGGAGCTGAAGGAGGCGGAGACTAGCGCAAAATCAGGCACATGGATCCCCAAGCAGCAGAAAACAGCTCAGTACTGTATGACATCTGAAAAAATTGGCTCTTAAAATTGTCCACCTTGGTCCCGGAGTACCCCCGTCTTGTGTGTTAGAGCGCAGGTTCTCTAGCCTATCCTGGAGTACCCCCTGTTCTGTGTGTTAGAGCGCAGGTTCTCTACTTGGTCCCGGAGTACCCCCTGTCCTGTGTGTTAAAGCACAAGGAGTACCCCCTGTCTTGTGTGTTAAAGCACAAGGAGTACCCCCTGTCTTGTGTGTTAAAGCGCAGGTTCTCTACCCGATCCCGGAGTACCCTCTGTCCTGTGTGTTAGAGCGCAGGTTCTGCATCTTGGTCCCAGAATACCCCCTGTCCTGTGTTGTCCCTGCTATAACACATCCACTGTTACTTAGGAAAGGCAGGTATTGGGAGAGAGGAAAGCTGTTCGGCAATAGGGTTTGAAACAGGTATGTTAGAGTATGTGGTTAGAAATTAAATAATGTTGGCTTGTATTACATTGATTAAGGCAAAATCCCCAGTGTTGGTTAATCACCTACAATTTGTTATATAAGTGGCTAGTTTCAAGCAGGTTCAATGCCATCTCACCGCTCCAAGGTCCACAGTTTGATCCCGAGTTCAGGTTAAATCTCTGCATGCTGTTTCTATGCATGTTTTTTTCTGAGCATACAGTAGGATTCATCTGGGTTCTCTTTTCACTCTCAAAAGCATGCCTGTCGGAGGACCGGCTAATATTAATTGCCCTTCGTGTGTAAACTGTGTATTCCCAATACATGTCTAGTGTTCACGAGCCAGGCTTTAGATCTAGATTTAGTTATTGGAGGTGAAAGTGGTGGTTCAGTGATCTTATGTTTAGCACATCAGCTTCACACATGAAAGTCGTGGATTTGACTCAAAGGTTCTTTGAAGCCGTTTTTTGTGTCATCTTTGAATGCTCTTCCCATGCTTGTGTTGGTTTCCTTCGGATACTCCAGTTTCCTCCCACGGTCCAAAAACATGCACGTTAGCTTTGGCTGTTCCAAATTGCCCCTAAGTGTGAGTGTGGATAGTTGTGTGTGTTGGCCCTGTATTGGTCTGGCGAGCTGTTCAGGGTGTACCCCAACTTCACCCAGTGCTGGCTGATATAGTGTCCCTATGACCATATATCCCTGTGACCCTAATAGGACTAAGCGATTTAGCAAATGAGTGAGTTATTGAGAGTAATTAACCTTTCAAAATTATTTAATATTTCATAAACACTTTCAGTTTAAGGACAAGGATGTGTTTAATTTTTTATTAAAAACGAACAAAGAGTGAAAAGTTTTTATGGATGAAAGGTTGAACACTAATCTGAATATCTGTTCAGCTAAAAATAAGCAAGTCCTAATTTAAGTAAGTAATCAATTAATCAATTTCAGCAGACGAGGAACCCTACAGAGCTGTAAAGATCGCTGAAAGATGGCCTTTATAGCTGCCAGGTCAGATCTTCAACATGCTTTAATAACCCAACCTCTGCTACAACCCAGACTTTAACTTTTCCTCTCTTTTACACCCCAGTGATGTTTCATGACCTTGGTCTTACAGTTTTACGTTCAGCATTAAGAACGAAAACTTTTAAAGCAGATGATTCCACATTAGAATCATTAAACATTACAATAATTATAGAAAACATACAATTAATTAACAAGACCAAAGTTAGTTATTTCAAGTCTGTTATATCAAGGAAAGAGAAAGATTCTGAGCTTGCCAATGTGGGATGCACCTAGGTGACCCAAGTGAGCCCCAGTTTAGATGCCCATACTGGGCCCATACCCACTTTTTATTCATGTTACCCAAACAAAACCCACATGAGGCATGAATTTTCAACCCACTTACTACACACATGGGTCCCACATACAAGTGCTAGCTGGGCAGTGCCTCCCCGCTTCCACTGTTGGGTGTAAGCTATAAAATGGGCGGGTAAAAACTTAAAATGAGCTCTGGGTAAACTTGTGCTATTGCTACAACAATGCAAGGAAGCTAAAATTTGTATTTATTATTTCTTGTATACAAAAATGTCCATGCTCTGTCTGTACCCTCGGCCTTGCGTTCCATGCTAGATGCAAGAAAAAACTAGTATTATTAACAACTTTTAAATGAACTGTATCGCTGATAGGTAGCCCACCTTGAACCCAGATACCAAGCTCTATTTGGGTCACAGCCAGCCTCTTTTAAAGACCTCTTTAGCCAGCTCTCTTTAGGAAGGGGCGAGTGGAATATTTTAATTAATCCCTAATTCGTAGCCATCAACACTTCAGGAAACAGAAAGGAATTAACGATTGGTCAATGCTTTATGTCATCAACCCACTCTGTGAGAAGTGATGGGTGAGGCACTGTTACAAATCTGTCCTCACAAATTTGCAAAACCTCCATACTTTGCCATCACCTGCAGTTTTTGGTCATTTCTGCATAAAATTGGCTTTTAGAGTCACTCAGAATGCTAGGAATAAATAATATATACTCACTGACCAGAAGCCATAGTACAGAAGACAACAACTGGATTCCACTATGAATCATGGGTAAACAAAAGGAAAAAGGAGAACCGTTGTTTGTATAGATGTTTATTATCTTTTTTTATTGTGTCTATCATGTGCTGTTTCTGCTTATTTAACTTTATGTATTTGTACATTAGGAAATAAAAGCTTGAAGCTACAACTAATTTAAATTATGTTGCACAGACTAGCAGGCTTACAGACTTAAATCAGCTTCCATTTTACACCACATTACAATCATCAGTGTCATTTTCAGTTCATGCTTAATGTCCTGTCCAGTTTGCATGTCATGGCGACAGAAACATTTCTGGTTAGAAGTGAAAGCTTAAGTAGAACTACGCTACCCAGCCAAAAAATGGACGCACATATAAATATGTTTCCTGAACCACTCTTTCACTATTTCAGCCCATATTTTATGTCCGTGCCATCAGGGAAGAAAAAGTCCATTGATGTGATCACCTGTTCATTCAGTACATTCAGGTCATCAGCTGACTTCATTTAATTGCCACATTAATGTTGCTGTGATCAAGGCTAAATGCACTCCATGAAAATATTAGTTTGTGACTTGTTTGAGGTTGTGTTGATTGTGAGGAAATTTGCACAATGCTTATAAAACTAAATATTAGTCCCAAAGATCCAAGTTTTCTAAACCTGCTGAATATAAAAAAATACTTAGTCAAAGAATCAGTGAACAGTATGACTATATTAAGATAAGTTGAGTAATTTCTGTTTTATTGTTTGATATTGCTCTGATTTGAAGCATAATTTGTGATATTAAAGAACAATAACAGAAGAAAAAAGTAACATCAATGTCATTCCAGGCATCACTAGCCCAGGTCGTAGTAGTCCTTTAGTTGTCGGTTAAAACTCATGGCCACCAGATGGCAGGCTGAAGCCTTCTTCATCATAAAAAGTCTTTTGCACATTTAAGTTCCATAAGCTTGGTAAAAAAGTGACACAACATAAAGCACGAGTCTTGATTAAGAAGTGATCACCGTGGCCGTCGTGTTATGGGAGGTGGAGGGATGGGTCTGTGAGGAGGCACTTGGGAAAGGTGACGACCTGGATTTGATACATAACGCTCATGTTGCATGCTCTCTGGAAATCTGCAGATAAAATGGTATATTTAAATTTACTCTTTAAGTAAACACTTTGTATTTAAAGTAACATTTAGCAGGACTGAGCTCTATTGATCAAGGGTCCATCCATGGCAGTCTAGCAGTAACAACACTTTAAAGCCTTAGTGTATACACACACACACACACACACACTTTAATGCCTTAGTGTATACATGCACACACACACACACACACACACTTTAATGCCTTAGTGTATACACAAACACATACACACACACATATGTCTGACCATTGCCACCCCCTCCCATGCCCTCAGATCAGATCTCTCCACCTTGGTGTCCCCTCGGCCCGCCTCACCACTATGGGGAGCCGAGCATTCAGCTGCTTTGATGCCCAATTCTGGCATTTTTATTTCACTTTTAATTTTTTTCTATTTGTATGTACATTGTCCTTGCATGCTGTGAAAGATGCCTATAAATAAAAGGCATATTAGTAGTAGTACATTTTTTAACTAATAGCAGATGATGCTAGCAAATGCCCTTAACCATTATTTTCTCATCAGGCTTACAGTATACGCTTAGATTGAGCATGGACCAAGATGAAATATAGATTGTAAATAAATAAATCAATAAAAATGTAGGCTAAGCTGTTTTTCAAACATTATTATAGATGATAATTTTTGACCTAGACAGCCAGAAAAATTGGGTTAACCTAAATCCCGAAACCAACATGAAAGTTTCTGATACATATTGCTTAATCTCTATAAAGTTTACGGTTTTATGGTTATTAAAATAAGTCAGTGCAGATTTAATGCCGGTGGCTGTCTGGTCATAACCTCTAGCTCAGACCATTAGCCACTATCACGGCACAGACCACAAGATCTCTCTTGTGTAACTTTTCCGTTTAAATGATAAAATATTTGTGACCCATCACAGCTAAGTTAGCTGGAAATGATTAATTTTGAGTTGCCAGGAACTTTCATCCTTTTAAGCATGCAACTTTGGAGAAAACTGTTTTAAAGTTCAACAAACTATTTAATAATTTCCAACTTAATACCCATTTAGCTGTGACCGGTCACATTTAAGCTTAATCACTCTCACTCTCTTGAATCAGTCAGGCAAACTTGGATTTTAGGATTATGATGGCTTCATACATAAAATGAGAGAATTTTACACAGAAGCAATTTTAAACCGCTAAGAAGAGAAATACAGATATACGTAAAGTTTGAGTTCAAAAACAGACCATTGCCATTACTTTAATTTTCCAGTAGCATTTAATGAAAACCTTTTACCAGTAGCTTTCAAAAACTTTTTTCAGTAGCTTTAAAATAAAGGTAATGAAAAAGTTGCTTTTCTCATAATTAAACTCCACTTATCTATTTTTGAACCCAGATTTTTCATATGTACTATGTGGGTTCAGGTTCAAAATATGGGTGTGCATTAGAATCTTTTGATGCTACTGAAGAGATTTGTCGTAACTTTACATACTGTATTAAAGTAATTTATTTAAAATCTTTCTGAACGCACTGTGT
Source organism: Porochilus rendahli (assembly GCA_039654305.1). Taxonomy (NCBI): domain Eukaryota; kingdom Metazoa; phylum Chordata; class Actinopteri; order Siluriformes; family Plotosidae; genus Porochilus; species Porochilus rendahli. The sequence goes on from JBCNYG010000025.1 coordinate 21,258,679, forward strand.
GTTTTTATATGTCTACATTATGAAACTTATCGCTACAAGATTTTTTTCCATTTAAGATATTTAAGTGGGTGCTTTGAAATGAAGCTTAGGAGCCGGTTTCTCATTTCATGCTATATAAAAATAAAACTGACTTCCTGTATGTTTTCAATAGATTCCCACTTACACCACTATTAGTAGTTTAAGACCACAATCTGTTTCCTGTCACCTATTTTCAGCTTCATTTTACAATCCAGTTTGTTAGGCACAGAATAGTTACTGTACTTATTCTGTATTTAAAATGCATTAAAAAGGGTGAAAATGTTTGTTTTTCGGTTATGAATATTACATAATTTAATTAGGCTTGATCTACAGTATGTCTATAGTAAGTTCCGTTTAAACCACAACATCCTGTTCATATTACAAAACACAATAGCACAACATTTACAGAATCTACGAGAAGTGTAGAATATAATACATTAGAAGACATAATAAATAATCATGACTTGTTATGTATTAGTTTATTATGAAGTGAAGATGCGTAAAAGACTTCAGCGTACAGTTGCATCGTGTAACCCAGTTTGCGGTTAGAAGAGCATCAGATTCTAATTCTGCTTCACCACACAGAGGAAAGTTCAACCCTCCTCGTCATTAAACAGTGCTTCCTGTCATGTCTATCAAGCCCACAGCATAACCTTCATAGTTAAACTAAACTAGCATAAATGTTTAGCCTTTAAGCTCAACCTTGTTATAGCAAACACTGAATAATATTCACTCACCTTCCCTTATGGTATAAACTGCCTCTGTCTAGTCTGTGTTTAACTCTTGGTAAGAGGTCTCTATTGAGGAACTTGTTTGTATTTGTATTCTGATTTTGCCTCTGCCAGACTGCACATCGCTCACTAGGTGGCTTCTAAAATAAACACACTCACATGTGTATTTGAGCTGACGCACATTGGCATACTGATTAGCAAGTCAACCTCACAACTAGTAGGTCCTGGGTTTGGTGAGGGTGTTTTTGCATGTTCTCCCCACACTTGGGTAGGTTTCCTCTGGGTACTTTGGTTTCCACCCACAGTCCAAAGACATGCACATTAGGCACATTTTTCAAATTGCATCTTGGTGTGAGTGTGAATGGTTGTGTGTTTGTTGGCCCTGCGATGGTCTGGCGAGCTGTTCAGTATGTACCCCACCTTCGCCCAGTGTCGGCTGAGATAGGCTCCGGCCTCCCCGCAACCCTTGAAGTATTAAGCAGTTTGGCAAATGAGTGAGTAAGTATGTGGTTTTGGGTTTGCATATTCTCCCCATGCTTCCATGGGTTTCCTCAGGCAGGTCCGGTTTCCTCCCATATTCCAAAGACATTAGGCTTATTGGATTATCAATTGCCGCTTGGCAAAATTGATTCTCCCCAAGTTTTGAGTCAAATGAAGGGCTGAGAGACACGGTAGTCTAACAAAAAGTGAAAAATGAGATATTGTCATGTTTTAATAAATGTGGATAAGGACTATACATGCCAGAATGGTCCCCTCATCTTTTTTATGACCTTGAAGTGTGAGCATTATTGCTTTTTTATATTGCATTTTTATATTTTATTTTTTCTAAAAAAAACAGCTCTCTGTAGATTAGACATAAAAGAAACTGATTCAAGTAAACTATTCATGTTTATCCATAATACTAAGAAACCATGTTCTGAATCAATATATACAGGTATATAAAAAAATACACACCGTTCTGGCGTGTGTCGAGGCGGGACTCTGGGAGGAGGGAGTGAAGGTGGGATTTCAGCTGCTGGGCGGGGTGGTCGAGGTGGTACAGCATTCTCCTGAGGCTCCTACATCCAGAAAGGGAAACATGTGAGATTTATATATTTATATCTAGTTCCATTCTGTAAATCTCCTTAAAAAGTTTTTTTTTTAAATACATGACATGAAAGAAGTTCGGATAAAAATGTGGGGCTTACATTAATATACATTATGAATGCGCCCTAAAAGTAAATTAATGAAAAGTACATTAATATGGACACCCTAGGGACTATATAATGTGTTGTTAGGATAAAACATGGTTAAGAGATCATGTTCACCTCTAGATCACCTTCAGCGCCACTGCTGTTGCTAATGGTGCTCAGCGTGCTCAGTCTGTTGCTGCCGCTGCCTGTTTAGATCACAAATACACATGAGCATGTGCACAACAAACACCATTATTATTCATATAACCATTTAAGAGAAATATTCTCTTTTTGATTTCATGTAGCAAGCAGAATTTTTAAAAACAGGCATAAAATTAATAACCTTGACAAAATATTGGCTGTAAAACATTAATATGCTATGAATAATGTCCTGTTTGTCTAATCCTTCAGTGGAAATTCCATTAGCGACCACTACAGAATAACTGCTAAGCAGATGTTATTAGGAAAGCGCATGTGATAGTTGTAGGTAATACACAGGAAGCATGTAATCAGAAAATGAGTCAGAGTTTTGGGTGAAGCTGGAGGCAATCCCAGCTGACTTCAGATGAGAGGCAGAGCACAACCTGGACAGGTCATCAGTCCACTTTAGGGCTAACACAGACACAACAAAAACAGTTATACTTATAATCACGCCCATGGACAATTTTGAGTAGCCAGCTGACCTAATCTGCATGTGTTTTGTTTCGATTCACATAATTATATCTCTGAATGCTGCACTGGACTAATTTTCTGGTGACACACCACAAGTATAGAACAGCATTTCCTGTATTGTTATTTGCACATTGTAATCATAGAGATCATGCTGGCAAAGATGAACATAGCACAATATTTCAGAGGCTGTATTTTTACCTTTCGTCAGTATATAATGGTGCAACTATTACAAACAATAATGTACAGAAAAAACACAAAGGAAACATGATATGACATTGTTACTCACTACATGTGCTGGATGTACTTCCTGTATGCCAAGTTCCTCTCTGTGGTGGTCTGTTTATAGGAGGAGGTTGTGCAATGGACCGAGGAGCTGGTTCATACACAGAACATTCAATGTTCGTATGAGAGCCCCAGTGCAGGTCCCTCTGCATTGGAGCAGTTATATCCAGATCTGATTTAAAAATAATAAAATAAAATAAAACAGAAAATAAAAGCAGAGTGACACAGAAGATAAATACAGTTTAATACTGTGCAACAAGTTCAAACACAGAGTCATACAAAAGATAAAGATAGCTGAATATTGCTTAAAGAGGTCAACATTTCATGAAGTTAAAATGCTATGACTCCGATGAACAGGATCCGGTTAGTGATGAAATATTATGTGTGAATGATGTAATATGTTACTTTAATTTATTTGTTGGGTATTTCTATCCTTTTTTAGCTTTAAATAGATTACAGCCATATTACACAGATAATACAGAGCTGTTTAGGGAATTATCAGTAATACAGGTGAGCATGATGTGGACATAAGGAAGAGTCCTATTGAAGCAGGATGAAAGAAAGGTCCTAATGGAGTGGGAATGAAGAAGGGTCTGAGTAAAGAAAGCATAGATAAGGGCCCTAGTGAGCATAAAAAACAGTCCTAGTATAACTGGTATACAGAAACATCCTAACAAAGTAAATATATTGGAGGGTCATTGTGAAATGGACAAATAGAAGAGATCTAGTAAGGTAGGTAAAAAGAGGGGGAAAGAAGCAAATTCAAATGGTCCATCTGAAAAAGCAAATACAAATGGTCCTAGTAAATCTGACATGGAGTCACCTAGTCATCTGAAAATAAGGAAAGCTCATGCAAAAGTGCATTTAGGGAAAACAATTAAAGCCTTTAAAGGGTTATTTAAAATGTTTAATGCAGTTAATATAAAGAAGGGTCCCCATAAAGTGAGCCTAAAGAAGGGTACTAGTAAAGTAAAATACATTAGGGTTGTAGTGATGTGAAAGGAAAGACTCCTAGAGAAGTGAGCCTAACGAAGAGTCATAAGCAAGCTGGTGGACCGTAAGTGAACCATTTAAAATTTTCATTCATACATACATTTTCTAAATCGCTTATTCCTAATTAGGGTAATGAGGAGGCTGGTGCTCATCTCTGCCGACTTTGGGCAAGGGCAGAGTACACCCTGGACAGCTCGCCAGGCCATTGCAGGGCCGATTTCAACTTGTTTACTCCATTTTATTTGTTAACTAGTTTTTGGATTTAAGCTCTGTGTGAAAGGAAAATCATACCTAGCACTTTTCCACTTTTTCCTTTGTCTTTTTTACGTCGGATGATACTGTCTCGCAATTTTTGTAAATTTTCCTAGACATGGAAACATAGACACATATTAAATGTCTGGTTATCTGGTGTAAAATGTGTAGTTGATGATGTCTGTATTGTACAGCGCTCCTTTTCTTTCAGTACCTGCTGGAAGCGAACAGACTGCGATCGTTTTTCCTGGTCAAATTGCCAAGCCTTAAACTCCTGCACTGCCTCTTCCACAGTGAGCGCGCCCACCTTCACCCTCTCCTGCAGGGAGATGAGCTGCCTCTGACCTGGCGTCTTCATACCAGCATAGGGATCATGGGTACTGCTGAGCATTTGATCTGGCACCGGTTTCACTGGTGCTGGTGAGGACATGGAGAATCATACTTTAAATCACTTTATCATAGTCTAACAAAATGCTTCAAAAATATCGAGAGACTTTTTGAAACTCGTACCTTGTGAAGACTGGTCCTGTTTGCCATTGCCTTCAGAATACAGTGAGTTCTTGGAGCAGAAAACTGCAAAAACATATTTTAAAACACACAAAAATGTATTTTAAGCTGATTCTTATCAGATTGAAAACACAGATCAAATGCCATGAGAGAGCAAGCATGCAAGCATGTTTTTGTGGTACATGTGTGCTATTTACAGAGTTTTTGTGGCACGTTTGACTGCTACCTGTTGAAATATAAGTTTTGAATTCCTCAGGCTCGGATGTGGTGCACGCTCGAGGTATCGGCGCCGGAGGACGATTTATGACAACAGATGCCATGTCTTCTGCATCATCTATTGTGTCATAAATTTCATCTGGATAGCAGAGCTTATATGGGTCATCGTCATCTTCTTCCTCGTAGTTTTCCACGTTGTCTTCAGGGTTTTCCTCTTCCGTCTCACTGCCTCTTCTGCCAGTGTATGCATCGTTTCCGAGATAGTCTTCAGTCACAGAATGTTTCTTTGCATTTGCTAAGGTATTGAGGTAAAACATTTGTTATTATTTATTTAATAATTTTATTAGCTAATACACAAGTTCCAATAGTGTTACATAGATTCTAAACAATAAAACTTACATAATTATTCCATTACAGTTAGCAGTAGTATCACATTATTCACAAGTCCGAATATAATGTGCCAGCCAAGCATGTTACCACTTTACTATCAGGCACTAAGAAAGACATTTATTCTTGCTTTAAATTAGCAAAATATTTATGGATATTCAGAATATTAATTATGTACAATTATCAATCATCTTTCACATCGTGCTTTTTTATCATATGAGAATTCAAAATAAAAAAAATAATCTTAACTAATCTAATAAAACATTTCCAATCCTTCAGACCAGGACTTGTTTTGTTAGTCACTGAGTAATGTTCATGTCCTTTTACCTTCGAAAAACTTTCTCAGCACAGCATCTTCTGAATGCGACTCATTAAAAGAACTGTCCAAACTTTCTAAGTCTTCATCTATAGAGAAAGGAATCACACAATGCCATTTACTCAGTTATTTTTATTCTGTAAAGCCCCCATGCTGAAGTAACAATGCTAGGGCAATGCTGGCTTAATGGTTAAGGTAATGGGTTACTGTATAAAAAATTATAGATGTAAGTCGCTCTGGATAAGAGCGTCTGCCAAATGCTGTAAATGTAAACACCCACATTGTTCATTTTTCTCTTCTCCAATAAACACATTCATTTATTAATTCATCACTGGGTCCCAGGGGTTTTCCCTAAAATAATGAGTTAAATTGATACTGTAGTAATCTGACAGGTTATCATTTGCTTTATTATTGTAATCTTTCTGAGAATATCAGTGCGTTTAATTAATTCTTCATTCACTAATCCATTTGCTGAATTGCTTAATCCTACTAGGGTTGCAGGGAGGCTGAAGTCTATCACTGCCAATTCTGGGTGAAGGCAGTGTACACCCTGAATAGATCATCAATCCATCACAGAGTGAACACGCATAATCATTTACACTCACACTCAAACCTGGGGCAATTTGGAACAGTTAATTCACCTAATGTGCATGTTTTTGGACTGTGGGAGTAAACCGGAGTACACTGAGGAAACCCACACAAGCAGGGGGATAACATGCAAACACCACACAACAAAAATGCCCAAGCCTCAACCCAGTAACTTTTTGCTATAAGGTGGACGTTCTAACCACTAAACCACTATTAGAACTTCTTATTCGTATCGGATTATCATAGTTGTTATTTACTTACACAACTGCATGTCAGGATTGAGCTGCATCATGGACTCGTATATGTCCTCCTGAAGAGAAAACTTGGCAACAAAGTTTTGTGAAGCATTTGCCATTGGCTCATAAATGTCCTCATCATCTGGAGTTGTCATGGATTCCTGTATGTGAGACTTGACTAAGTCTATTGTCTCCTGGAAGGATTAACAATACAAAAAGCTTTAACACAACCAACACTGGCATTAGTAGTTTATGTAAAGTGTGTAACAGTGATTGGGTAAAGGTAAATGAAGGAAGGCTGTTCAAGTATATGCTTACTGAACAATATGCTTGCTGATTACGACATTATGTCACAGTAAGCCTTTGGTAGTGCTAATAGGTGTACTTCAGAACATTAAAAGACATGAAAACTACCATAATTCAAAAGTCACTTCTAAAAAAAACAAGTGAATCATGAGGTTTCTTGTGACAGGCTGTTAATGTGATGAATATCTAGTATATAAAGTATAATTTGCACAAAAAATGTCTGCTTTGCACTTACAACATAGTCATCCATGAAATGTCTCAATTCAGGAAAACCACTTTTCTCGGCCAGCGTATTAGGGTAATCCCTATTCTTGTTCGCTGTGCTGTAGGCTTGAAGAGCTCCAGGACATTGCAGTAATGTACTTGTCAGCTTTTTTAAACCATACTTTGCCGAGAAGTGGAGTAATGTTGGGAGTTCCACATCTTCTTGGTCTGAATGTTCAAACAGAAGAGCCTTCAGTATATGATCTGTTAGGTTTTCTATCAATATGTGCTCTTGTGTTATAATTCCTCATTCTGTACCATACAAATTAATATCACATACAAGTCACCCTTTTTATTTTTATGCAAACAACCAAAACAGGGTTGGCTCACTTGATGTCTCCTGTTCAAGCTGATTAATTCCAAATACTTTTAGTCCATTTGGAGGCATCTGGTTTTTAAGAGAATTTGTAAGCAAGGTATCCAATGCCTCTGATGCATTCGAGGTAATACTGAATGCCTGAAAAACAAATGGTATTATTTATTTGAGTAATAAGACACCAGGATTAGTTAGAAAATAATTAAAAATATATTTGGCACTTAAAATGAGAAAAAGTTGTATTTCTAACTAAAGCTTAAGGTTTAAAGAAGTTATCGATGGATTTAAGAGGTATAAACATATGCACTATATATTTCACTGTATATAAAGCCAGGTTGTAATTACACCGTGCCATAAGTAGAAATCAAAGGAAATTGTAGCCATAGTTGTCAGTTAACATGCTATTTACACCCTACTGTATATAGCACCACTCAGAAACATGACAAACACCCATGTATCCTTAGCCAACATTGTTATTTACACATAAAACCCCAATTCTAACCAGCTGTATATAGCGAAATAGCTCATTAGGATATAAACAGTAGAATAGCTACCATATGCTCTTACCCATGTGCAGACAATAGCAAAATAGAAACAGAGTGTAATATCTGTCATGTTTCTCCATCATAATATGTCATGTCATCACTGCAATGTGCAGTAATGAATGGATGTAATTACCTGACACATAAATTGCACAGGATCCATAACTTTCTCAAGATAATTGCTAATTTGCTCCATTTCTGTGTAGTATGTCACAGTTGTTGAACATACAATCGACTCATTATTATAAAGATGCAGAGTAACTTCACCACTTGGCATGTCTGAAAGGATAACATCTCTATTATATAAGAGTATAATATCCATTATATATCCATTATATAATATAATATCCAATATATAAGATGCACATTAAAGCACTACATATACACAAGATGCAATAATGTTTTCAATTTTACAGGGAAATTCTGCACAAACATTTTATTGTCATGTAACTATTCATTCATTCATTCATTTTCTGAACCGCTTATTCCTGATTAGGGTCGCAGGAAGGTTGGCGCCCATCTCAGCCGACTCTGGGCGAGGGCAGAGTACACCCTGGACAGCTCGCCAGGCCATTGTAATCATTTAACTAAATTACTTGTATTTATCCCTAGGATGATCAGTGTTAGAACAATACTGACAAATAAAATGGCTTGATCAAAAAAGTGTTAAGTAAAGCGGTTTATAACAACAGTTTCATGACATCACCCAGCTCCAGCTGCAATTATATGAATTAACTCTTAAGCGTGAGCACAAGTAAGTGCTGGCCAGAAATAGCATGCAAATGACATTAAAAGTGCACAAAATTCAGAGGAACTAAAAACAAGAAGTTCCTCGCTCGGATCCGAAACCTCACCAGGTGACTGAACTGCAACAGTATATTCGTTCATAGCAGTTCCTGACAAGCGTTTTGCTGAATGTTCACAACAAAACTCCACTTCAACATTGTCTTGGTTTTCCAGTCTGTTCACCATGATCATATAAATAATGACTGAGGCCTGAAAATGTACAGAAGATATTTTATGTCAACATTATATGATGGCAACAAATTTAACAATAGGAACGCAGAACATATTTTCATATAGGCATGTATACAAGTTTTTTAAACAACAAAACAAACAAAAAGCAAGTGCTTTCTCTCAAACAGGCATTTTGACAAAAAAAGTGTCACTTGAAAAAAAAAAGTGTCACTTGAAAGTCACAGATTTGCAGCACTAACAGTTCTATGAACAAGTGGTTAAAAAAATAAAAGTAGTTGTTATTTATTAGTAGTTGTTATTAATGTTATTTATAAGTAGTTGTTATTAATGTTATTGTTAGTAGTTAATTAGTTTAAAAAAATCCTTAAAAAAACGTACCCCGCGGAGGATTCTGTTCGGTTGGACCGTCAGGCATGCTCTCTGTTCTTCTGATGTAGATAGACTCCTGGATTGATTTGAGTTTCTTTCAGAAACATCCACATGTTCCTCTGGTAAAGGGAACTCATCTGAAGTGAGCTGAAAAGGTTCTATTGGAGCCGGCAGATCCATAATTTGTGTTGGTGATGGGATTTTATCTTCTCTCGTCAATTCGTCCTCAAGAGAAGTAATGTTTTCTTCGAAGAAACAGATTTTCAGATAGTGAACCTTGTAGAATTCTCACTGATTTGCCAATCCGTTTAATATTATTAAGAGTCACAGGGAGGCTGGAGCCTATCTCAGCTGACAATGGGCCCTGAACAGCTCGCCAGACCATCACAGGATCATCAAACACAACCTTTCACACTCCAGACTAATGTACATGTATTTGGACTAGGAGGACACCTGGAGGAAACCTACACAAGCACAGGGAGAACATACAAGCTCTACACAGCCCAAGCCCAGGACTCAAACCCAGGGCCTATTTCTCACCCTCTAAATAATATTTTTAATTGTATGATTTTGTATTTTGAACCAAAAAACCTACAGACCAGCTTGGGGAAATAAAGTTCTGCCGAAATGCTTTTCTACAATCTTGAGAACTTGAGCTACCCATGAAGTGAAAAAGATTCCTCAAGCGTTCTTTGAGTGTTAAATCCTTATTAGCTTTCTAAAATACTTTAAATAATATTTTTCAGGGGGGAAAGGAATTAATTAAAGAAATACATACCTTTCTCAATAACTTCACAGACTGTGGAGACATACAGTGCAGGTTCGTCATCTGAATCAAGCTTCCTCCAGCTATTCCAGTGTTCAAAACAGTCCATTAAAGCATCGCTTTCAGAGACGCCGCACAAAAAAGCGATGATTTTACTCGGCGGATAAAGAAACTTGTTCAAAGCGTTCCGCACCCCTGGCTCACTTTGAATATCTATAAATGCTACTGAGAGTAAAAGCAAGATGCACTGGCTGGTACTAAAAATTGAATAGTCTTCACCTTGCACTGAATGTTCTCCATCCATAAGATAGAAAGAAATAGAATCCTGGGGGAAATGGTGTGATGACTCCAGGATAAGCTTTAGGTATGAGGCCCAGTCCTGGGCCTCACTTGTGTACACAATTAAGACTGAGCACATGACGGCGCATCCAGTATTTGCTGCAAAAAAGGAGTCATGATGAGTCTTCCTTTGCAGTACAGGTACCTGTGACAACTTGTCAAAACATCTTATGTCTTAGGCCAAGTTTTCAGGCATTTTTGACTGATAACACCCACACGTGCCACATCCTTAAAATAAACTATAGTATGATTCATTCTAAACTATAAACCCAGAAGTTGATTGATGATATGAAACTAAATGTGGCTAAAAACACTGGACCTTTATAAAAAGTATAAACATAGTCATTATTCTTGTGTAGCCTAATACATCCGATCCCCATCAACAATCATACAAACAACAGTGATCTAAGCAAGCGCCAAGGCTGACATCAGTAGGGTGAAAATATTAAAAGGTGGTTTCCAATTTTTTAGCTATAAAAACAAAAATAATGTGATCTTTTTGCTACCTTTATGGTTTAAAATATTTTAAACATCAAGGGGTATATTGAAAGAAAAGAAAAACAATTGGTATGATTCCATGAAGACGTGTCAGAGTAGAACAAAATGATGTTGCCTAAAACTGTCAAGGAGTGCAACACTTTTATGTGATAGAACAGTTGGGGTCTATGTTTTCTAGTGATTACTAAATGGAGCTAAGGCACACTTTACTCATTTAGGGCAATAACTTGTGTTCGTAGATGTTTTAGGACCTCTTATCAATTGTGCTAGTTGCATTAAAATTCTTTCATTTTAAAGTATCAATTGTGTCAGCTATAGCCTTATATCAGGAGTGTAACAAATGCACAAATATGAAACGAAATGCATTTATTTAAACTTTACTTTCTGTAATAATGTCCTTCCTTTTACCTATCTGGGTTTTTCATTAATGTATGGTAAGCTGTTTTAGAGTCAACATGAAACACGCTTTGTTCTGTTTCATGCTTTTACACTGTATGCACTGTCATGTCAGGACTGTAACATCTAGCACCATTAACACCATACAACTCTTTGTACTAGAAAAAAACTTTAGCTAGTAGAATTTTTGTGTCCACTGTTTTCTTTTTCTTTACGTATTTTCAGCCAATAGGCACATTTTTAAAGTAAATTGCAACTAATATACTATCAAACATGTGTATCTATACTTTGTAATGTTTTAATATCTGTACCTCTCATGTTCTTTGAATAAAATATCATTCTCTAAAATACTATTAAGAATCATGCTAATATGTGTGTGTGTGTGTGTGTGTGTGTGTGTGTGTGTGTGTGTGTGTGAGAGAGAGA
>JBCNYG010000025.1:21337386-21350045 GCA_039654305.1 Porochilus rendahli
ATAATTATTTAATGATTAAAAGTTGCTCAACAGCCTTTCTCAGAAGTCCATCAGCACACTTCAACATGAAATAACCACACAGGAATAGTGAATGCAGCGTCGCATGGTGGGGTCCTTATTTGAGGTCGAAGAAAGATGCCTGTCTAAAACAACCGCTAAATTCACGTTTGTTTATTTATCAAATAACAAAATTGGTATAAAGGCCCATCTTTATAAATGTTTACACTTTGATTTTCTTAAAAACCTAAGTTTCCTAATTTACACAATGTGTTCTTATAACCATCAGGCAGCTCTTTAGACACCAATATGCCCGGGGTCTTTCTACACGTTGCTTCTCCGGCAGAGTTTCCAATTCTGACCTTAGGGTTTTGTGATGACCAGAACGCCTTAGTTTCGTGTTGTGTGTCACAATGAAAGTTTGGTACTTTTGGCTGGCGGATTACATGGTCGTTCAGTGGAGATGAGACCCGTCTTGATTTTTTAACCATGTCTGTTCACCGCTGTGTGTATTTACTGACTCGCACACACCTGCAGCTCAGGGCCCGTGTGGTCACATCCAGCTCTACTGCTGCTGTGTTGAACGCTACTGGGCGTGATGTGTGTGTCCACTTTTCTCCGTCTTCGCGGAGATGTGCATCTTCAGACAGCTCGTGGAGACCCCCGGACACATCTCTGTTCGTCCCACTGGCGGTGAAAGGCGACGGCGCTGAAGGCGGAGCGGTGGGAGCAGAATTAACTCGGCCACTTGACAAAAGTAGGGGGGTGTTTGTTTGGGGGTGTTAATTAAAGTGTATGATCCAAATGCACGCGCTGTTTGTTAATGAACAGAAGTGCTAGCTGTGTACCTCCAGAAGACCTAGCTAGTGGTCGTGACAGTGAATTTATCAGTTTATATGGTTTTAATAAAACCAAATCCTTCCCACACTTTATGACATGGCATTTCTGAATGCTGTAGGAAATAAGGAAAGGTTTATTACAAACATTTCTCTGAGCAGAGAAACGAAATCGAAAGAATTGAAGCATCATTGGCGTTTTGAGTGTCTGCGCATGCGCACTCACACTTCACTATCATTCTCTGACCAGGCATCCAGGGAACTTATGGTGTCTACTGATTTCTGCTCGGTGCATTTTTTTACACTCTGATTGTAAACTACCTTTAGTTTCCTGCTGAGCGGGGTTCTGCTAAGACCACAGTAATATAGATCACCAGTGGTGTACACAACAACTAATCATCATCATCATAGTAAGTTATGTGTCAGATATACATTACAGAACAGTGAAGTTCCCTTTACTCCCCTCATGTATCTCACCCAGTTAGGAAGCTGGGGTCAGAGTGCCTGGTCAGCCTTGATGCCTCATCCCTGGAGTAGACAGACTAAAACTTTGTCCCACTGATGGCTACTTGATAGTGCTGGGGTTTGAACATCACCTCTAACTGTTAAGCCAGTAAAAAACAGATTTTTCTGATATCAACCCTGTTCCAGGAGATCTACCTCCCTGAAGCCTCCAATCCTTTTCAGGCCCACTTGTCCATCTACTTTTACAGCATTTGCCAGACGTTCTTATCAAGAGCGACTTATAATTTTTATAAAACTGAGCAATTGAACCGCTGACCTTCGGATCGGTAACCGAACCGCCCTAACCACTAAGCCACCACTGCCCATCTAATCATTGCCTTAAGAGGCTATTGATCAGCTAACAGAGGTGTGTTAGGTTTTGGTTGGAGATAAAACCTGTAGGAAGGTAGATCTCCAAGAACAGGGTTGTTGGCCACTGTTCTATGTTAATAACATGTTCACTGATGCTTTACCAGGTACACTTTTTTTATAGAGATCTTTGTATGTACAGCACCTACCCATGATGTTATTATGCCTCCGCCAACCATGGTGGTGCTGAAGGCATTGTTTTCTGCTCGTCCGTGTATGCCTCCATCCTTCCACTCAGGCTTCATACAATCCCTCAACAGATGTTGACCAAACTCATCAGTTACTCACTACTAAAGGTTCATGAATTGTACTGGTTGTGAGGTCAGAGGTCAAGGTCACATATGGTCATCTTACAAAAAACTTGTGCACAATCTGCAGTCTAAACACCTGCACCTGCTTGGACCAAACATTTACTTATTACTAAATGCTCATGAACTGGTGCAGGTTTTAAGGGCGTAGGTCAAAGATGACACAAGGTCACAGTTCAAGCACACACTAAGAGATTTAACGCTGAAGGCATCCCAAGCGGCACGTTGTATTGAGTACTTCTGCATTTCGTTTAGGTAATGATCCCTAGCGTGGCAAATGTACAGGTGCGTCAACTAAATTACCCAGTCTTCAGCAGCTGAAAAGAATACAACTTGTCCATGGGGAAACGAGTTGTAGGTAGAAGCAAAATTCCCATAAACTACTATGTCTAGCATTTTTCTCTCATTCATGTGCTGATCAGTGTGGTTGACCTGATGACATGGTAGCTGAGTATATCCTACCGTGCTGGTAAAGCTGTACAGTTTGCTCAGTGTTTTCATTTTGTGTCTTACAGGTGAACTTCTCAAGGTGTTGAACCGATTTTACAAAAGGAAAGAGATGCAGAAGCTCGCTGCTGATCAGGGGCTCGATGGTAAGTTCCAGTGAAGTGCATTTCCTCTGACTAAAAATGCATATTATAAATATAGTAAGATGCATTGTTGGCTTTCAGTGATTGATATGGAGGCAGCCATGGCCTAATGGTTAGAGAAGCAGGTTTGGGAGTGAAAGGTCACTGGTTTGATTTCCGATCCTACGGGGTAATGTGTGGTTGTGGGGAATGCCTTCCACCTTCCTCCACCCCCATGGCTGAAGTGCCCTTGAAGTGCAAGGCACCTAACCCGCAACTGCTCTCCAGGCACCGCAATGTGGCTGTCCGTTGCTCCTGTATGTGCTCACCGTTTACATGTGTGTGCTCACTTTGGATGGGTTAAATTCAGAACTAAATTTCCTGCCAGTCCATTGCAGGCCCAACACACACACAACCATTCACAATTACACCAGGGGCAATTTGGAATGGGAAGTTTGCTTAATGTGTATGTCTTTGGACTGTTGGAGGAAACCAGAGAACCCACGCAAGCACAGGAAGAACATGCAAACTCAACACGTTAACACCCTCTCTGAGCCCAGAACTCAAAGATGCCGTGAGGCGGATGTGCCAACAACCAGACCACCATGTTGCCCCAGACACAAGATGCCGAAAAAAATGAAATAGTTTATAGTAATTGCCAGTAATGTATTTGTCCCATGTGCTGATATTTTGCGACATGGCACCATCAGAGAGGTAGTAATATACCATTTAATTGGTATTACTATTTAAAATGGGTAGAATTATTTCATTATATGCTCTTCAAAATACATTTATAAATTTGAGGGATTTATCACATTTACCACATATGCTTTTACATTAATAGAGTAGCTAGGTATTTTACTCAGATGGAGTTTGAATAGTGGTTCCAATCAACAAAACACAACACTTTGAATATCAACCTCAAGAATACATAATTGTGGTATTTTTTAGTAGCCCAACATATACTGTGGAGTTTCCTTTTTAACACAGATTTAATGCTTGTGTGTGTTGAAGCAGGAGACCATAGACAGTGCCGGACCCAAGCTGTCCACGGACTCAGATTTACTTAACACAGACCTGAACTAGGTTGCTTTAAAAAAAAAAAATTCATGTGTGAGAAAAACTGAAAAACGAGTTAAAATTTGTGGATTTCTTGCATTAAATATTGTGGAACAAGAGCACTCAGGAAGTGCAAACCTCCACCAAGCCTAGCAATTCCTCATATAAACCAGAGCATCAAAAATCATCATATCTCACAATGGATCCAGAATTTTATTCAGATTAGGGATCTGGATCCCTGTTTAGCGCTCCACATCTGGTAGAAGTTACAGTACAAAGTAATCTGCACATCAGTTTTTGCGGAATCCTAACAATCACAGACACAAATTGGAGCATAACCTTTTTGACAGAGACCATTTTTAAAAGCACTTTTGGCCTGGGTTAAGGTGGGTAGCAGTGGGGCAGTGGTTAAGGCTATGGGTTAGTTGATCAAATGGTTAATAGTTTAATCCGCAGTCCCACCGGTCAGCCACTGTTGGACCCTTTAGCCCCTTAACCCTGATCTGTCCGGTTGTATAAATGAGTCACCGGATAAGGCATTAATCAAATTGTCAAATGGCATTAATGTAAAATGTTTGTAACTGTAAGTTCTTAAGGCACTGGTTTCACTATTCACTGCTTGTAATGCTTTTGTTTTTATTATTAATATCCAGCGCGACTTTTCCACCAAGCCTTTATCAGCTTCAGAAAATATGTCCTGGAGATGAACGCTCTTAGTGCTGATCTTCACATTATCCTTAGCGATATCTGCAGTGGAGCAGGTGAGTACCGAGACCCCACAAACACTCATAGATTGAACTGTGACATTAATAATTTTCTGATTCTGTTTATTCTCTTGTTTTTTTCAGGACACATTGATGATATTTTCCCGTACTTTATGAGGCATTCTAAACAGATCTTTCCCATGCTGGACTGTATGGATGACCTGCGCAAGATCAGCGATTTGCGTGTCCCAGCAAACTGGTAGGTGTACGTTATGTGTTTTGTATTATTGTTGTAGTGATGTGCTGGCCTTCATATCATGCTCAAAGTTTTTTTTATTTTGAAGACACTATTTACATAAATTTTTTCTTCAACCTGTAACAAAAAAAAGCACTGCTTTCAAAGCTGTGCCATCGTAATAGCATGTGACATTACAGACAAACCCAAAAGACAGAAATAGCGTTACAGTTTAAATTTATTGTAATTTAGTAATTACAACCTATTGTAATGGACAACGGGCCATTTTGATTGATTTGATTTGATTTTGTGTATGTTCCAATAGAAACAACAGTCTTTTAAGTCTGGGATAAGTGGCTCAGTTGAAATACTGACTGACAGTCCAAAGACATGCACATTAGCCTGTTTAACATTAAACTTTTTCAACCAAATTGCCCCTAGGTGTAAGTGTGAATGGTTTTGTGTGTGTGTGTGTGTGTGTGTGTGTGTGTGTGTGTGTGTGGTGTGTGTGTGTTAGCCCTGTGATGGGTTGACGAGCTCTTGAGGTTTGCCCAGAGTTGTCTGAGACAGGCTTCAGCACCAGCCCAACCCTAGTAGGATTAATCGGTTCAGTAACGTAATGAATGATAATTATGAAATTGCATGAACATGTTTTGTAGGTATCCAGAAGCCCGAGCTTTTCAGCGGAAGATCATTTTCCATGCAGGACCCACTAACAGTGGTAAGACTTACCATGCCATCCAGAGATACCTGGAGGCAAAATCTGGCGTTTACTGCGGCCCGCTTAAACTGCTTGCCCACGAGATCTTCGAAAAAAGTAACACTGCAGTGAGTAGTATTTATTTTATTTTAATCCAACATCCTGGTCTTATGTGAAAATCCCAGAGAAAAGTCTGTAAAACTATCAAAAAAGAGAAAGTTTGTACAAATATGTAAATAAAGACCAGTTGACTTGAGTGATATTTTGGTCAGTTCTATATTCATTTAAACTTCACCCACGTGTACATGTATAATTCCCAAAATTAAATGCTTCTGACTTTATTAGGGTGTACCATGTGATCTGGTGACAGGAGAAGAGAGAACCTTTGTGAGTCCAGACGGGAAACAATCACATCACGTAGCCTGTACAATTGAAATGTGCAGTGTTACAACTCCATGTGAGTGGTGCAGTTCAAATGAACCTTTTATTACAATTAATTTACTGATGAAGTGTAACTGCCTGTGTGTTTTCTATTTAGATGAAGTAGCGGTCATCGATGAGATTCAGATGATCAGAGATCCTGCTAGAGGATGGGCCTGGACTAGGGCTCTGCTGGGTCAGTGCAGTCTTTTCACTGGAATGTATTGTAGTGAAGTATGTTTTCTGCATTTCTGGATTGTCAGTGAAATATCGGTATTTTACCGTACTGGGGCCTTCATGTAACAATTTCTCAACCTTTTTTGAGAGCATCATAGTGCAGGGGTGGAAATGTACACTAGTTGCTGGCCTGTAGCGAGTCAGAAATCTGTAGGGCGAGTGAAATTAGCTAGCGAGTCGTCCTGCTGGCGACCTGACAAATCTAAAAGGCAAAGAAGATACAGTGTTTCTGAGCAGTAAATATGAAGGTGGACTAGTTTCGAGTGAATAAATTTAAAAATATATGAACACTATCCCTGAAAGGTAAAATGCTGTGATCAGAGTAAAAGGTGGCCGTAAATATAGATATTTTTTCTCAAAAAAAGTCTTTTTTTTTTTTTTTTTTTTTTAATATATTGTTGTTTGTTTACTTATTCCCATCAATATGATCTAATATTACATGAAATAAACACTTGAATAGTACTTGGTTTCTGATGTATCTTCATTTTAAGTGTGTAATCATCACTGCATCACTCAATTTATTTTTCTTCACTAGCTAAACCATTCCATGTTGTTTGAAGTTTATTTATGCTATGCAAAAGTCCAAAACAAATTTGCGACACCTTTCAATTTTTCAAAATAAATGGGTATTTTCAATGTTTTTGTTTATTAGCCATACTTTTACCTCAAAATACTTGTCAGAATGATTTTTTTGGTTGTTGTTGCCTGAAATAGCATTGTTCAATACATTTTTACCAAAAAAGTATAGAGAAGTAACTTTTTACTACTTTTTATTAGGAGGCCTTTTAGACCAAAGTGGAGGTGTATAATCTTCACTGCACACTTCTGTATTTTTTTACCTGATCAGGTCTGTGTGCCGAGGAGATCCATGTGTGTGGAGAACCTGCAGCCATTAGCTTCATCACTGAACTCATGTTCTCTACTGGTGAGGAGGTAGAGGTGAGTCACTTCTTTCAGATGACTGGCTTGAATTAAGCTGTTTGATATCTGATCTGACAGGAAACAGTTTCCGTTAGTGTGAGAAGATGCACTATATGATCCTTTTTAGCAAATGTGATATCTGAATGTGGCTTTAAAGGTCATCACTGGATCACTGTGATGATTTTGTGTTAAATTAGTTTTTTCTTTCAATAATTGATTTGCACCTGAACATAAAAAGCCCTTTTAACCCTCAAGGTCCATAACTATAAGCGGCTGACTCCATTCTCTGTGTCGGACCATGCAGTGGAGAATCTAGACAACTTGAAGCCTGGAGACTGCATTGTGTGTTTCAGCAAAAATGACATCTACTCAGTGAGCAGGCAGATCGAGATCCGAGGCCTGGAATGTGCTGTAATTTATGGCAGTTTGCCACCTGGTAAGAATGAAATCAAAGAATTGAACTGAAACGAAGGGTTAAAGTCCAGTAATATTAAAGGGACAGTGTGTAACATTTTGAAAGATCTATCAGTAGAATGTAAGTACATCATCAATATATAGGTTTTTATTATTCTATCATCATTTAAAAAAGTCATTGTGTTTTTGAAACATTTAAACTGTTCGTACCTACATGAAGCAGGTCCCATCTAATGGGGGTTGCCATCGTGCACTGCCTTGTTTCCACAGTAGCACAAAACCATACAGGCTTTGAAAGAATGGGGTCGGGAATGGAACCTCACCATTATATACCAAAAAAATCTTACGCACTGTACCTTGTAAAACCTAAAAATATATCTTTATTTAGTCATATCAAAGTTTTGTTTTCCAACAACTTTAACTATTTGCTTACCCAGTATATTCTATTATATTGTTGTTTTCTAAATGTGGTATTGTAGCCTGACATGAATACTTTGACTGGCAGGTACCAAGCTGGCTCAGGCAAAAAAATTTAATGACCCAGAAGACCCCTGTAAGATCCTCGTAGCTACTGATGCGATTGGAATGGGTTTGAACTTGTTAGTATTTTTTTTCTGCTATCTCGTATATTTGTGCTACCTTTAATAGTTAGTATCACAGTATTAATCAGTATAAGTAAATTTATAACAAATTATAATAGTATAGGCTTGTTATACCAGAACAGGATTCTCAGATCTTCTAAATTATCAATGATACTGTTAATGGGGTGGTTTGGCGATGTGGTTGGCTTCATGTGCGTTTAAAAAAAGCATATGGTGGTGTTCAGTTGGCTACTTAATAGCGGAGCTTCTGAATGGAGCAACATATTCATGGGACATGGCTTGAATGGTTGATCTGTATCCTATCTGGTGTCCACGCATGCCCACCAGAGTAAACCCAGTCGGACACATATCATGAAACATTCATTGGTTGGCAAATGTTCTGGATGGTAGGTAGAAATTAGCCAAGGCCAACCTATTTTTAAAAATAGTTTGGAGGAAAAAGTGAAATGCATACTGGTTAAAATTAATTAATTAATTAATTTAAAAAAAATATATATATATATAGACACACACACAGTTAAATGTTAAGGTGTAACTTCTTCACTATCACTGATCGATAATACCTGGTAAAATACATTTGCATAGCAGTTTGTTTATATCGGCAAATTTTAAATATATAAGTTTCCGTGTGTAATATAGAAATCTCACCAAGTTACCGCCCATACTAGGAGCATCAGGAGAATCATATTTAACTCCCTGGTGAAGCCCAGTGTGAATGAGAAGGGGGAGAAAGAGATGGACACCATTTCTACCTCTCAGGCTCTGCAAATCGCGGGCCGAGCAGGTCGCTTCAGTTCCATGTTTAAAGAAGGAGAGGTGACCACCATGCATCGTGATGATCTGCCTGTGCTGAAGGAGATCCTGAGCAGATCTGTTGAGCCTGTGGAGGTGAGACTCTAATAAAACATGTGTTTTTCCCCTGTTTGTCAATCCAGAGCATAGAATGAAAAATTGGAGCGTTCATTGCCAGGTAAAAAGTGAACAATTTAATGAGCTTACTTATATTAGGGATAAGACATAGCATTAGGACGGCATCAGCAATTTACTTAAATGTTATTTCCGTGAAAAGAGAAAAGTGTTGTTTAGGCCTGTTGGTGTTCATTTTGCCTAATGTAGACATATATGTGCCAGAGAAGCAGCACTTAAAGCTTAGTATCCTGACACATCATTCCTGTCGTGTGTGATTGCAGACAGCAGGTCTACACCCCACTGCAGAACAGATTGAGATGTTTGCTTATCACCTTCCTGATGCTACGCTCTCCAATCTCATTGTGAGTATTACAAATGTGAAAAACTGCTGCCTCATTGTGCAGCCTGAAATAAAGATGCACACAAAAATATTTTCCGAGGTGTATTTACTCAATGCAGTGTGTAGTGTTAAAGTGAAAGATATAATAGAAAAGTGTACAGAAAAAAAGAGAATGCTGAAAGATTACCCCTCAAATAAAAATACTTATAAACTCAATCAAGTGTAAATAATTACTTTCTACATTGCATGTCAATCAAATTGGCTTCCACTTGTGCTCCACTGGACTCACAAACAGCTATTCCTGGAGCACTCCAGTGTTTGGAGGTGTAACTGAAAGCACACAATAAACTATGGATGGCATGACACTGTCAAAAGGTCACAGGTCTAAAGATTTCTATGCTCACTGTAAATTTTGTTGATTGATTCTTCTGTATAACAGGATATATTTGTGAGTCTCTCACAAGTCGATGGCCTTTATTTTGTCTGCAACATCGATGACTTCAAGTTCTTGGCAGACATGATCCAGCACATTCCTCTCAATCTGCGCTCTCGCTACGTCTTCTGTACAGCACCCATTAACAAGAAACAGCCCTTTGTTTGCACGTCTTTCCTGAAGGTATTGATGTCTGATGACTGTTTGACTCTCATTCCTTTGGGGTCTTGATTATGGCACATTTTAAAAGGTGCCAGTTAAGCTGCATGTATTAGGGTACAGAGTCCCTGAATGATGTGTGTGTTTGTGTGTCTGTAGTTTGCTAGGCAGTTCAGCAGAGATGAGCCGTTAACTTTTGCCTGGGTGTGCCGACACATCAGCTGGCCACTCGTCCCTCCCAAAAATATTAAGGACCTTGTCCACCTGGAGGCTGTGCATGATGTACTGGACCTCTACCTTTGGCTCAGGTACTGTCAGATTATTGTCTACAAGAGGTAATTCCTGCTGTATGACTTACAAATGTGCTAAGAGTTGACGATAATCCGTTCCTGGCCAAAATGTGATGTTTATATTCCTGTTTTCTGGTATACATTCTGAAGCATGGCATTAATCCAATTGACAGAAAACCCAACTTCACGTCTTACCATTTTCCTTCCAGTTATCGCTTCATGGACATGTTCCCTGATGCCAGTCTCGTCCGTGAAATCCAGCTGGAACTGGACAGCATCATTCAGGTTGGAGTGAGAAACATTACAAGGCTCATCCGTGCCACAGAAGCACAAAGCGCCGGTGCAGCTTCTGCGGCTGAACCAAAAATCTCCCCATTCCATGGACTAAGATTGAGAAAAGGACGAGGATCCAAATCCCATGTTCCTGCTAAACAGGATGCAAAGGATACGAACGGTCCGCTCAGCGCTCGTCTGGTGCAGGAGGGTTTGCTGACACCAGAACTCCTGCAGCAGCTACAGAAAGAGTGGACACGAGAGAACAACAGTGGATCTACAGGGACTATTAGCAAAAATAAGAAAAAGAAATGATGGACTTGGTATCAGGCTCACTTTTCTACATTTATATAGGGGCTTATTTAACATTTACAGCATTTGGCAGACAACCTTATCCAGAGTGACTTACATTACTCATTTATTTTTTGTACAACTGAGCAGTTGAGGGTAAAGGGCCTTGCTCAAGGACCCAGCAGTGGCAGCTTGGTGTTACTGGGGCTTGAACTGCCAACTTTCAGATCAGTAACCAAGAGCCTGGGCACTGAGCCTCCACTGCCCTATATAACAAATGCTGTCCCATTTATTAGTTATACATGGACGTGTGTCTGTCAAGACTGACTGAAACCCAAGCTGCAAATTGTGGCATATGTGTGTGAAAGGTTACTGAGTATGGGCAATGCTACTAGGTTCCAATAAATCACACTACTATTTTTCATGGGCTTTCATTTCTTACTGATGTGACTGACTGGCGCAAGTTCCAGAAATGTTGGGAGTGATCAAAGTTAGGTGAAGGAAATCGGTTTAACAATTTATTGAAGTTGAGGCAGTGAATGTAGCAATTTTACAAATATGGATTGAGATTAAGTGACCTAGCTAAATGAAGGTCGTAGTCGGAGAGAAGTAGTCGTAGGCCGGTAATAGTGAAGTTAGGAGACGCCAGACGGAGATGATTTGTGATGTGTAGAGTCTTAGGTCTCACAGCAGTGTTCTCGGTGGAATGCTTTCAGTTGTCCAGGTTGCAGAGTCGTTAATTCAACAACTACTCTTTACTTTTATAGAGCTATTGGCTACTATGACAACATTACCACATCACAGTAGATACAGGCATGTCAGTTATGCTACCTTGGATACAAGATGTGCTTCTTACCTCATACTTACACAAAAATTTAAATTTGGCTTTGATGGCTAATTTAATATAAACGATTGTCTTGATCTGAAGATTTTATTCACAGGGAGTGTGGTGGTGTTCGCAATATTGAATTTCTGTATTGATCCATTGCTCCTCAGAAGAGTAGGTAAGTCTGCTGGGCTTTTCAGAGTGGCTCATCACAGCTAGAGCGTATCCCAGTTTCTGCAGCACGAAGCGAATAGGAGTTCAACTCCTCCTGGATGGGACACTAGTCCAGAGCATGTTACCTTCCCAGTATTTTTACTGGTACCCATTTATACTGCTGGGTGAACAGAGGCACACTTGTGCTTAGACCTTGCTGAGGGGTATTGGCATGGCGAAAAAAAGATGATAAAAGGGATAAACAAAGAAAAGCTTTTCCCAAAAAAATGCAGTTTGGGATAAATTCTTTTTCAGCTTACACAGGAAAGATTACATGCAAATGCTCAACACTGAGCTGATTTCAAACCCTCCCCCTCGTGCTTTGTGCTTGCTGAACCCACCATTTAATCCAGCCATTACTGCAACCATAGAAACTGCATTACAACCATGGCTGGTAAAACCCAATGAATTCACCCAAACTAATGCATTTAAAATCAGTCACAAAATAAATATCCTTAAGTTAACTCCATGGCTACTAACACTGCAACTGCCTCATGACTTGTGCACACAAAAGCTGTGATTAGTGCTGGTGGGTTAAAGTGTAACTAAGAAAATAATCAATGGCTTTTGATTATCTGGAGCCGTCTGAACAAAGCGTGATCCAGAATATGTTACCGTCGTCTTCCTGATCACTTAAGTCCAATTCAGTAGAGATAAACATTCAGTCCTGACTTGAAAGTTGTTTACTCTGCCTTTTTCCTTTGCACATTGAGGATGTTTTTACAGGTTCATAAAGGGTGGTGTAGGCCAGATCTCTTTGAACTATTGTTGTGCTGTGTCTGTCTGCCTGTGAACCAGCAACTGCCTAGGCCCCAGAGGAAAAAGCCTGGACTGGAACACAGCCAAACATACTGCTAAGAGAACTGTAAGAGTGGCGGTCCAGGAGCGAAGAGACTGTCATCAATGATTTAGCTTGAGGAGGGAGGGGAAGACAGGAGAGGAAGAGATCCTAACTCTCTCTCTCTCTCTCTCTCTCTCTCTGTCTCTCTGTCTCTCTGTCTCTCTCTCTCTCTCTCTCTCTCTCTCTCTCTCTCTCTCTCTCTCTCTCTC
>JBCNYG010000025.1:21386610-21397990 GCA_039654305.1 Porochilus rendahli
CAGAAACGCCCGAGCTGGGAATCGAACCCATGACCTTCTTGCTGTGAGGCGGGCGTGCTAACCACTACGCCACCGTGCCGCCCGGGTGCCGACACATATGTGAAAATGACTCGCTCATTATTTGAGCCCCCATTTTATATCCGTGCCATCGGGGAAGAAAAAGTCCATTGATGTGATAACCTGCTCATTCACTACAATCAGCTCATCAGCTGATTCATTTTATTGCCACATTAATGTTGCTGAGCCTCGACCGGACCAACTGGGGCAACAATGCCGTGAAGATTACATGCAGTGATTAAGGACAAATGCTTTCCAATAAAATATTAGAGTGTGTGCCTTTTTTTTTGGCTGTGCAGTGTACATCCAGTATGTTCGGTGCTGAAAAATACTTTGCATTGTATGATATTGTATAATACAATAATGCATTTGTTGCTCTCCCATGACTCTCGCAGGCTAATCTGGCGGTGCAGGAGAGTAGGCTGGCCATCGCCGATGCAGACTTGCAGAAAGCTCAGGCCGAGTTGGATGAAAAGCAAGCTGAGCTGGATGTGGTGCAGGCGGAGTACGAGAAGGCCCTAGTGGAGAAACAGGTGTTTATCTATAATAAGTAACGAGGCACCCACTTTCTACAAAGGTGTTCATGATAACTAGCTGTGATAAAATGCTCTCCATGTAAAGTCTCATGTCAGACACGAGAGCAATACGCGGCCCTAAGCCTCTGCAAACAGACACCTTGATTAGTGTTATGGAAATCAGGTGTGCAGATACTTTGACAGGGTCATGTGATGACAGTGAGTTGAGGTGCATGCTGGGAAGTGTAGTTCTGAGTGTCCACGTGAGCATCCTCTCATCTCATAGCATATCCTCTGTTACATTTCTGAACCGCTTAATCCTAAGAGGCTGGCGCCCATCTCAGCCGACTCTGGGCGAGCGCAGAGTACACCCTGGACAGCTCGCCAGGCCATCGCAGGGCAGAAACAGCTATGGCAGCCTACTTGACGAAAATCAGCAATGGCTCTTTTACATGCCTCCCTGCATGGCCTGCATTTGATAACCCAGTTAGCTGCACTGGGGGGACAGCAATGACAACCCGCTGATAGTGGGGCTTGAACCCGATTAATTGGGATCAGTAATCCAGCACCCTACCACCAGGCCACCACTGCCCCAGAGGAGAATCAAAGAAGTCTCAAAGCCTTTAAGCCAAAATATTTAGTTCAACTCAAGTAAGGGTGTATTGATATTGAAGTAGTTAGGGTTTCACAAGTTCTGTGTATGGTTCACAGAATGGCTCAGTAATGCAACATATTTATTAGAAAAGTCCTATATGCATTAACTATACTGCATATAAAATATACAAATCACATAAAACACCACCAACAATAAACCCTTTATTTGATAAATTTAAAGTTAATCTACTTCTAACAAAAAAAAACTGCTTACTTAATTTCTAAGCGAATGAGCACTTAATCATGATTGGTCAAATATAGAATGCCAGGTAAAGCTTTAATGTGATTGGTTAGAATGAATAGGGCACGCCTCTCGTGCATGGTGTGCCCATGGCAGGATTTCACAAAGGGGCATTTTTACATCTTGAACTGTGTTTTCAATTTTTTACTGTGGGCAAGTATGACAAATAAATGAAAGATATGAAAACAGGTCTGAAATATACATTAGGAAAGTGAAGCATGATGCTAAAGCAAGTATGTTATCGGCTACACAAATAATATACAGACGCCTGTGTACATAATATTTGCATTATGCTGACATTTTAAATGCATAGTTGGTCCTTAAATTGTAACTTAATTCAAACAAAATTGGATCACTCCTTTATATTTAATTTCATGCCCTTGTTCAGCAATTTGTTTATTTGTTTTTTTAATTTCATGCACTTAGTCTTATTCAGAGATATCTATAAGAGTATGGTAAATTCTATTTTCTTTATTTAGGCTGTTTTGCTGACCTGGACAAAACGTTTCAAAGCCAGTGGAGTGGAGGGGATGGATGTGGTAAAGCTTCTGAATAAAGCCATTAAAAAGAGAGGGGTGAGTTTGGTTATTAGCTCTCATCAGCACACACATTCCTGTTAAAATTCAACCAAGGGTCTTAAGTCAGTATTGTATTATTGGCTTAATAAAACAAGAAAATGTTTCGAGGCAGCTGTGCTCTAGGCTTAAAGGAAAATATACATTGTCCAGGACTATGAAGCTGATATCATGGCGGTGGTCAATGACACTGTGGGAACCATGATGACCTGCGGCTTTGATGACCAGCGCTGTGAAGTTGGAATGATCATTGGTAAGAGAAGACTACGACATTTTTGGTAAAGATTGTTTTTACAGCTGTAAGCATTAGCTACAGTGCTTATAGAAGATATTTCCCTGGCTGTGTGGAGTTTGCATGTACTCCCCATGCTTGTGTGGGTTTCTTCTGGGTACACGGTTTTCTCCCACAGTCTAAAGACATACACATTGGTCTGATTGACTGTTCCAAATTTCCCCTAGATGTGAGTGTGAATGGTTGTGTGTGTTGGCACTGTGATGAAGGAGGTACGCACAAGCCTTCTTGTGACCCTGGTACGATTAAGCAGCTCTGCATATGAATGAAAGTGTATCATAATTATTAATGTTGTACATCCTTGTTGCCATATCAGTGATATTTAATTTTGACACTATTATAAGGAAATTAAAGTGCAGACCAAATCATACTATGGCATGCAACGTAATTATATTGGGCTTGTAGTAATTTCCGTTATTACTCAGTCCAGCATGGCTGTTGTTCAGCTCTCTGAGTACATCACCACAGACCTAAAAAAGCCCAGAGAACAGAAGGGATGCCTCATTTCACTGTGCTTCCTTTCTAAGGTACGGGCACTAACGCATGCTACATGGAGGAATTGAGACATATTGACTTGGTGGAGGGAGACGAGGGCAGGATGTGCATCAACACAGAGTGGGGAGCTTTTGGGGATGATGGCATGCTTGAAGACCTTCGCACTGACTTTGATCGAGATATCGACCGTGGATCCCTTAACCCTGGCAAACAACTGTAAGTCACAGAACTACACCTTATGACCTGTTAGTCTAATGTAAAGAGATGGACAGGCAGGTTTGGGAATAAATGACGTGTTCACTGATCTTAGTAGAACCAGCTGGAATATATAATGTCAGGTCCTTGGTGTTGTATAATAGGACCTGACGTGTTTATGCTAATACTACTAATAACATTTCTACTGTCATAGCATAAGTTACTATGTCAGTTGTGGAGAAATTCGAATTGAAAAACGTACCTCTTCCCTGTCTTCGGACACATGCATGCTCTGTCTAACTTGAAGACGAAATTGAACTTCTAATCATCTTATCAGATCACGGCGTTTACACCTATTGGAAAGTTCCTGTCTATTTAAATGTAATGATTATTGTAATATTACTTTAGTACAATTTCCGTGAGCTCTCAGATGTCGTGTAATAATAACATGAACAATATATAGCTCACACCAAAGGTAATGATTTACTAGGACCAAGCGCACACTCCTAGACCGTGGACAGACAAACACACACAATTTCCTGTGGATGAAAATCAGCACATCACAGTACCTTCCGCCTTGTTTACACAGAAGGTAAAAGTGTGTACGGTGTGTATGAGTAAAGCTCTCTCCGATCTTAGGTTTGAGAAGATGGTGAGTGGAATGTACTTGGGGGAGCTGGTGAGGCTCATCCTGGTGAAGATGGCCAAAGAGGGGATGCTGTTCGAAGGACGCATCACTCCAGAGCTGCTGACTAAAGGCAAAATAGAAACGAAACATGTTTCTGCTATTGAGAAGTAAGTCTTGTATCAGTAATTGCTCTTGGGCAGCAGCTTATATGTTATCATGTTTAACTCAAAACTCGATAAATAACTAAAGGCTTGTAGTAGTAAGAGAATTGGCAAGCTGTTTACTTCCACTTCAGAGAGCACTTTGCATGTTTTTCTGTTGTAGTTTATTGCAATTATTACTGATGTTCAACGTGTTTTTTTTTTTTTTTAGGAGTAAAGAGGGATTGAACAAAGCAAAGGAAGTTTTAACCCGTCTGGGAGTGGAACCATCATCAGATGACTGCATCGCTGTGCAGCACGTGTGTGCTATCGTCTCTTTCCGCTCAGCCAATCTGGTTGCTGCTACACTGGGCGCTATCCTCACTCGCCTGAAGGACAACAAAAATGTCCCTCGTCTCCGCACTACCGTGGCTATCGATGGCTCCCTCTACAAGATGCATCCACAGTAATTATTGATGTTTCTTAACGTTTCAGTTTTATTATGATTGACATTTCTGATTCCAATTATGCACGGTTCACATATTTGCTTTGTTTAGAAGTAGGCTTTTGAACAATAGACGGTGTAAAACATGCAGTGTGTATCATTACAGGGCACACTCTACAGCACTTAGACCGTGACTGCTTCTTTTCATCAGGCTCAGTTGCCAAAACAGGTGGCCACTGGGTAATATAATCGTATCACGTGTCAAGCAAGTTTAACAAGAGAACCTGGTAATATTCCTAAACAGGATGGCATGCTGAAACATGTGTTTTCTGCCCCCTCCAGCAGTTTCTGCTTGCTTCATAACCTTTCACAACCAAGGTTATGTCATAACAAAATGTACCCAAGAGTTACTCTTAAAAAGTGTCACTTCTCGTCACTCTTATCTTTTAAGTTTGCATGATTCGAGGACTTCATTCGACACATTTATATAAAAGATTTTACCACGAACAGCACTCCGGATTGTTATTTTCCTCAGACTGTAACCCTATTCTCATTTGGACAGCAGCCCAGCAGAGCTCTCTGAGAACTGATCCTTAGAAAAGAAACTGAAGAGAGTAACTTCTGAGGTGGGCTGTTTACATTTAACAGTTTAACCAAACCAGACTATTAGATGAACAAATTAAAACATGGAACTCCCTTACATTAGTGGTGTTACAGGAAACACACGAAATGTTTCGAGTTTAGAGCCCCGTCACATACAGGATCTCGCACATCACATGTACAACAGGTCATGACAAAAAATTGGACAAATTCCTAGTGTGTCATATAAAACTCAACTGCTGTGCCATCATAGACCCTTGTAGTGGAGTTTTGAGCATGTTCAAATTTTTGTTCCATCTCGTAGGTAACCCTTTACTCCAGGTCCATTTTCTACATCTGTTTCACGATTCTTGATGGTGTCCTGTGGCTGCGTTATAATAAACAAACAAATTGCACGTTTTTTTTGGTCATCTAATACACTCAATCATTTGTGCTTTTTTTTCTGTAGTCCTATGTTTGGCTGACGTTAAACCCACAGGACCTCCTTTTACACTTGGGTGTCTCATATGACATTTTTAGCTTGCCCTTTGGGAGCTATAGGAATGGGTTTCGTCTGTCCATCACACCTTAGTTTTACTTGCTAAGGCTTTCAAACTTGGTATGCTGGCTCACTACTATGAGTGCTAGGATAATTTTTGTGTTTGTGACCTTGACCTACTTTTCTAGGTCACATAGGCAAAACTTTGTTTTAGGCTGAACAGCTCTGCAGACCAACGTAGGGCCAACGCGCCCACAACCAGTAACACCAAACACCTAGGGGCAAATTGGAACTGGCCTACTGTGCATGTGTTTGCACTGTTTGAGGAAACTTAGGAAATAGCCCACACAAGCACAGGGAGAACATGCTCCACTCCACACAGCACCGCCCAATCCTGAGACTAGAACCCAGGACCTTCTTGCTGTGAGGCAGGCGTGCTAACCACCATGCTGCACAGGAATCCATTAGAAGAAATAAATAGAGTATTCAAGAGATTATTTTTATTGGTGTTTATCTGTAGCCACAAATCATTTTCGTAAACTTAGAATGAGCACTTTTTTATTTACATCAGGCATGGGGTCCTCTTTATGAAGCCTGCCATGTTGCACCACTACAGTATCCCAAAAGGGTACCTCTAGAGAGTGCCTTCTGCATTTCATGTATAGACAAGTAAGTGGCATTATGAATCTGTAAGGAAGCACAGGGAAGATGTAAAAGAGGGGGAAAAGGCAATAATGAATAAAGAAGAGGGTTCTGTGTTGTTGTTGGTTTTTTTTGGGTTTTTTTTTTTTGCTGGCTAACGAGTTTGAGAACCAATTTTTGGGTTTTAAAAACATCAAGGAGGATCATACTTTTTCATTTGGCACAGAAAAACTGCTATGTCCATTTTTTACTTAAAAAAAAACAGCCAGATTGAAGCACCAGCTCTTTCATGTAGATGCAGAGGGTTACCATCATTTCTATTCATGCATAATGTCATTTTGACCAAAAATAGAGATTGTTGAGATGAAGACCACTTGTATATGTCATACACTTATTTAGATACACCCTTCCCTTTGTCTGTCTCAGGTATTCCCGTCGGCTCCATAAGACTGTGCGGCGCCTGATACCTGAGTGCGATGTTCGTTTCCTGCTCTCGGAGAGTGGAAGTGGCAAAGGTGCCGCCTTGGTAACAGCCTGGGCCTCTAGATTGGCTGATCAGACGCGTCAGATCGCCGAGACGTTGGCGGAGTTCCGTCTCAGCAAAGAGCAGCTGCTAGAGGTGAAGAAAAGAATGAACACGGAGATCCTGAATGGCCTGAGCAAGAACAAACAGAGCACAGCTACAGTAAAGATGCTGCCCACTTACGTGCGCAGCACCCCAGATGGCACAGGTAACATTTTGTACATCAGTCATAACTGCTTGTACATGTGACCTACTACTCCTGCATCTGAAAGTCAAGCTTGTTGTGTCTTTATATCTTATGTCAAATCTATTACCAACAAATGGATTTGTAATCATTCTACACAAATGTGACGTCCTATTTCAGAGTAACACTAGTGTCCCGTGTGCCCTGCACCCACTGGCCTGTTTAATGCTCTTTATCCTTGATGCACTGCGGCACACTGTA
Source organism: Porochilus rendahli (assembly GCA_039654305.1). Classification (NCBI taxonomy): domain Eukaryota; kingdom Metazoa; phylum Chordata; class Actinopteri; order Siluriformes; family Plotosidae; genus Porochilus; species Porochilus rendahli. The sequence continues at coordinate 21,393,536 of JBCNYG010000025.1, forward strand.
ATCCTGAGAGAACTCGATATCGGGGCAGGACATTATTTTAGGAGACCAAAGCCTCACACCTGACACTGATTAAGGCTGCAAGGTCTCATGCCAAGTAGGCATGGTAGTCACTAACAGTGATGTGGCTGAAGTTAGATAATCAAGTAGGAGTCAGCATTGTCCTCAGGTCATTCATAAAAAAATTGTAATAATGAAAAAATATTTAGCCTTTTTGTTGAACTTCTAGATTAAACAATTTTTTTGGTAGAATGATAATTACTTGTTTATTTCACATCAGTTGTTTTTACTTCCTCTAGAAAATGGAGACTTCTTGGCTTTGGATCTGGGAGGCACAAACTTCAGGGTGCTCTTAGTGAAGATTCGCAGTGGAAAGCGACGGACTGTGGAGATGCATAACAAAATCTATGCCATTCCCATCGAGGTGATGCAGGGAACAGGAGAGGAGGTCAGCATCCAGAGTTATTTATAACTGTTTAGTCTCGGTAATATGATATTGAAGAAACTGACCTTCAAATAAACGACTAATTAAGGCAAAGACAAGGGCCACAGTAAGCCACCAGCACAGCCATTTTCCTTTATTATATAAACAAATATATACTTTTACTTTATTACACAAATGCTAAACTCTGTGACTTTACTGGAGGGTAAAGAACATCTGTTTTTTTTGTTGTTGTTTTTGTTTTTCTTTCCCCTCAGTTAGCAATTTGATGCTTGTTGTGTAAAGTGTAGTCTAAAGCATCACTCCAAACTCTCCCATAGGAGTTTAGTTTATGTTGGATCGGGTCTCTGTGAAGGATCATCCAGAATCCATTCAGTGCGCACTTGTGCCCTGTAGCTAGGGGTGGAGTCAATCCAGAAGAAAGTACCCCATTCAGGAGAGAAAGGTTTTTTGCAGTGACACTTCTCTCTAAGGGGGACAGTGGCCCCAAATTATGCCAGTAATATGTTTTCCACTGGTTTTAAGGTCACTCACACACAAACCTAGCCGAGCACTTATAGCAGTGAAAAAGCATACGTAAAAGTGAAAGTGAAAAGTGAAAAAGTGAGAAAGCCACACGTCTAAGTAAATGTTTGTGAAAATGAAGTGTGTCGGACAGACAGACGGACGGCTGGACGGACAGAACCCATTCCTAAAGCTCCCGAGCCACTATGTGGGCGGCAGCTAAAACTGATGGCAGCAGAAGTCTAGCGGTCTTACCAGGTTTCAGAACAATTTTAGCCTCTCCCATCCTCTTGTATTTGAAAGGGAAGTTTATTTTCCATGTCCTTTTTTCATATTAATTGTCTTTTAAATGGTATTTTACTGTAATGTTTGAAGGCGTGGTTACACTAGATTGATGGAGAGATGCAGCAGAGGTCGGCCTCGGCTGGAGCCAGCGCAGTCTATGTGTTCGATACATTATTTAAATTTTTCTGCTTCACCACAGAATGCACTATCATACCTACTTATATGAACTTTTCTGGACACATGCGCCCGTCTTCTTCCATTTCTTTTAAAAACAGGAGAATCATGCTAGCTTCTTAGCCCTGTAAGCTAGCTAACTTTATTTCAGTATTAATCACATCGAGCTAGTTGTGCAAAGCCATTTGTTCATGAGTGAACACACTAGCAATATCCCAAGTATGAGCTCAGCTCTGGAGCTCCATACTTATGCGAATGTTGTAAAGCCTTGAGCATCCACCAGAGTTAAGCTGTCTATGCGTCCAGTTCATGTCCCAGCGATAAAAGTCCTTCCTGAATGCGTTAATGAAATATCTCCATCTGAAACGACTTAAGCTGTCTGGGTGGATAAAATAAATAGAATTTGAAATCTGATCATTTACACCGGAGAAAGGGAGCATGTTGAGCAAAAGACAACAATGCTCAGTGTATGTACTCCGCATGCTCCTAGTGATGCTGGTTGCAGAGAAATAGCTTCATTTCCACATATTAGAAAATAGTTTTGTTCATGAAGTATACAGTCAATGCTAACACTCAATTTATAACTGGCTCTCCGATGTCTTGTAGCTTTTTGATCACATTGTTACCTGCATATCGGACTTCCTGGACTACATGGGGATGAAGAACGCAAGGCTTCCTTTGGGCTTCACATTCTCTTTCCCTTGCAGACAAACCAGCCTTGATGCTGTAAGTTTACTACAATCTCAAAATGGGGTTTTGGAATATTTGTTATTGTATTAGATTTTATCATTTTATTTTCATTGGTAACTGTATTAGTTAGATTTTCCTAAGACTGTCTTAGGCATTGATGAAAATATATTTCACTTTGTGAAAGGGCGTTTTGAGCTGATTTCACTGTTTTCTTTATGCTGCAGGGAATCCTGGTTAACTGGACGAAGGGATTTAAGGCCACAGACTGTGAAGGAGAGGATGTGGTGAATCTTTTAAGAGAGGGGATCAAAAGGAGGGAGGTGAGATCTAGCCGCATGGTTGTCGGCACTTTTTATACTGACCTTGCTTCTTATTAAATGCATTTGTGGAAATATTGGGAACTAGGAAGTGCTGTATATTTGAATGTTTAGGATCTAACATATTGATTTCTATAAAAGTGTTTTTATTAAAAGGTCTCTGTCACTGTGTCTTGTACACTTTACAAACAAGACTTTTCATATCTGCAGGAGTTTGACTTGGATGTCGTGGCAGTGGTTAATGACACGGTGGGAACCATGATGACTTGTGCTTATGAGGAACCAACATGTGAGGTTGGCCTTATTGCAGGTAATTGATTGAGAGTCTAATGAGGCTAATAATTAGCATGTATGCCTCAGCAAGAAGGTCCCGCGCTGGACGAGGGCATTTCTGTGTAGAGTGACTATGTTCCCTCCATGCTTGTGTGGGTTTCATCTGGGTACTCCGGTTACCAACCACAGTCCAAAGACATGCACACCGGGCTAATTGGATGTTCCAAGTTGCCTGCAGGTGTGAGTGTGAATGGATGTGTGTGTTGCCCTGTGATGGTTTGGCGAACTGTTCAGTGTGTGCCCCACCTTCGCGCAGTGTCAGATGAAACCCTAATTGGATTAAGCGGTTCAGCAATCTAATGGTTAAAATTCTCTAGGAATGTATCCTTTCCTTTATATTGTAGATTATCAATGTGCTGGACAGTGCAGTGGTTAGCACGTCCACCTCGCAGCAAGAAGGACCTGGGTTCAATCCCTGGGCTCGGGAGTTTCTGTGTGGAGTAGGCATGTTCTCCCTGTGCTTCCATGGGTTTTTTCTGGGTTTTTTCTGGTTTCCTCCAGCAGTCAAAAAACATTCACATTAGGCTAACTGGCTGTTCTAGTTTGACTGGATATGTGAGTCTGAGTGTGAAGAGTGAATGTGTGTGTGTGTTGGCCCATGGCTGGGTGGGTGTGGGTATGAGGTCGGATCCAGATGTTCCCAGATCCGGTTAAATATGGACTAGTTTTAACAAACTGTACTGAAAGACGCGCTCTGCTCCTCACATCAGAGTTATTATGTGTTCCATTAAACACCACAGAGAGCAGTGTGATTAGCACAACTCTTTTATTGACTGATGATATTTCTGATGGCAGGAGCGACAGGAAAGGCTGCACAAGGAGAGAGAGAAAGCTCAGGCTGGAGTGAAACAGCTGGAACAGGACCTGCTGGGAGTCACACAGAAAGCTGTGCTTAAAGAGACTGAGTTGGACTGGTGGGGAACACGCACACATACACACCATGAAAAAAATCCAAACCTACATGGCCCTTTTTGTAAAATAAACCGTTCCGCCCCTATTTTTATTATTATTATTATTATTATTATTAATATTATTATTATTATGATTATTATTATTATTAGTGCTTAAGCTTGGCCCTTGCTGCCCGTTCCCCATTGTAAGTGCCCTGATTGTAAAGGTCCCCAGCACCAAGGGTCCAAAAACTCTGTTAAAACTGCTCTGATTTTTATTAGGGCCAGAGCACTGAAGGTGCGAGGCACCCTACCGAAACCAAAGAAATTATTTATTCATTCATTCATCTTCTTCTTCTTTCTTCTTCCGCAGCCTAAGCAGTAATTTCCAGATGTCCCTTTCCCCAGCCACTTCCTCCAGCTCTTCCAGGGGGACGCCAAGGCGTTCCCAGACCAGCCGAGAGATGTAGTCCCTCCAGCGTGTTCTGGGTCGGCCCCAGGGTCTCTTCCCTGGTCAGACATGCCCGAAAACACCACACCAGGGACGCGTTCGGGAGGCATTCTTATCAGATGCACGAGCCACCTCAACAAGCTCCTCTCAACGCGAAGGAGCAGTGGTTCTACTCCGAGTTCCTTCTGGATGACAGAACTTCTCACCCATCTCTAAGGGAGAGCCCTGCCACCAAGCTCATTTCTTGTATTCGCCATCTCGGCGGCATGGTGGCGTAGTGGTTAGCACGTCCGCGTCACAGCAAGAAGGTCCTGGGTTTGATTCCCAGCTCGGGCGTTTCTGTGTGGAGTTTGCATGTTCTCCCTGTGCTTG
>JBCNYG010000025.1:21425476-21436979 GCA_039654305.1 Porochilus rendahli
CCCCCACCCCCCCCCCCGTCCCCCCCCCCCACCCCCCCCCTCCCCCCCCCCCCCCCCCCCCCTCTCTCTCTCCTTTCCCCCCCCTCTTCCCCCTCCCCCCCCCCCATGTTTGTCAGCCATGTTTGTTATCTTACCTGTGTGTTTGCAAAACTCTTATCTTTCCTTCTCTTTCCACTCAATAATGCACGAAGTTTATTCCAAGAAAATGTTTGATTCTTCTTTGACAGACATTTCCGAATAAGGGAAGAAATTTATACTCGCTTAGTTTATTTAGAATCATTTTATGCATTCTTATAATTAAAAAAAATAAATAAATAAAAAAAAGGCGCTGGCTGTGGGCCATTCTAAGAAAGATATACACAGAAATGGTGAGGATTTTCTAAAGAAAGAGCCTTTTATGCATTAAATTTAAAACAATGACTAAAGATAGCATATGAATTTAATTATTTGTGAGCTTTAAAAAAACGAAATAAAAATCTATTTCTGTTACCAAGCACATACAAGCAACCCCTTCCATAGCAAATGTTTTCTACTAAAGTGCAAAATGTCCTCACTGTTACTAATCGTAAAAAGGACAGGGGTGTCATCTCCCTGTGATTTTCTGTGAGTTTTGCTCAGTTATAAATAAATAACTTATTATATATATACACACACACACACACACACAGGCCATCAGCGCCCATCTCAGGCGAGGGCAGAGTACACCCTGGACAGCTTGCCAGACCATCTCAGGGTCAGTTATATACAGAAAACAATATCAATCTATAAACGTTCCATGTAAGGTCATTGTTTTCAACCTGATGCATAAAAGGCTGATCTAAAAATAACTGGATTTCGGACTGGGCTACTGAGGCTGAAGTCACCGGAATTATATTACATTTGAGAATATTCTATATAATCACAAAACCAAATAAAATTATTATTTGGTAAATATGTTTGTTAAACATTCTTTGTACTTTTTCTTTTGTTTGTTTGTTTTTTTGCTAAATTTAAATTTAAGGAACTAAATAAATTGATACACAGTATATTTATCTTAAACTGTTTTTATTATTTTTTATTAATGTAGGCTTAAACTATATAAGATTTTTTTTGTAATATAGGCTTAGTTTTTATATATATATAATTTAAGTCTTTATATAGTAGTAGTTATTTCCTTCTTACAGCTTAAAATTTCTCATAAGAAGCAAGACAGTAAAATATTACATAGTTTAATTGTCAAGTATTTATAAAAATATCCATCTTGACCACCTTTCTTAGTGTATAGACATGGTTATTAGCAATATTGTATACACACAGCTTAATGTTTTGAGACCTTAATTACAATTAATTGTTTGAAATGCTAATTAGTGGACCAAAGGACTTTAATATTTAATTACTGTATTACATAATCTTACCATATCTGCCTTGCACTACAAAAAAAGATCAGTACTGAGAATGGAATATTAGTACACTCTAATATTACTGGAATATTAGTACACAGTACGCAGTGGGCTGCCACACACATTGGGGGCACCTGGAGAGCAGTTGGGGGGTTAGGTGCCTTATGCTAGGTGGTCATAAGTGTGCATGTCTTATTAATGTAATTAGGCCACGGTGCTGTTGGAAGAAATGTTGAAAAGTTGAAATAAATTTTGTTTTTGAAACTTTTATTTATTTGAATTTAATTGTGCTTATTTTTAAATGGTATTTTCATACTTGCATGTCTTTTGTTGTTGCTGTTGAGCAGGTACAGTATTTCAGTCCTCCTCCTATCATCAGTTTCATGATCCTTTTAGCAGGTTAATATGAAAATGAATTAGCTGCCAAAACACATCACTTTCTTCTTGCTCACGTACAAATGTGAAGGGGTTTCATTAAGCCAGCAGGTGTGAGGGTGGCAAGTTAACACGCTCCAAATTTGCCAAAGAGCCACCCTTATGGCAGGCATGTCGTCAGCTCCAAGTGGCTTGCATAATTAAATAGAATCAGGCTCGCGTGGGTATGTTATATTCAGGGTCAAGAAAGAGAGAGAGAGAGAAGATTAGGTGCAAATAGGATTCAAAACGAAACTACAGCATTTATTTCCCTACATAGCTCTGGTTTCTGAGATCAGAAATTGTAATAAAGGTGCTGTGTAAGTGTGTTTGCGTAGACAGTGTATTGAAACACCAACAATTTCACCATCCTTAGCACACAATTGTGTAATTGAAAAAAACAACACAGCAAGTAATAACTACTTGCCCGCTGTCCCAAAGCCATTAAATATTCAAGTGGGGCCACCAAAAAAAAAATCAAGCCTAACCTGTTCGGGTGGCCCGAGTATCTCGTATCTGATGCTGTTCAAGCCCATACATTTCAGTAGGTCATGTAAGATAAGAATTTCATTTATAATTTGACGCAGTGCTTTCTTCTGCAGCTGCATTCTTAATCTAATGAGTGCTTTCGGTATAACCCCCAAATCAATTTCAAGTGTTATGTGTCCATACTCATTTCCGAACATGTGCCGCGTTTATATGGAACTCGTGAAACCGTATTTCCCATTTCTAAAGTTGTTAAAAACATTCAAATGGCAGCATGATAAACTCGATTTTCACAAGTCGTGAAACCCAGCGATGTTTTATTACAATGAATGCTCTCGACTTAGTAACCTGTGCTTTTGGTAAAAAGTCACGAAGCTCCCATATTCACAACTCTCTTTTAAACGCAGCATAGTCGGCGATCTGTGTTTGCGATTCACAACCACATCTGGTCCCCAACTTCTGCTTTACATTCATGCATGTATACAGAGCGCCACCATATATGTGACTGATGCATTGACGGCTTGTGATTGGACCCGAAACCAGCTCATTTGTATTACTTCAGAAACTGCATCGCTGAACTACAGCTGAATGTAAAGTACTGAACTTGGAAGCCAGTGACTAGCCCTGAAATTCATTAATAGATTTACATTAATAGATTAGATGACTGGGACCTATTCAATATTAGGCCAGTGGTTTTAATGTTATGGATGAATAACTGGTAGGTATTTAAAAATATAAATTACATATATCTTACAGCAGTATATTTAAATATAGAAGTAAATCTAACAGGAGTATATTGTATATTGCGGCATGAGTAGATGTAGTCATTAACACATTATTGCTGCAAAATTAATTCACTGCAAATAGTCTAAGTTAACATTATCGCTTCCACTTTAATGATCTGATACTTAACTGAGTTCATGGAATTAATGCATCAGGTTTAGATAGATGTAAATGGTTTAAATATTCTAAATTATTTCATTATTAATAGCATGATACGTTTAATTCGGTCACAATGCCTGGAGTGGCACAAATTGATATCAACAGTAATTGGTTTTCCTTGTGTTAACACGGGGTGTAATGGTGAGGAGAGTGTAATACCAATACTGTTCTACCTCAGAACCGGGTTAAATGAAAAGCTGTTCAGTATGTCTCAACTGAGGGCACAATGTAAAGATCCTTGAGGTCCTTATAAATGGCATACTGTTGTGCAAATGACTTTACCTTGGCTTTGACTGAGTCATTTCAATCAATAAATATGTACCGGAGATACACAAGTTTACCCACTTCAGTAAAACATCATTCAGAGCAAGGACAGAGACTTGTCTCTTTTCACCTGGGCATTAGGTGCATTATTAAGGAGGTCCTTGGTCTTCTAATCGTCTTCACTTAGTCCCTGTTGATTCTGAAGCGTCAGAGAAGTTCACCATGTGGGGTAGGAGATTTCCAAAAGACGCTGGATGGTAAACTGACCTGCAGAAAGAGATCATGATGGCTACCCAACATCCACCTTTAGAAAAGCTTGTAACAGAGATTTGAATTCACTGCGTATGGATTTTGAAAGGCAAGTAATCATTACCAGGAAGAAGGTCTATGAAATATTTTCTTGGCAGAAGAACAGCCAGAAGATGCTTCAAAAGCAGCTGGTGCAACTGCTATTTCTGGATGGGACTCTAGTCACCTGCTACAGTGACCTGGGCGCAGATCCACGATCTTCTCAGACATGACTGCCAAAGAGAAAGGATCTCCTAAATTAACTGCTACTCTGATGAGCAACATGCATCAACCTACTGCCCCTCGCAGCAAAATTCCACAACCGAACCGTGAGATAAACCGCATGAGTATCCAGTAAAAAAAGTCCAGACTAGTGTGATTTAAAAAGTATTAGGAGTAGCATGCAAGAGTGGTTTAACAGTCAAAGCGTTTGCTGTATCATTAGGAGATCATGAGCTTCAGTGTCGGAGTCCCCGCCATCTGTGACTGGGAATCAAAGTGTGTGTAATTGGACTTGCATCTTGGTGAGAGGAATAGCATGCTTCTCTGCCCCATTGAGCAGGCATCTGCTCGCTCATATATATGAAAAAATTTATTCCCAGATATGTTCACCAGTTTATAAAGATGTGAATATCTGGCTTACGATATTCCCGAGGACTCTCGCATTTGCTGTCACTCACAGATTGATAGCTGGTGTTTCATAGGTAGATGGGAATCGACAACAGGTAAACTGGAAAACGCTGGGGTGAAGACAAGCATGCTAAGAATTATGTGAGAGAAAAGAAAAGGCAGAAGGTTTGAAATAAAATTATTGAATAATAATAGCATGTTTTTTTTAGCGATACACCATGCATTACCATGTTCAGTGGCACTGAGCGCAGTAAAGTATTTTCTTAGAATATGTTAAAATAATTAGAAAATATATTGATAAGGATTGTTGAAAATATCTTCCTTCTGTAGTTCAGAACAGTGTGGTGTGTTCTTTCACAAGTGAGACACACTGTTTAAAATACCCCATCACCCTTTATGAAATATAGTACCAGGGTATGTATTTATACCAGAGTGACTTGATGTGTAACCATTTGAAATGTCTTTATCACAGTACATTATAGGAGTAACCCAGGCAGCCTGGACACAAGAACGATGTCTTTTATTCATAAATTTTAGAAAGTTTTGAAAAAATATGCCAGCAAAAGTGACTTGCATCAAAACAAAATAGCTTGCACCCTAGCTTTATTGTTATTCAGCTTCTTGATCAGATAACAAGATGAAACAGTCAGCAAGCAGGTTATTAACACACAGTAACAGTACGTGATGACATGAAGCAGAATCTGAAATGCAGGTCTTCAAATTTGAAATTTATCTAATGGGAAGTGATCTTGCGTCAGGCAACTTTGACTCGCGTTTCCGCAATCGCTAAAGAAGGAATTTTTTTCTTTTTTCTGCTTTCACACAACCATCCAGTTTCATGACACAAAGTGGAAATGATTCCTTGTTGTCTGTTCTACAAGTATTAGAAATATCATTGCTGATATCGATCAAATCCAGCGACCTTACCTTCCAATCTCTTCTGGTGATCATGTGAGGTAAAATGACAAGAAACCTTATATATATATATATGATCTGACTCATGCCACAGATTATCTTGTATTTCTGTGTAAAACATATTATGCATGTAAAGCAAATAGGAGTTTGTTCTCTTTGTTCTTTCTGCTGAACACTTTGATGACATTGAAGCTCCCATGAGTGGAACCTGACAATGGAAGAAATTCAAGAGTCTCAAACCTGAATGTACGCTGATTGTTTGTAGTGCTTTTCACTGATGTATGTAGTATTTATTTCTGACTCTATAGTAAAATATTTTCCTAAATCATAGGTGATCTTGGTGATATTTCCTCCCACTGACCAAAAGCATGCACAGTAGGCTAACTCGCTGCTCCAAATAGCCACTAGGAGAGGGTGAGAGTGAGTGAGTGAGTGATATAAAATGTGTGTATGTATGTTGGCCCAGTGAAGGCCCGAAAATCAAGTGTTAGTTATTTAATTTGAAAGTAGAATGGGCTGAAAAGTTTATAGTAATCCATCTCACCATCAGGATGATAGCTTCGATACCAAGGAGATACAAGTGCTGCAACACTAATGGAAAAAGAGTGAAGACTGCACTGCAGACTATGTTAAAAAATGAAGCTCATTTCGACCATCGCATTATGGTCAGCCTATGAACTCGAAGTCTCTCTGATGAAGATTTGATGAGATATCGACAGTCCTAGTTAGTGCTATGGCTAAAGAATGAATGTAAAAAAGACACAATGTATTAGCACTGTACATATTATAGATCATTCTGTAGCTGCTGGGTATGAAATATAATCTAAGAGCATAACCAGCACTAACGTGTGCTGAAGGATGCTGATTTCTAATGTTTGGAACAGTTCTGAGCCCCTGTTTCTTGTCAAGAGGAGGACTGTACACACTACCAGGTTATTCTGAGAACATAAGCAGTAGGTCCTTAAACAGGGGTGGAAATTAACACTAGGTGGCCCGTGGCAGAGCGAGTGAAATTATCTGGCAAGCAATCCTGCTGGTGACCTGACAAATCCAATAGGCAAAGAAGATATAGTGTTCCTGATCAGTAAATATGAAGGAGGACTAGTAGTTTCATCATTTCACTAGTCCTGTTGGCCAATAGCTTAGATTTACTCAATTCCACCCCTGCTTAAGGCAGCTGAGTTGAGTAATTGCACTGTTGAAAGAAATTAGAATGCCAAAGGGAAAGCACTCAGCAAAACACTGTAAAACTGGTCGGCATTTTCATGTTACATGAATACTGAACACATTTAAGATCCCTGTTTTTGTGTAACTCTGTGTGACATTGTTTACTGCAGATTAGCAGAGATCATGAAAAAATATTTTAAACATTTTTAGCAGTTAGCAGAGACCATAAAAAAATACATAGGTAAATAGTTTTTTTTTTTTACCTTATTTAACTGTTTGATGTACAAGATAAGGAGTATTTGTGTCTGTAGTGGTCCTCCATACAGACATTTACCTTTGCACCGGAGGTAGGGTACCAAGCACACACTTCAGTAGATGGTGACCGGACTTTTTAAACCATTACAGTAAAATATAAAAATTTTAATTATTGTACATATAATAAGATTTTGACTGTCGGAATAAGACATATCTTTTTATTCTATCCCACGTCACTAGATATTAGCGATTCTGCACTCTGATTGGCTAATTTACTCCTAGGATTATTAGCCCATATATGGTGACCTCAATGTCAAAATAGGAAAAAAAGAAGGGAAAAGATATTTCATGATAAAAAATGTTTTTTATTTTTAATAATTAGACAGTTTTTTTAATCGCAGTGTTGAAAAATAAAAAAGCAATAAAATATAGAAATGAAGTATGTGATAGTAAAAATGTACTCCTATTTTTATTTCTTAGAATTTCTATCCACCAAATGCTATTTTAATAAGCTACAATCCTTCAGCAAACCAGTTAAATCAGAGGTTAGCTGTTAAATATATATATAATATGGTGAAATGAGTAGCATAATAAAATGAGAACATTATAACGTGTCTCCTCCATTGTTTATTGGTAGCCATGGCCTGCGCAGATATAAAGGCTAATTTCTGTGCAGCTGTTAATTGTGTCTGGATTGTTTTCTGTCTCTATTCTTCTAGTACATGCAGAGCGGTATCCACTCGTTGTCACCATTGATGAATGATCACTCCTTCTCCTTTGGATTTGTTAAAAGGTCACCATTGGCACACAGTCATCCAAGCTCTCTGCACCTTGTTTAATTTGTCTTTGAAAAGCTATTATCCAGTTGGCCTAAAATTACAGAGGGAATTTTCAGGGGAAATTTAGGTTTCTAATGTGTTGAGGAAATAATTCTAAGCTAAGCCTTGGTTTAAGTCGTGAGAAACACTGGAGATGGATATCAGCCTGTCGTATGATATTTGACTTTCAGATAATGTGAATGTTTATTTTCTTAGTTCTGTATTTTTTATTAAAATTATAAAATTTGAGAATCAAAGATTTTGACCTAAAAGTGAGGTTTAGCTTTAGTTAATGCAAACCCATTAAAAATGATTTCATCCGAATTGGTTTTGTTCCATGGAGGTGCTTTGTGGTATCACACCTTCATTCTTGAAGTGATGTGGTGAGAATAAACATGTACGCTTTTTAATACCGGTTTCTCTATAATCATTGTTTGCAAGTTATTTTTTTACTGAACTGTAAAAACTAACAAACAAACAAATAAAAATAAAAATCTGGGATGTCTAGGGTTAATATATCCACTGTACCTGGTAATTAACTACAATTAGTAAATACTACACAGGAACCCGATTGGTCTACTGTCTGGGGATTATAAAACATTACCTGAGTTATAGTACTGGCAATACAGATGCACTGATTCCAATTTCCTCGGCTAATTTCTATTTCCGATTTTTTTTCTGTACCACTGCCGACCTGCTGATACCGATTTTTACAGATTCTGATTTTCTTTAGAGCAAATATAATTGACAGAATATACAGACAAAAAACTTTTCTTAAATGCGAAATTTTATTTTCCAAATAAAAGAAATGATTGTGGTTCCGAACGTTTTTGTGGTGGTTCCTTGGTCCTACATGTAGTACAGATTGTGAGCTTTGTCTCGACTCACAGTGGAAAACTTCCACACCTACGATGTTAGCCCATGGCTTTAGCATGCACACGACTGTGATGTAATTACCGGCGTCGGAACTATACGGACCAGCTCCAAATTGGAAATATGTGAGAATAACATATATAATAACCCGATATGGGAAGTCGCGCCGAAAATCTGACAATTCCAGGTTCTGTCCTCTTTCTTGGTGCATCTATTAACTTGAATCAAACACTCAAACGTGAACGACGTCCTCCATAACTCAGCTTGAGATGTTTTTGCTCATGTTTTCAGGCAGGCTTTTCAGGGATTTAGGAAGCAGACTTTACTTCAATCCCTGCAAGAAATAGTTTTTCAGTCTAAGGTTTCTGTCTATGAATAATGTTTGTGTTTTGTTTAAAGGAAAAGATCTCCATGTGTAAGTGTAAGACCATTAGCGTTGCTTGTATTGGGCAAAACCCAAATGCATGCTAGATAATTTAGCATGAGAAGGGATTTGTAATTATCCACACACCATTATGTCACTAATTATTTTATTACACCATTAAGTCATGTTATTCACACTCGGTGCTTTCTGGGAGATTATAGAAGCACATTCTCAGTTTGATGGCATTGATGTGTAGCCTGTAGAATGACCACATCAATGAAACATTTGTTAATTTATTATCCTGTTTAATGTATAGCATTAAACAGGATAATAACGTTGTATTCCGTATATAAATGATGTACTGGGATTTGACCTGTATTCAATTCATTCACATTTCATTTGTACCATGCTTTTAATCATACACATTAGCAGTTAAACAGCAATCTAGAAGTGGATTAGATGCTCAGTGATCAAGCCGGAACTAACAATGAATAAAACGAAATCAAAACAAATACAAAGCCGTCTGATGACTGATCAATTCCAAGGCAGAGCATATGATGAACAAATATTGATTAATGTTTTAACTGATGGATAACAAGCTGTGCATGCTCTCCCCATATGATACAGGAATTTAAATAAATCATGTCGCATTTGCACGCAGGTTTATGTATATGTTATATTATGTGACATAATTGAGCTTTTGTTAAAATCAGTGCAGCTGTATGCATGTTATGTAAACCACAAACAAACAAACAACTGTACAGTTTTGGAACTGTAATGAAAACGTTTCGATGTATTCGGTCCTCCAAAGCCAAGGTCTCTTCCAGGACAACTGCATCCCCATGGCACAGGGAACCAGAGCTGACCCAATGGTTTGATGAGAATAATACTGATGTAAATCATATGCAACGGTTACCAGATTTCAACACAGTTAAATCCCTTTCTGAGATTTTGTCGCTATAAGTTTTACAGTGCACTCCAGCACAACAATCAAGACACCATTTTAGGGAATATACTATGGAAAAGTGATGCTCAGCCATGTACAGTTCCAGAGAATCGATTCCAGGGCAAGTTGCTCTAGTAATTCCAGTAGCTGTTAACCATTAACATGCAATAAGTTGAACTCAGTTTTAATGCAATATCATCATTTTATTCATTCATTTTCTAATTTGCTTAAGCCTTATTAGGGTCACGGGGTGGCGCCCGTCTCAGCCGACTCTGGGATAGGGCAGGGTACACCCTGGACAACTTGCGAGGCCATCATAGGGTCTAAACACACAAATACACAACCATTCACACCCTCACTTAGGGGCGAATTGGAACAGACAATTAGCCTACTGTGCATGTTTATAGATTGTGAGAGGAAACCGGAGTACCCGGAGAAAACAAACACAATTGTCCAGGCTTTCTTGCCGTGAGGCGGACGTGCTAATCACTGCAGCACCATGCTGCCCCCTTATTATATTTATTATAGTTAATGGTAGAATTAATAATGATTTTTAGTATTTAGTACTATTTTTTTTTTATGTCTTTGCTTCCAAGCTTGGTCTGTCTTTGTTAAGACTGTGGGGCAGATGGAACTGCTTCATGTATTGAAGTAAATCTCCAATACACTTCCTTTGTTAGTTGTTTTTAAGGGTACCTGCTGTTTATATTTACAACAGAATGAATAACCCGTGCGATCTGTCTGTTTCAGCTGATTGGCACCTTCATCTTGGCCATTGGCATTTATGCTGAGGTGGAGAGGCAGCGCTACAAAACTCTGGAGGGGGTTTTCCTTGCTCCAGCCGTCATCCTCATTGTGCTGGGTATTGTCATGTTTATCGTGTCCTTCATTGGTGTGTTGGCATCTCTTCGAGACAACTTGACTCTTCTTAAAGTGGTACGTTCCAACCTGATATAAAGATATCATTTCTCTGGGTTTGTCCCCTTTGGGAGCCATTGTTTTGTTCGATTTGTGAAGCCGTTCACATAATGCAGATGTCAAGTGAAGCTGAAATCAAAAGGAGAACTGTGATTGAATAGAACACTGGGGCCAACGGTGCTCTACCGGGCCAATGGTGTAATTGCTGTATAATTGAAGGAACTCTGCTATCCATGCACTCAACTGGGGCTGCTATCACAATTCAGTTCATTTGCAGGTGAGAGCAATCAGAACTTTGACATTCAATTACAAATTGTTATGAGTCAAGCACCACGTTATTTGCATAGAATATCCGTTAGTTTCGTTGTCATTGTCACGGTCATGCATGAAATACAAATTCAACTTGATGTCATTTCTCCCTCGGCCCCTGCTTTTGTAAGACTTTTTCATTGGACTGTAATGGAATGTTTTCCTAATAATATACTGACACAAAATAGCTGTTTTTATGTTTCTGCCCTTGATTGATTACAAAATATAGACAAAGTTTTATCCATCATCAGTCAGAATACAGGGCAGTACAGAGGCGTAGTGGTAAGCACATCTGCCGCACAGCAATAAGGTCCTGGGTTCGAGTACCGGGCTGGGTGAGGGCGTTCCTGTGTGCAGTGTGCATGTTCTCTATGTGCTTGTGTGGGTTACCTCTGGTTACAGCAGTTTCCTCCCACAAAAGACAAGCACATTTGGCGAACTGGCTGTTCCACATTGCCAATAGTTTGGTGTGTGTGTGTGTGTGTGTGTGTGTGTGTGTGTGTGTGTGTGTGTGTGTGTGTGTGTGTGTGTGTGT
>JBCNYG010000025.1:21437079-21456257 GCA_039654305.1 Porochilus rendahli
TGTGCGTGTGTGTGTGTGTGCGTGTGTGTGTGTGCGTGTGTGTGTGTGTGTGTGTGTGTGTGTGTGTGTGTGCATGTGTGTTGGCCCTGCAATGGACTGGTAATCGGTTCAGGGTGTGCCCCACCTTACATTTACATTCTTATCCACAGCGACTTACATAATTTCTATCCAACTGAGCAATTGTGGGTTAAGGGCCTTGCTCAAGGGCCCAACAACGGTGATAATGGGAATTGAACCACTGACCTTCAGAATGAAGGATGGCGAAAGAATGAATGAATGGATTCATCTTTTACAAGTATTCATCACTATATTGGGAGAAAAGGCTTACCATACTGTGTAATAAAAGGCCAAACACAACATCTTGTACTTTTGTAACTGTGTATGTCACAAATAAAACTCATGTTAATCTTTAGGCTATATGTTTCATGATAAAAATATAAATGGTAAATGTATATCATATGACATTGTAGCTAGATACTAATTAATTTATGACACTGATTCCTTTGATATATAATGGCAGTATATTCCAAGATAGATTCCTGGCTCACTGCCTTCAATTGATTTTTTTTTATCAGCAGTTGTTTTCTCTTTGTTTAACATTAAGTTGCAATTACAAGGCATTATATTGCCGTTGTAAGACATTAAAGAGTATCTGTCTTGGTCATCCTAACAGTAGAATCTGTGCGTGATGTAATAAGTTTAAGAGATACAGAGCTATTTTAACATGAATACATGGTCCCGGACACTGTAGATCCTCTACAGTTTGTCCATCTTCCAAAGAGATCAGAGGATGATGCAGTCGCTCCGGTCTTTCATTCAATGCTGCAACACCTGGACACTAACAACACATATGCACATGTGCTCTTTTGGATTACAGCTTTGCCTTAAACATGGTAAGGCCATTGAAACTGGTTGGGAAGCTGACAGACCTGGGGGGTACCAACACCTACCCGGAACTGGATCCTGGACTTCCTCATCAACAGATCACAGGTTGTGAGGATGGAAAACACGGTCTCTGCAGAGATCAAAATCAGCACGGGAACACCACAGGGCTGCTGTCTCAGCCCCAAACTCTTCTCACTTTACACTCATGACCTTGTCTCCACCACTAACAATAAAATAATTATCAAGTATACAGATGACACAACCATGCTGGGTTGCATCAGAGGAACACATCACCCTCTATATTGAGAACACAATAACCTGCTACTTAACACGGAAAGAAGAGCTCATTCTAAACTTTAGGAGGAGGGTCCTGCGTCTACAGCCACTTACCATCAAAGGGACTTACCATCACTGTGTGGTACGGGAACATCACCATAGTGAAGAGAAAGTTGCTTCAGCTGGTCATTAAGACAGAGAAAAGGATCATCGGTGCCAGCCTTCCTTCAATGGACATTATATTTATATATCACTGCAGAAGAAAAGCACAGAGCATCATCAAGGAAAAACACCATCCAGGTAATGCTCTGTTCAGGTGGACAGACAGGGTACAATCTCAGATAGCACAGGCCAGAGAGAATCCCCACTCAGGGCCCAGTTCCATTACAGCTTCTTTCCTGCTGCTGTCAGACTGGTGTCTAAGGACAGTGAGGAGGGTAGGACACACTACACTCCGAGAACCACTGCAACACAATAAATGCTGTATGTGCAACAGCCTAATACATGTGCAATATACATGTAAAACACAATGTGCAATTTAGAACATGCAGTTTAGAATGTGACATTTAAAGTGTGCAATGCAGAATATGCAATATAGAATTTAGTGTAAAACTAGCTGACAGGGTCTTAGCTCTGTATCCTACATATGTGCATATTCTTTCTTTCTTGTGCCTTTACTTAATATTGTTTTTTTTTATATTTATATTTTCCTTGTTAATGCTTAACGTAGTTTAAACAAAAGTCTGAACATGCACCAAGAATTCCAATATATATGTGCTCTTTTATACATTAACAAATATTAATAAATATCTATTCTATTCTATTCTATTCTATTCTATTCTATTCTATTCTATTCTATTCTATTCTATTCTATTCTATTCACTATACTTCATGAGTTTATCCTGTGGAATACTAGCGGGGGCAGAACAACCATTTTCCCCCAGAAGTGATGTGAACTCGCTGGGCTGTCCAACACTGGTAAACAAGCAGCAAGAGTCATTTCAGGTGATAAAACACCTTTTATTGTTTCATTTTGGTGAGGCGCTGCTCCTGTCCCTTATCATCCGCTTACTTTTTATGAAGTAATTCTGTAGGAACAGCATCCGGTTTAAGATGTAAAAGCTTAGGCTTCATGCCAAGTATTTCTGCCTGGAGGACACACTGATAGCATGACTTATAACACCACTAGGGCTAGATGTCGCTGCACATGCCTAATAGTAATAGTAGTGTAATAGCCTGGACTGGATCACTATACAGAAGCTTCTTTAACTCTAGTGTCAGGATTTGGAATAATTTTCCTCCTCATATGAGAGGAACCATTACAGATAATGGACTCCAAGCCTTCAAATGCCACATCCACAAGCACTTGACTGTTAACACCAATTTCGAAGCATCTATGAGCCACAATTTGCCCTCTGCGGCTAACTTAACGAAGAGAGCAATCGTTCACAACTGCATATTATATACAAAATAAATAGATAAATAAATAAAGTACACTCAGAACAGCTCGCCAGTCCATTGCAGGGCAACACACACACACATGCACACACGCACACACACACACACACACACACACACACACACACACACACACACACTGATTTGAACCCAGCACCTTCTTGCTGTGAGCGGCCGTGCTAACCACTATGCCACATAATTAATTTATTATTATGTAGTAATATGTCTATATCTACCTCTTCACTTTTACTGACTGACTGAACCTTTATACTGGAATGCTAGTCTGTGGTAAACAACACAAATAACACACTGTTCTCCCAACAAAATAAATTGCAGTGCAATTTTTCAAACACATCTGATAATTTCTTTCCTTTATATTGTGTTTGATATTTCAGCAGGACTCCCTCCATATTGTGCGCTTGCTGTTAGCTCACCTCAAACTGTTCACAACAGGCGGTCCCCAGGACCTGAGCTGAGGATCCCTGACTAGAGGAGTTTATTGCTTGTTTGCTCGCCAAGTTACTATGTTTGAAAGGAGGACACTCATCTTGATTGCATACAATTCAATGATTCTTGATGTTCTGCTGCTACTGTTTGACTCCCAGTGTTTAATTAGAGATCTGCCAATCAGAATTGTTTTACCCCAGCTAATCAGATGTAGATGGGAAAAAGAAAGAAAGAAGAAAATAGCTCACTTAGATTGCTCTGTTTGATGGAGGAACTTTGCCTTCATGGCCCACTGAAGCCCCTGATTATTTCTTATCTATGTATATTAAAATCATAATACTCTGGATTTAAAGCTGGCCTTCAGCATCATCAAAGCTTTATTACAGACTGAATTTCTCATATTATAATCTTGCAATAAATTGCACCTGAGCCATGTTTTTTTTTTATCATGCTACTGCAAGAGCGTAGCATTCTTTATTAAAATGTATTATCATCTACCGGTGCTGTATCACAAAATATATTGATGCTATTTTATATTTCAAACAATTGACAGTTTCTGAAATCCACCCCAACAAAATACCATTGAGGACTATACTAGTTCTTGGGTATAAAAATGATTCCTTGTACTTTATGATTATTTTATCATTAACACTGTGTTAATAAGCACAGTGTGAAAAATATTGTTTAATATTTTGATGAAGTGGTTGAGACATGTGAACTGTGCATCTGTATAAACATACAAACATATTATAACATAAAACATAACATAAAACATATAATAATATGCAACGCATTATCACAGATAATTAGTTGTTTGCTATGCTTCTAAACTACCAGATAGACAAGAATGGAATTCCAGCTGCTCTTGCACTGAACTCATCAATATTGCATTGATGTTCTGCTCCTGCTGGTGGGCTCCACTGTCATTATTAATTTAGTTAAGTTTTTTTTTCTTTTTCTCTGCCCAGCTCTTGCTGTTTAGCCTCTCAAGTCACATACATCATCCTTTCTTGAGTAGAGTCCAAACTGCATATTCAAACAATCCAGCATTTGTTATTTTATGCCTTTTCATTGTCGAAAGAGACAAAGATATTTGCAAAGGAAGAATAACTTCTGAACAAGCACTCATGTTCAAATATTTACAGCCATCAGCATCAGTACATTCTGCAGATGCTGCATAATTTAAAACTAAGACACCAGTTTTATTTGGAAATTTAAAAGTGAAAATTCAAGGCTGTGGAGGATGTGGTGGAGCACTGATTACAAGTAGGGAATGTATTCTTATACACTGGATGGGACATGAGTTCACCCCAGTGACCAAATATGAGATTATTAGTGTATGAATGAATTAATGAATGAACTGTAACATAAACAAAAAGGGATGGAAAGAAAAAGAAGAATCTTATTTAATCCCACCCTTAACCTGTCAATTCTTGACTGTTAATAATGTACCCACTTCCCAATTAATATCTCCCTTTGGTGCACCAAATCATTTACAAAAACACAAAACACAAGAATGTAAGGACATCTCCCAAGGACAAAATAACTCACATTTACATTAGCAACATTTGGCAGACGCCCTTATCCAAAGCAACTTACATAAGTGCTTTGCACTCACTTAAAATGCTTGCCTCATGGATCTGTGGACAGCAAGGAGAACACTGTATTTTGTGTAGTGTGCAAGTGAATGTGGACACAAGTGAATAACAGAATAAATAACAGAATACGTATGCCTGATATGTCAAACCATCACAGCTTTCTCCAAAACAAATTGCTTTTTGATGATGGTATGAGTGCTGTTAAACATGTCTGATCCCAAAAGGTTTAGATCTGGTGTGTGTGTGTGTTGACCATGGCATATTTTTTCCCTTAACACACCATATAGTGAGGCCTTGAACCTTGCAGATTGGGTTGGGGACATCCTGAATGACAGCACTCCGGGATTAAAGGGTTTATTATAGAAGTTAGAAGGTTGTAAGGACTTTGTATTGAGCTGCTGTGATGTTGGAAAACTTGGATGCCAAGAAAGAAGCTGGAAAAAGTAGCAATGCATACTCTACCAGAATGTTGTGATTGGCTCTGAATATGTACTGGCAACAATAAAACCAGGGACTTTACGGGAGCCTTCTACGAATTAGTGAAACAATGCCTAAAAAAGATTAAGACAAGAGAAGATTAATACCTAAGAAATAAGAGATGTCATTTTCAATCAAGCCATGAGGCACGATTTTGTCAGGACGGCATGGTGGCATAGTATTTAGCGTATCTGCGTCACAGCAAGTTGGTCAAGGGTTTGAGTCTTGGGCTTGGCTGTCTCTATATCAAGTTTGCATGTTTCATGCTGGGTAATCGGGTTTTCTCCTAGAGTCCAAAGACATGCACATTAGGCTAATTGGCTGTTCCAGATTGCCCCAGGCATAAATGTGAATGCTTGTGTGTGTGTGTGTGTGTGTGTGTGTGTGTGTGTGTGTGTGTGTGTGTGTGTGTGTGTGTGCGCGCGTGTGTTGTTCCTGCTATGGACTGGCGAGCTGTGTATGGTGTCACCTGAGATAGGCATCATCCTCCCTGCGACCCTAGCAGGATTAAGCAGTTTGGCAGATGAATGAATCGATCGATCAAAATACCAAAAAATATGGATGAAAACAAAATGAATGCATTGCGCTCAAATAAATATCCTTATTTATTTATTTACTTTTTACTTATTTTTATATTAACTTTCACTTTTGCCAGGTCAGTTGTGAGCTGATCGGATGTTCTAGTATTTTTTAAGTACATTTGTGATTGTTGTTGCTATTCTGCTGATGTATCATTACTTCCTGGTGCTTCTATTTCTTTTAAACCTTTTAGTATTAGAGCAGAATATATTATTTAAGCTTCTCACTGAACATTAGTCGCCTCTCACATTGAAACTTTCTTAAAGTCTTGTTTCTCTGTCACGTGCAGTGAGAAACCCTTGTGTGAATGGTACACTCTGTTCCTAAGGAAAACAAAGCCTGTGAACATTGATAATGTTGTCAGTTTTTATTAGTTCTGCGTTTCTTGAGAAAACAAAACAATAGTACAGTTTTATCTTTACTGTGGAAACACCTCTTGTTCTTAAATGTAGACTATTGATTTTTGTGCTCACCACCTTCGCTTCTCATTTCAGTTCCTCTACACCTTGGCAATCTGTCTGATTTTGGAGCTCCTGGGTGGAATTGTGGCTCTGCTGTTCAGAAACCGAGTAGGTTTTATTTTCTCACTTTGAGTGCTGTCGGTTTGAATGTGTTCAATCAGAGTGCCAGTTAAAGGGTGCAGTCATGCGTGACTGGAAAGCTTTCTATATTCTTATTCTATGTTTTTATTTTCATCAAAGCTACAAATTAAAATGATAACACATTTGTTTATGATTCTGAGTTGTAAGTGCAATCATCTCTTCTGCTAATCAGTGTATTTCTGCTAGATGTGAAAATTTCTACAACACCCTGTGAATCAAATTATGCATTTTGTACTGCAACTTGTGTTTTTGTATCGAACATTGCACACCCTTTTTCTGGAGGATAAGTTTTAAGTCAACCATTGCTATTGATTGCACTTTATTTATATAAAAAAAAAGGATGTAGCTTATGTAAAGGTTTTTATAGTATGTTCACAAGAAGCCATTTACACAAAGCCATAATACAGTACAAACTGAAAATAGTTATAATTTCATTCTACACATAAACACGGGCGACACAGTGGTATATCAGTTAGCATGTCCACCTCACAGCTTAAAGGTCCTTGGCTTGAGTTCTGGCCTTGAGAGTTTCTGTGTGGAGTTTGTATGTTCTCACCATGCTTGCATGGGTTTCCTCTGGCTTCTCCGGTTTCCTCCCAGAGTCCAAAGACATGCACATTATTATAGAGTTGGCTGTGTCTAAAATGCCTCAAGGTGTGAGAGCAAGTGTGAATGGCTGTGTGCGCGTGTTGCCCTGCGATGGACTGACCAGCTGTTCAGGGTGTACCCCGCCTTCACCCAGTGTTGGCCACCTTAATAGGATAACGTGGTTTGGAAACTGAATGAATGAATTTACACACACCCAGAAAAAAAATGCTTTTTGCAAACTGTAGCCATGGGTGCACTTCAGAACAGTCTGTTAAGAACGTCAAAATAGAAATGGGTAATAGGCTTTAGATGATATGCTGACTTTATTTTATTACCTTGCACCGTATGCTTTTTGCATCCGGTACAAAGCCTTCAACTGGATCATGGACTCACTGTTAATGTGCGTTCATCAAATATGTCGTCATCATGAGTAGCAACAGTCAATCCTGCCCTTACACATACTTCATCATCTACATATTCGGTTAAAGTTTCTCTCTGGATGTAAGACTTCGGTGTAACAAAATGAGTGCAGGATGCCAAACACTTTTTAAAGTAAATAGTTTGGATGTTGAGCCATTGTTTGGTTTCCAGAGTTTAATGTCTTCAGGCCTGTGTGCAGGAAAAGATAATTACCTTTATCTCAGCTATGTTTAAGGACTGACATTCACTTTTATGAGAGGAGTAAAAAAGTGAACCTTGCTTGTAATACTAGATGAAATGTCAATGTTTTGATTATCTCTGTGTGCGTTTAGGGTTAGATGTATTAATTTTCTTTCTATTTCAGACAGTGGAGCTTCTTAACAGAAGTGTTCGTAAAGGCATAGTGAATTACTACGATGATTTAGACTTCAAAAACATCATGGACTTTGTTCAGAGAAAGGTAAGAGCTTGGAGGTGGTCCAAAATTCAGTTTATTTTCCATGAATATAAAGTAGCATGATTATTTTTTAAGACAACATCAGTGATGCTGTGTGTTCTGAAGCAATATTAATAGATTGCACTCATCTGAAAATAATCAAACAACATTTCTTACCAAGGTTTCCACCCTTAACTGTTAGATGTTCAGAAATGACCTTGGCTTGTTCATAAGTGTACTGTAGCTTACAACTTCCATGCTAATATGCTCCAGTTTCTGATGTACACACGTGTTTGTAAGACAAACTATTAGGCTTAAAGTGAAATGAAGTGCAAGCCTTCCAGACGCTGCTGTTACACATGAACATGTGCCTATTTTCATCATCAGGTACTTACAGTTTCAAAGTAGTAATTTGCTAAAATCAGTTTGAAAAAGCTGCTGTTTCTCTTTTGTAAGTATGAGAAATCTCAAGAATAGGATGTTAATCCCTCAATTCATATAAGACAAGCTAATGGAAATAGTAACAGTAAACAGATATTAAACTAACAGATAGTGAGCTATGTATTCATATACCATTCAAACCATTACAGTGTCACCTGTCTGTGTGAGTATTTTTTACTTTCTACCCAAAAAGGTTCATGAAACAGTGTGTTTAAATAAAAAAAGCTGACAAACTAAGAAAAACTGTAAGCTTTTATTTATTTATTTATTGTATTTTATTTATTTATTGTATTTTTGCGCGTGCTTGAGCGTAATAGTTACTGTGATATGGGAGGCAATGCATTACTGATCGAGATCAAGAATTATGATACTTTTGTCCTGCATGGGTACTGTAGTTCCTCTGTGATTTGGGTTGCAGTAGATTGTCTCGGGACTGTGCATTCTTTGACCGTGCCTATTCCTTTAGATCACTGGTCATCAGTCTTAAAAGGGCCCGCATGGCTGCAGGCTTTCATTGCAGCCAATAGGAAACACACTTGAGAGTTGATTGGAGAATGTGACGAACTGATTGGGCAAGTGAAATCTGGTGTTCCTTTGGCTTTGTTGGAATGAAAGCCTGCAGTCACACGTGGCATTTGTTAGGAACATTGTAAATCACTGCTTTAGATGTTCGCCAGCTAAAAAAACATGATTAGTCTGTTACAGGTCTGTTTACTAGGAAAGCTTCTGTTTCTGCTTATTTTGAGTAATCGAACAGTAAAATAAAATAGTAAAAAATTAATGACAATGTTCCTCCAACAGAACAAAGGTAGTCATCTAACAAAATACAATACAGTATAATTAAACATATCGGGAAAGGAGTGAGAAGTGCACATTAATTTAATCCCACCCCTTCTGCATGAGTCATGACATTTACATCTGCTTCACTATTGAGCAATAAACTTCATAAACTGTATAAAAGAAATCATCAGTAAAGCTATTCACAAACCTTCATTTACATTACATTTACAGTATTTGGCAGATGCTCTTATCCGGAGTGACTTACAGTTATCATTTTATACAACTGAGCAATTGAGGGTTAAGGGCCTTGCTCAAGGGCCCAACATCGGTGATGGTTCATTTTGCTCTTACACATTAATACAACCCATCCTTGGAAGATGTTCATTCAATTGTTATATTGTGTATAAAAAAAACACAATCACAGACACACACAAAACTATTTTCATTTAACACTCCAACCTTCTGGCTTTATGAAACACTTACAAAAATAGAAAAAGAAAGAAAATTGTAGTCGATTGCAACTCTTTTTGTTGAGCAAACAGAGAAAAAAATATGGAATCACTCAATCCTGAGGAAAACATGAAGCCAGAAGGTTGGAATGTTAAATGAAAGTAGTTTGTGGTGTTTCTGTGATTGGATTTTGTTCTACACAGTTAAACAATTTAAAGAAAGAAGTGATTCCATACTTTTGCCAGGGGTTGTGTGCTGCATATACTGTCTTGCGCTGCTGTTTCAATCAGTGCTCAAATCTATTCTTGACTGATCCTTAATATTAAAAGCAACTTAACCCCCTTAGCTTAAGGATTTTTTAATGATTCTTTATTAAACATTCCTGTCAGCTGTTTTCTGAGTAGATTTAAAAGGTTTTAGTGGCACTTAAAAGAGAACTTCGATTATAGGAAAGTTTTAGTTTTTATGTATTTATTATTATTCTTTTTTTTAATAAGTACAGATTTTGGACTTCCTATCAGAGCCTTAAAAAGTTCCAACGGGTTGCTTCATCTGGCTTTTTTAGCCTGTAGATTAATTTCTGCAGATTTTTCATTATCCTTTTTCACATCGTGAGTGGAAGAGAAGGTACTAAAATGGTGCTTGCCATCTAACAGCGTGCATTTTTTCCATTTAGAGTACATCTCTGAAATCATCAATGGTTATAGCTCGTCTATGTAATATCCTACTGCTTTTAATACCTGTTTTATAATATTACCTGCCTCTAATACCTATTTCAGTCTGACACAGGTTTCCTCGCTTGAATTAGGTTTTTGAAGGCAGGAAGATGCATTTATAAAATCCTGAAATACTGTAGTGTGCAGTGAAGATTATACACCACCACTTTTGTTTATATTATTATTTGGTGTAAATGTATTGAACAATGCTATTGTAGGCAGTGAGAACCAAAAAAATCATTCCAACAAGTGTAATGAGGTAAAAGTATGGCTAATAAACAAAACACTGAAAATACCCATTTTTCAGAAAGATTCAGAAATGTTTTTTTTTTTGCATTTGCATTTGCATGGCATGAATGAACTTCGAACCATATGGAATCGTTTAGCGAGTGAAGGGATAAAAAAATTATGGAACTGAAAGGTTGAATGCTGTAATCAAAGTAAAGGTGGCCACACTAAATATTGACTTTTTTTCCTCAAAAAAGAGGCTGTTATTTTTGTTATTATTATACGTTGTTGTTTGGTTACTTACTCTCATCACTATCATCTAATATCACATTAAATAAATACTTGAATAGTACTTGGTTTCTGATTTATCTTCATTTTTTAAATGTATAATCATTGAATCAATGTATTTTTGTAATTTCTTTACTCGCTAAACCATTCCATATGGTTTGAAGTTCATTCATGCTGTCTATGCAAAAGTCAAAAAAATACACCTTTCAATTTTTCTGATTTATTTATTTATGCATTGATAGTAAGCCTTGCTTGAATAAATCGATTTATAATTTTGGAATTTTTCTGAAAAGGCATTGAGTAGTTGCCAGTGGTGTGTATAATCATTGCCTCTCAGGCTCATGTCTAATGCCTATCAACTGTCACATTCTGCACATTTGTCCTTTTTAAAGGGCTTCAAATTAAGAGCAAGGCATTTGGCATTTCTGCCTGTCTGAGCTCTTTTGAAATACAAAACAATCACACAGAGCAGTGTCATTTCTATTTACTGAGATTCATGGTGGTTTATAAACATTTTTAGTGCCAGATTGTGGCATGGATAGCTAAATAGCTAGCAATCATCCCTGGGCATCACATGATCTTCACCTCTGGACCTCAATATAAAAGCCTGTATCTGTGGGTAGCAGTTGATGGCAGTTTGCAATCTGTCAGAGCTTTTTGCAATATGTCAGAGTGGCTCTGTGTGTTTTCTAAAAATGTTGTTCAAGTAAGTTCCTTATGAACTATTATCGCTTTTGCAGTCATCTTTTGATTATCTCAAGCAGAGCTGAGCCATACTTCATTCTTAAAGTATAATATTGTGATGAATTACAACGCTGCACATCTTTAAATTTAGTTTTTCACAGAATTTGATATGCAGCATTAGCAGTTTACCAGCCCTTTGTCAGCATGCCTAAATATTGGGATTTAATATTTTTTGCTTTAAAACAGAGCTGTGTTTTATCATCTGATTGATCGGAAGGTGTTGATTAGTTTCTATAATAGTAGTAATAGTATTATTCTTTCTATAATGACAATAAAAATAATAATTAATATTATTATCAGTAGTAGTAGTAGTAGTTGTAGTAGTAGCATTAATGGTGCTGCTACTGTTGATTTTTATTTAATCACCCATGTGGCACAGCCACACCCATTGTGTTTAGTTGGACAGGATCTAGAGATTGTTCGTATAATTACCTCAAAATATATCCTGTTCAGATGAGGGACTGGCATATGAATTAGATACTCTAGGGAATGAAGGAGGTAAAGCTGCTTTGCGACAATGTCAATTGTAAAAAGCGCTATACAAATAAAATTGAATTGAAAGGAGGGAGGGAGGGAGAGGAGTGGGAGGTGAGGGGGTGAGAGGGGATGAGGGGGAAGGGAAGAGGGAGGAAAAGGAGTGATAGGGGAGAGAGTAGGTGGGTGGGTCTCAGGCACAAGAGAGAACTAATATTTAATAATTTATTTCCCAAAAAAAACTTTGGCTCAGTGAATGAATATAAAGTGGCAGAGATAATTCGTTTCACCTTTCATACATCATGCCTTGTTGACCCAGGTTCACTTCACTCTGACAATCTCACCAGTTACTCATTACAATGAAGAGTTGAGTTGTTGGATGTGTTCTGGCAGTGGAATAATCCTTAAGCACCATAGCACAGAAAGGCATGCACAGTAGCACAGGGATTAAACGAACCTTGGATGATCCAGTGAACACTCTGTTATCCAAAAACATTCAAACTGAGGCTTTGCATGTCTCAGGTTTGATTGGAGGTGTTTATTTATGATGATTTAATGTGATTTTATTTCATCTCTAGTTCAAATGCTGTGGCGGGATGGAGTACAAAGACTGGTCAGTGAACATGTACCACAACTGCTCAGCCCCAGGACCCCTGGCCTGTGGAGTGCCGTATACATGCTGTGAGACCAGGGTTTGTCTCTTTTATATACACATTCAAGTTTCAATGTAACATCACTACCAGCAGTGAGCCCCCTCAATATTGCACTTAAGAAACAAATATTGCACATAAATTAACACGTATATAAAATATGTGTGCGTGTGTACATAGTAGGATAAAAGCAGAATAATAATAGAAAAATATTAAAGTAGTTGAGTGCAGTGCAGAGGTAGTGTGTGCAGAGGTAGTGTGTGCATGTACAGTGTGTACAATGAGTGTGCAAAAAGTGTACAGATTGTCCGATATTTTAGCAGTTCAGTAGACTGATGGCTTGTGGGTAGAAACTGGCCTTCTTGCTGTGAGTTGGACATGTTAACCACTGTGGCCCCGTGCTGCCCTTCTATACACAATTGGAATCATATAAAAGATTTAGACATTTTTATTTATCTTTACACTTTGAACTAGTGAATGGTTACCCTCAGGTGTCCAAGAAACATGGACCCAGAAGTTCAAACAGTAATAACGAACCACCATTTTCACAGCTGTCATATTTATGATTGAGTTCTTGGCTTGTATAATTTTTGCTCCGTGGTCCCACTAGAATGGAGTGCATTTAGTTAGTAAGCTTGCTTAACTGGTTGCTTGATTTGAATGGGTTTATGCTAAACCTGAGTAAATGTATTAGCAATAATGTGTTTTGTCAGTTGAAGCCTAAATATTAGAAGAATATACAGGTAATAGCTTTCGTGTCATTTGAACAGTTGGAGTATGTCCATGAAATAAATTGGTTTGACCCAGTGACGGCTGTCTGTTTTGAAAAACATGCATATTCCTATATCTGCTTGTTTTCTGTTTCATCTATTAGACTGGCTTCTTGTTTAGTTCTCAATCTGTCCTGGTAAGCAAGAACAGCAGTGTCTGCCATGTTGCCTTCATAGCAGCTAACCTGCTAACTTGCTCACCAAATTTCACCAAAAAAAGGTAGTGAATAACCGAACGAATTAATCATTAGGGCACTGGTGGCTCAGTGGTTAAAGCAATGAATTACTGATCCAAAGGTCAGGGGTTCAGTCCCAAGTACCACCACCTTTGGGTTCTTGAGCAAGGCCCTTAACCCTCAGATGCTCAGTTGTATAAAAATGTTTATCGTAAGTCTCTCTAAATACGAGCATCTGCCAAATATCGTAAATGTGATTTTTCGGAGCGGAGAAATTCTCAAACAGGGTGAAACGGTGGCGTGGTGGTTAGCACGTCTGCCTCACAGCAAGAAGGTCCTAGGTTGGAGTCCTTTCGGTGTGGATGTTCTTCTACAATTCCAAAGACATGCACGTTAGATTCATTGGCTGTTCCAAATTGCCCTTACCTTTACATTTATGGAATTTGGCGAAGCCCTAATCCTAAGCAACTTGCATAAGTGATTTGAAGTCTTTTTCAGTGAATACATTGTGATACTGATTCCCTTTGGTGTGCGTAAGAATGGTTGTGTGTGTTGGCCCTCCGATGGACTGTCGAGCTGTTCAGGGTGTACCCTGCCTTCACTGAGTCGGCTGAGATAGGTTCCAGCCTCCCTGGGACCCTAGTAGAATAAAGCAGTTCAGCAAATGAATACTTGAATGGAATACATGTCATTTACACAAGCGATGATACCACTGTCTGATAAATACAGAGACTTTTTTCTATGCACAGTCCACACACCTACCCCTCTACTCACTCCCAGAGATGCACAGTATCAGATTTGTTCTGTTCGCTTTATTTCAGTCTGTCAGCACTCCTATACCCGCTGGCTTAATCCAGACTGACCTAAAACAGGGTTTCTATCCTTCAGCATTTTCTGTTATTAATTATTTCCTTTGCCACAAAATTAAGTTATTATAAACACCAGCATTTTCCCATCTGTTTTTTTTTTTTGTTTGTTTTGTTTTGTTTTTGTTTTTTGATAGTTTGTCTGTGAATAAAATCCTGACTACACTAGTGCATGGATTTTAACCAAACTTGGTGTGGACACTACCCTACCTGAGCACTAGAAATGATTTGAATCTGGAATGTCAAGGTCAAAGGTTTTACATTTTTGGAGATGGAGCACTTATAACTTTGAAATGCTTGCCCACAGACATGCTGCTATTATGGTACACCAATAAGAAAATCTATATGGACTTTGAAATGAGATAATTGTCACTGCCTTTGAATGGCCTTGAAAATTCAAACCCCAGCCGTCTTTTAAAATCTTCAAACAAAAGTGTTTTCTCACTAAATTGCTCACATCCCCTTGCTATAAAACGTGTTTACACTGTTTACACCCATATATTACCTTTTTGCTACATTATCCATGCTGCATGGCGGAGGTACCTTGCACTTTGAGTGCCTGCCGTGTTCAGCCTTTTTTTCTTACAAAACTGGACATAATATCCAGTGAATAATAGACTTAAATAAATAGGCTTGTTTATTAGCTAAATGTACTGCAAAGAAATTCTGTCTTCTAGGATCTCTGACTTCATTGCTGAATATTCCATAGGGGAAAAACATATGCAGACACCTGGCTGTCACACTCAGGCTTTTTAAGCATCCCTTTCCAGATTTAGTGCCCCTTTGCCCCTCTGGGAAACTAGATTTTGGAGAACATCTTGGGGATTTGTACTTGTTCAGCCACAAGAGCACTAGTGAGGCTAAGTGTTGATGTTGGTTTAGAAGCTCCTTCAGTTGTGTTCACTTTTTATTCCACCTAAAGTGTAGACATTAGACTTTAGATTTTAGAAATTGAGTTGCTGCAACATTCTTGAACAAAATCCATGTTTTCCACACTTCGGGTATATGCGCCATCACTTCGAAATGAATGTGTACATATAAATTATGTTTAATCAGATATTTTGAATGTCAAAATCTCAGGAGTTCTATGATAGAAACTGTTTCCTAAAAATGAAACCAGAGTTTATAGGAATGGTTTAGAAAGGGTGAAAGCTGTATGATTAAAAGTGTTGTCTAATAGAACATCTCTGGGCTCTCCAAAGAGCATGGTGGGAGAACAGCAAGAACTTTTCCTCCACTGCCTCTGAGAGTTTCCTCTTAACATTTAACTGCAAGTATTTCGAAAACTATATTGGATGGATTGTGAAATAATGGCTTGGAGCTTCATTTGCAAGTCAAACTTGTTCATAGTTTGAAAAGGTGTAGCAGGTTTTTCCTCCTGGTTGTTAATTATTTCTTCTCGTTTTACATTTGTAGCACTCTGTGGGATTAGCAGTTATCTCCTGAGCATTCATTGTGCCTGAAGAGTTGATGTCAGTGCTTTTATTGAACTTCTTCAAAGCCTGTAGAATAAAAGGAAATGACCAGTTTCATCATAACAGAAGCTTTAAAGGCTGTACTATTGTCTTAATATAAAGGATGATATAAGAGTGTAAATATTAACACTAAACAGAAGATGTAGTCAATAGTTCATTAGTATTTGTAGATTATCATACAAGCAATGCTTAATATGCATTATTTTTTTTGTTTTGTTTTATCGTGTCTATATTGGTGCTAATCTTCATTTAATTTGTTTTTCAGCCAAATGAAGTTACAAATACAATGTGTGGGTACAAAATGCTAGAGAAAGAGGTAAGTTTAATTGCTCAGAATAATGCATGTCTAGTACTCACAATCCATTCATTTATATTCACGGCATTTAGCAGATGCCCTTATCCAGACTGACTGACATTTTAAAATCATTTATAGAACTGAGTAGTTGAGGGTTAAGGGCCTTGCTCAAGGGCCCAACTGTGACTGCTTGGTGGTACTAGGCTTGAACCCCCTGACCTTCTGATCAGTATCCCACTGAGCCAGTACTGGCATGTTTGTCTCTTGCAGTCAAATGGAAAGAGCAGTGCAATGGTTTTAAGTGGATTTGTATTACAGACACTACTAAAAAATCTGAAATTCAAAGGCTCAGCTGTTAAATGACTGCTACTTCTAACTTTTACCCTCATACTATAGCAATAGTCCCATGAGTCAAATCAACTCGGTTTTACTTGTAAAGCACTTGAAAAGTAGCCCTTGTTAATAAAAGTGCTTTTCGCTGATCATTAAAAAAAATTATAGGATAAATGTCATGCTTTTGGTGTTTAATGGGGTTAAGTGATACTTGTTAGTGGAGCACAATTGTCATGGAATGTGGCTTGGATGGTTGTCCCGTGTCATTTCCTGTGTCTGTACGTGCCGACCACAGGAAACCCAATAAGGCTGCCATATCACTGAGTTGATGCTTGTTGGCTGATGTGTTTTTTTGACTTGCATGACAATGAACAGCAATTGAAAAAAACCCAAATCATTAACGAAAAAGAAACTCGAAAAATGAAGCTCATACATCACTGCCTAGACTCGCAGAAAATAAAATACACAATCTGACTCAGGTGGGTAGACAGATTTGCAGGTAAGTAAATGTTCGTGGAGCAAATGCCGAAGTCTGAAGCATAAATGAACGTGAACCTATATACGATAATTAAGCTAACAAGACAGGTGAAACAAATGAACGTGGCAATCAGAAAGGCGAACCCAGGCTCACCTAGCATGAGACATCTATTTTTATTATGTTCATTTCAAGCTTGTGGATGTGATTTTTGACTGACTAATGGTAAAATATTTTCTTCCTGTTTGGGTACCATCAGAGATTAGAACTCATAAACATCATCTTTGTGCGAGGATGCACTGATGCTGTCTTTCTATGGTTAATGGATAACTACAAGATTATGGCTGGACTCCTACTTGGTATTTTACTTCCTCAGGTAAGAGTTGAATTTTAATAATCTTAGTAATGAAATGTAACAAAAAATACATTGTGGTATAATTTGATTGGATGAGTCATCTTTTTTTATGATGGTGTCATATGTCTTGTATTTTGTTGTTGTTAAGTAATATAAGAGTAAGTTTGGGCTCTGCAAAACCAGTTTGGTTGGTGGGTTGAGATGCTTGAATGTAGTTCATTGGTTAATGTTCTGACCAGAAGAATGTGAGTTCTCTAACTTCTTGTGTATGTAAAAATGATTCTCTCCCATGCTTACTAAATGGTTGTTTCCCCAAAACCTATCACAGTAATGAAAACATTGTAAGTAATAAAAGGAGTGTTAGCAATAAATACCTCTCATTTTGGATTTCTGTGCATATTTCTGAAACTCAGGCTTGTTTGGCAAAAGCCCAATACAGATGTGTAACGTCTAAAATCAATGTCTTTATTTAAAATAATGTTTGAACTTACTGTCATTATTCAAACATAATATATTCACTTTGGATCAGCTTAGCTAATGGGTTCCAGGGTTTATCAAAGTAGTTTTCTGACTTTCACACAAACATAAATGTGCTGTTTAAAATTCCCCACATCCACAACTTTAGCAGCTTTAGTTTGTTCTAATCTATTTCAGCCTATTCACCCTTTTTATTATTGCAGTTTATACTTTAATATGATGTATTTTTTGGCCACTATACCAGAACTTGCACAGTGAAATCACTGAGCACCAAAATGTTAAAATGTCAGTGTTTTTTGTTTTGTTTTATGAACACATGTACTTAAAGTGTTATAAGTGTATATTGTTCATAATGCATACATTTAATATTACAACAATATAAATTGGGTTTAAATCAGTGGAATAACATCAGACAAGTTCCGGTTGAATGACCATCCCATAGCACTTTGACTGCAGAGAGTTTTTGAGAGTTAGGGGTACAGTGGAATGCCGCATAACTTCAGTAGAAGGAGAAAATAAATGAACCTGATGAGGGAACGATTGTTTATAAAGCTGCTATTATGTGCAGTACCAGTTAAAAGCCAGGACTCTCTTTTACTTCACTAAGAATGAGTAGGTGTGTCCAAACCTTTGACATGTACTGTATGTGATAGACATAGTATGGTAAACTAGCTATGTAATCTACAGCCATGACTTTGATGGGTTCCTATGTAATCTACAGCCATGACTCATGGCAGGTTGTGTGGTTTATGTGAGAATAATACATATAGATAGGCTGGGATTTGGCACAAGACATAAGCCAAGTGCTGATAACTCCGAGTACAATATGATTTGAGGGTACACTGATTATATATTTTTTTTAAATGGTGATATGGTGAGGATTTCTATTAGATGTTTAAGGTATCTGGAAGGAGTCTCCGATGTCTGCACTCTGTATCAGCATGTCCTCTCCTAAGAAGTATGCTTAGCTGCTGGATTTGTTTCATCTCCCGGCCTCTTTGGTTGCTAATTTTGGACACAGCGTGTTACCCGTAGATGGTTAAAGGCAAATACAGTTTTATGTATACATAAAAAAATATTATCTATATTAATGTTTGGCATTTCATTTATAATTCTGTCTGAATCACCGTACCGAGCATATAAGATTATTTTATGTTTTTTGTGAGTGCCCATGTACCGGCGTCTCTAAAAGTCAAATTCGACACATCTTCATAAAACCTTGCAGGAATGTTATGTTTGATGGGTTCAACTTTCCTGATTGTCAGCATGCCACAATGTCAAACTTACGGGTATTTATCCCTACTATCTTCATTAGCTTCATCTTCTAGTTCATATATGTATGACTGAATTTCACTATTGGCATTTATAATATATATATATATATATATATATATTATAATTTATTTATTTTTTTTTACA
>JBCNYG010000025.1:21481786-21506813 GCA_039654305.1 Porochilus rendahli
GGTGATTTGGAACAGCCAATTAGCCTACTGTGTATGTTTTTGGACTGTGGGAGGACCCGGAGTACCCGGCGGTAACCCACGCAAGCAATGGGAGAACATGCAAACTCCACACAGAAACGGCCAAGCTGGGATCACACCCAGGCCTCCTTGCTGTGAGGCAGATGTGCTGACCACTATGCCACCGTGCTGCTAATACCTATATTATGCCAGGAATACTTGAGCAGTTGTGTTTACTGTGATATTGAAGCAACATGTGGAAATGAATGTCTGTGTCTGCCTGTTATCCTGAGGACATGGAACTATTTCACTTCACTGTCTAGTGTACTGCAGAAGGCAATAATTTGCATGCTGTGGGTTCATTTGGGATTCAGGTTTTGCTGTGAAAAGCAGGCAAGAAAAAGGAAATGTGACACCAATCTGTATACTGCAGCCACACACACGCACATGCACGCGCACACACACACACTCACACAGAGGTAGCTAAAGGTTAAAAATTAAGTTTGGCTTTGTGCTAAGTCAGCTGACTTGGCTACTGATATTCCATGGAGTGGTATGTATTGTTCTAGTTTCTGCTAATCCATTTCCTGAACTAAAATTAGGCCTTTTTCATTCAGAGTCTCAGTCAGACACCCATTTATTATTAAGCTTCATTTGTCTTTTTGCTTTGTTTTCCAGCCTTCCGGGATCCTATGGCTATGGAGAGAGCCAACTTGCTCAACATGGCCAAGCTCAGTATTAAAGGGCTGATCGAGTCGGCTCTGAGCTTTGGTCGGACGCTGGACTCTGATTATCCCCCTTTGCAGCAGTTCTTTGTGGTCATGGAGCATTGTCTAAAACATGGCCTTAAAGGTACAGCAGCTTCACATTGTATGATAATACAGCTTTCTAGACTCATTTCTACAGTTAGAGTACCAGTATAGGGTCATCGTTACAGCGTAAACCGTTAAAGCGATACAGGGCTTATTTAAAAATAAATTGCCATATAAAGCACTATGCCAGGCAGTTTTATCCCATGGGTTACTAGCAGGGGCTGTATAAATGCAGAACAACCATTTTTTCCCCCCGGAAGTCACATCAACTCGTTGGGCCGGGTTGTCCAGTGCAAGTAAACAAGCAGCAAGCGACATTTTAGGGGAAAAAACTCCATGCATACTAAAGGCTCTTACCTTTTACTGGTTCTTTTTGGCGAGGCGCGGCTCCTGTCCGTTTTCATTTTTTGAAAGAATTCTGTAGGAACAACGTCCAGTTTAAAACGTAAAAGTTCTGCCTGGAGGTCACACCAAGAGCAGGTCAACTTAAGATGGTCTTCACAGACTACTGAATTGTGTCCGAAAGAAAAAGTTTTCAGTGTATGCCCTGTTCTGATGTAATTTTTCCGTGATTTCTGCATTTGTCGGACTCAGATGGCTACGGCAACCTGGATTCGAACTTGCGATCTCTGGGTTGATAGCCGCGTACCCTGTCGATGTGCCACTCGGACTTGTATTCATTAATATTTTTAGCACTGGACAGATAGTCTCGCCAGGAGGTAGGCAGTAAATGATAGGAATCCTTTGTCATTGATAAAAACATTGAAACATTGTTTGAGAGCTCTGAAATCATAGGGTTTAGACTGATTCACAGAAGCTGCTTTTGATAGGTTGACTTGCTTGTGCTTCTTCCATTAAGAATTTGGTTCTGCACAATGAAACTAATTTGTCTCTGCTTCAGTGAAGAAGACGTTTCTTGGATACAACAAGTCGCTGTGGGGGCCTCTGGAGATGGTGGAAAAGCTTTGCCCAGAGGCAGGGGAGATCGCAGCCAGTGTTCGAGACTTACCTGGCCTTAAGTATGCTCACAAACATGGTCAATCACTTCCATAATTATCATGTAAAGTGAACACCACCAGTCCTCACCTCTAATTTTGAAAGCTTTAATGTAATCTAGTATCTGTGTTTAGATGCTTGCATAAGGTTAAAAATTTAATAATTTTTTTTTTCAGACAGTTCACCCACTCACTCATTTGTTTGCTGAACCGCATAATATTGTTAGTGTAGCACGAAGGCTGCAGCCTATCTCAGCCACCACTGGGTGAAGGTTGGGTACACCCTGAACAGCTCGCCAGACCAGTCTAAGGCCAACTCATTCACAATCACACCTAGGGGCAATTTGGAACATCCTGTCATCCTAATGTGCATGTCTTTTGACTGTGGGAGGAAACTGGAGTACCCAGAGGCAACCCACACAATCACAAGGAGAAAATCCAAACACCTTACAGAAACGCCTTTGGAAAGTACAGGGCTTGAACCCAGGACCTTCCTTGCCGTGAGGCAGATGTGCTAACCACTACGCCACTGTGCCATTCATGGACATTTTAACCAAGCAATGTTTCTCATAATAGAAATGGGAACACATTTTATATTCAGTTAAACAATACCATGGCTTTGTTGGTGGTGGTAAAGATTAATGGAATCATACCAAGCTTTTCATGTGAGTTGCCTCTTTCAGGATGATAGCACTTGGCTGTAGGTTCTTCAACAATATAATGATCCTGGTCACACACATACTTCCAAATCAACACAGCAATGTGTGCAAAATGCAAATCATCTGCTTACCAGAAGCATTATGTTCTGGATTTGAACTATGCAAGGGTGGGCTGAAAAGTTCATAGGCTGACCATGATGCAATGGTTGAATTTGACCAAATGTGGTTTATTTTTCCACGTAGTCTCCCTGCAGTCTACATGCTTATTCAATCTGTGTTGCAGCGTTTGGATGCCTTTGGTATAAAAGCTCCTGTCCTGGTAGTAAGATGGATTACGATGAACTTTTCAGTCCACCCTCGTATTCATTAAAATCTCTGGTTTGAATTGAACTGGACAGTCCATATTCACTAAACTGAAAATATAACGGATCTTGAAATGTCCTGCATGGTGTTATGAGCTTTTAACATTGTTCTTTGTTATTCTCTCAGGAAAGGAGTCATCAAATATTAATTTGACCTGTCAGTCATTTAAAATTTAGTATCTTGAACAAAATTGCACCCATCGAAAAAGCTTTTTAAAAATCTAAATAATAAAATACAATCATTTAGTGTTTCCTGTGTTTACACCCAATATAGAAATGAGTGGTGTTATTGATTTATTTTGTACATTTTTGATTAAAATAGCTAGCTTGGCAAATAAGTGAAACCTTCAGCCATCTGTGGAAAACGTCCTTTTCCTGTGTGCAGGACTGCTGTTTAAAGACAAATAAAATTGAAAGGGGAAGCGTAAATGACGGTTTAGTTTCTCTGACAGACATGAAACTTGCAAGCTTTAGCAGCCACAAAGAGTTTTTTTGTTTTTTTTTTGTAGCCAGTTATTTTGTAGGAAGCTTTCACTGATCCATTCTATAAATTGATTAACGAAAATGTAGTCCATAGATGCCACAATACATAAACATTTTTGGCATTTGGCAGACGCCCTTATCCAGAGCGATTCACATTTAGTTGTTTATTTATTTATTTATTAATTTTTATGCAACTGAGCAGATGATGGTTAAGGGCCTTGCTCAAGGGTCCAACAGCGGCAGCTTTGGATAAGTACAGAAAATCCAGAGTCTTAAACCACTGAGCCACCGCTGCAAAGTCGTTTTCTATAACACCACAGTTGAATTTCTCGTTTCTGGTTGGTAAGAATTAATTAATAATTTTTCTGTAACAGAACCTCTGATAGAAGTTCCAGGTGCAAAGCAAACCCCCGGACTGCATTCTTGTTTATAGGCCAGTAACTCGTGCAGGGACTTGTTTGGTGGACGTTGTACATAAATGGATGGACACTAACCAAAATAAGTGTGCTTTAAGTGCTGGGTGCTTTATCACAGGCCCAGTGACTTAAAGCTTTCCACCATGGGAAAGTTTTTGGGATTTTGTGGTTTCTCAGTAACATAACCTGCAGGGAGAAAACTTTTTATTGCAGCCATTTTATGTGATAAGTAATAACAGGAACCGAGTTGTTTCACAGATGTTCCAGAACATTGAACATTACTATAAACAGACATGCAGTATGTCGTGTCATTAGTCAGTAAATTACAGATGGTTAGCGTTCACAGATTGCTGTGGAATAAGAGGAATGAATCAGTTCATGATGCCTTATTTTAGGAAAATAATCAGGTGTCGAGTGGTAGCTGTACCCCAACATGTTGTTTATAAAGAAGATTTGTATGAAGATTTCTAGCCTAAGAACCTGAGCTTATAATTAATATCTTACTAGAGCTGGTGAGTACAACAGGTTGCTTTTTTTTGTGCCTCTTTAAAACAAGTTATTGTTTTACAAAACGTCTAAGAAAAGCTAAGACGTCCCGGAATCAGACATAACATTACTGTAAACATACACTGCAGTTAATACAAAGGTTAAGATCAACGTCTCCATGTGTTGTATTATGTCTGATGGATAGACATTATTTTGGCTACTGTGTCTTATTTGCTGCTGCACATACATGCCCACATTTTCTTTATTTGTGTCACTTTTTAAATGATGCATATGGGTTAGGGGTATGGAAAATATCTTCTCTGGTTTGCTGCTGTAATTCTCTTAAAAAAATTCTGTGTAAATTTGGGACATGAAGGGGGTCAAGCTTGAATGCTGAATATAATTGTCATTTAAATTACTTAGTTGTTGGGGCTGTTAAACCAGTCTATAATTCCACTCCTAATACTAACTAATAAAAGGTTGCACCAAATGGTGGTGAGGTGAGTGAGTACTGTGTCGAAAGGGGCTTATGAAGTGCGTATGTGTATTTGGCAGGACTCCACTGGGCAGAGCGAGGGCTTGGCTGCGACTGGCGCTGATGCAGAAAAGATTAGCGGACTACCTGCGTGTACTCATCACCAGGAAAGACATACTGGGGTAACAAACTTTAACCTTTACATGCATTATGTCTCTAATCTACAGGATGTTATGAAGTTTTACTTTTTCTCAGTCCAAGTCCTGGCGAAGCCTTACAGCTGTTCAATGCTTTATTTAAAAACCTCATATTGTATTTATTAATATGCTGTTGAGTAAGAGCAGAGGAAAGCAACAAGTAAACACAGTAAAGTTTGTTTTTAGAATTTTGAATATAAAGCAGTAAATGAAATGTATTTTTTCTGTTTAATAACCTTGACCTTTATAAACAGAATAGCAGAGCCATTTAAAGCGTTCCATTGCAAATTCATTCTTCCTCTGCACTGCATTTGATGCTTCATTTCTTACTAACAAGTGTATCATAAGGCTACCTGCTCCATTCTCTCAAAGTAAGCATGAGTCAGTGTCATCAGTTCATTGTTGGCATTTTTTTTGTGTGTGTGTTGTTTAGTGATTTCTATGAAAGCTCAGCAGTCATGCTGGAGGAGGAGGGAGCCGTCATCGTTGGTCTCCTGGTGGGACTTAATGTTATCGATGCCAACCTGTGCGTGAAGGGCGAGGACCTGGACACTCAAGTATGGGAAATTTTCTTGGATTCATATTCTTCTGCCAGTGGTCACATGATTAGCTATCTGATAAGTGTACATGTTATAGTGCTAAGGTTCTTTGGGTTAGTGTTATTTTATATTACAGAGTCAGTTAATGGTACTTGATTATATAAAAAAAATTTGAGCACGTATAGCCTTCTCTCTGGTGGGCAAATATTTATGCAGATTAGCTCTAACTACTGTAGAAAATGTAGATCATCCATTGTTGATCCATTTTTATGGAATTGAATAAATTATTAATATTGAATTTGAATAAGCTTAAAACAGTGATGTATGTTTTATATAAGTAAACATAATTATTCTAAAAATAATTTTAATTTAAATGATATGAATTTAGTTATATTAATATTTCAGGTTGGGGTAATAGACTTCTCCATGTACTTAAAAAATGACATTGATGACTACAGAAGTGAAGAACGGTAAGAAGCCATTTTCTTCCAGAAAGCTCTTACAATCCATAATTCCTGTTTTTAATATATTATAAAATCATTTATGACACATAGAGCTGTTTCATAGTAAACAAAATGGTGCTAGTTAAAGGTTATTTTATATGTTATTATTTATATAAACAGCCTTTAGCGTAGCTGTCAAAAGTGTGAAGTGTTAATCATGAACATCCTTAAATTGCTTAACTATTAAATGATAAGGAGACCAAAATAAGTTATCGTTGAGTTGAATTCTGATCGCACCATATTGAAATGGGGTGAAGTCGAAACAATCACACTAGTTATTATTGAAATTTGTAGTTGCTTTATACACTGCCCCGCCAAAAGAAAAAGCACATACTCATATATTTTGTGGGGCTGCCTTTAGCCTTGATCACAGCATGTAATCACCATGGCAATGTTGTTTCAGTTGGTCAGGTTGAGGCTCAGCAACATTATGTGGCAATAAAATCAAATAAAGTCAGCTGACTACCTGAATGTACTGAATGGCCAGGTCTATCTGTCTGTCTATCTGTTTGTCTAGTTATCTATCCAAGTATGTATGTATCTATCTATTTTCTGCAGGGCAGAATATATTTTGGATAGATCGAATTATTGCCAATGCATCAAAATGCATATCACATCTCCTAAGGGACAGAAATGCACATCCCTAATACATAAGCAAGCTGTATATACTGCTACACAGTGCAGCTGTCATGATGTGTGTGTGTGTATAATGTTCATGTCTAGAGCCTTCATTCTGTACACAGAAACTTACTCTATTCAAAACAGAGTATTATATATAGATTACAAAGCTAACATTAGTTTTTCTTTAAATAGAAATGGTCAAATTGCTGCAATATTGGACCAGAAGAACTATGTTGAAGAACTAAACAGGCAGCTCAAGTAAGCATACACATATGAAATTATTCATTCATAATATTCATAATCCCTTAAAGCTGAAAGCAACCCTTTTTCCTTCCACAGTTCCACCGTTCAAGGTCTGCAGGGCCGTGTAGATTCATTAGAGAAATCCAACTCCAAACTCATTGAGGAGGTAGGGAAGCTTACGCTAAGAGTGTCGAATCATTCTCTGAAGCCTGATGTACAGTAGTGTGCACTGAAGATTATACACCATGACTTTTGTTCAAAAAGCTCCTTATTAAAAGAAGTAAAAAATTATATCTCTATAATTCTTTGGTGAAAATGTATTGAAAAATGCTGTTGTGGGCAATGAGAACCAAAAAAATAACTCGGACAAATATATTGAGGTAAAAGTATGGCTAATAAACAAAAACACAGCATAAATAAAAAAATAAAATTTGTGACACTTTCCTAAAATTTTTATTTTCTGTTTTTCTTTT
Source organism: Porochilus rendahli (assembly GCA_039654305.1). Taxonomy (NCBI): domain Eukaryota; kingdom Metazoa; phylum Chordata; class Actinopteri; order Siluriformes; family Plotosidae; genus Porochilus; species Porochilus rendahli. The sequence continues at coordinate 21,489,048 of JBCNYG010000025.1, forward strand.
TTAGCCATACTTTTACCTCAATATACTTGTTGGAAATATTTTTTTTGTTCTCTTTGCCTACAATAGCAGTGTTCAATATATTTTCACAAAAAAATTATAGAGAAGTAATTTTACTTCTTTTTATCAGGAGACCTTTTAGACAAAAGTGGTTTATACTCTTCACTCCACACTACTGTTTATGAGCTCAGCAGTTCTGTTTTTCTCCTGTAGTTGGCAATAGCAAAAAACAACATCATCAAACTACAGGAAGAGAACCACCAGCTAAGAAATGAGAATTCGTTAATTATCATGAAGGCTCAGCGCCGTCTTGAGGTACTACATTGAGCATGCTGTATGTTTTTCTTCAAGCAAATATTGTATGTTCCTATTCTTGCTTTTATCTGGTTAGGTGAATATAACACTGATTAAAACTGAAAGATGCCTAAAGATGCATCCCACAGCCATTTGTGAGCAGGACCCCAAGAGATTGGTTTTGGCAGTGCACTCTGGGTTAAACGGAGGACACTATTCAATTGTGGGCATCTGTGAGCTTATGTATGCAGAAGAGGGTAGATAGCACTTTATTCCAAGTGTTATATTGTCTCTGATAGAACATGAGCAGAAGTTTGAAAACATGTTGGCTATATATGTCTTAAAGGAAAACTGTACGCCTTCAGCCTTATTGTTTAATAGATATGATTGAGGGAAAGCTTGCTTGTATGTAGGAATTGGGAAATTACTAGAAATGGGGGTGAAATTGAATAATTACTTTATGATAATATTTTATGGGATGCGGCTTCTCACAACTTTTATGTGAATTTGTAAAAATAGACTGAGGTCTATGTAAAATGTTGCTTTGATGTGCACAGGTTACGCAGGGGGACGTAAACTGTGAACTGGACACCTACAAACAGTCCAGGCAGGGCCTGGATGAAATGTACAATGAGGCACGAAGGCAGCTGAAAGAGGAGTGTCAGCTACGACAGGTCGGGTTTTAAATGACCCTCAGTGGGGATTTTTTTAAGCATTCTTGACACTGAATGCATGGTCGATCATGTATTCTCTAATAGTTCACGTATAAGATCAACACACTGGCTATCAGACTAAGTGTATACTTGAAATAAATATCCTCCCTGGGTGACTCATATATACAATTTTATATTTACTATGTCATGCTATCTTTAGTGACATTCAAGAGTAATTTTATAATGTTTTATAATATTAATATTAAAAGGTTCACTGTTTTAGGTGAAACTTTATTCAGTGACATGTTTGGCCTATTTTTACTTTGGTTAATGGTTTCCTAGATTACCCGCAACTCCATTAAGCTTTCTTTTCCCAGTGCTGCCAGTGGGATTTTGTCCTTTTTAGGCTCTACCTAATGAGAGCGATGCATCAGCACTTTTTCAGCTCTTTAACATCCACTTCCATACACGTTGGGTTTCAAAGCTTCCACAGATGGCTAACTAGATGAGTTGAGTCTTTGCTGAAACCAGGCACAACCACATCATATTCAGTACTGTGCAAAAGCCTTTGGTATGTGTGTATATAAGTGTGTGTGTGTATGTATGTGTGTATAAAATAAAATGCTCTAGAGCAAAGATTCCCTCAAAAAAAAAATTTTTTAATATTTTAATACAATAAAATATTTCTGTATGAAGAGGAATCCAACAACATGCGACAAACTGTAATAAATAAAACAAAGTCAATACTCGGCGTCATTACTTTTTGTGTAAAAAAACAATGAGCAGATTAGCTGAAAGGTTTACTGAACACCTTGCAGACCCGTCCGCAGCTTTCTTGGAGACTTTTACAGTCACGATTCCCTTTAGTTAATGGACAACAGTTCAGAAACATGATTGGGTATAAAAAGAGCATCTGGGCAGAATTTCACCAATTAGCAAAAAACTGCATCTACAAATCATAGACCAATTTCAGGAATATTCATTTATTTATTCATTTTTCGAACCGCTTATTCCTAATTAGGGTCGCGGGGAGGCTGTCGCCCATCTCAGCCGTCTCTGGGCGAGGGCGGGGTACACCCTGGACAGCTCGCCAGGCCATCGCAGGGCCAATTTCAGGAATATGTTCCTCAATATAAATTACAAAGACTTATGAATGTCTCATCATGTACTGTATATAATATGATCAACAGATTCTGAGAAGCTGAGGAAATGTCTGTGCATAAGGGACAAGGGTGAAATATTATCAATATTAAATATTCAATCAATATTAGATGCCCGTGATGTTTGTGCCCTCAAGCAGCACTGCATTAAAAACAGGCATGATTCTGTCATGGACATCACTGCATAGGATTGGGATGACTTTCAGTCTGTGTACACCGTTTGCTGTTCCAATATGTAATTATGATCCAAAACATTCTGTCATTTTCTCTGGGTTAAAACCAATATAAAATGGAGGCAAAGTGAAAAACTGATCCGAACTCAGGCTTCTTGTCAATAATGCATCTCTGCAAACGGTGCTCCCAACACTGATTACTGGAAGTGTTCCTGAGCCCGTGCTGTGATGTCCATGATAGAATCATTCCGGGTTTTTAAGCCGCGCCGCCTGAGAATCCAAAAACCACGGCACGCAATCTTGTTTTTTCACCACAAAATCTGTAAATATGTTTCAGGGTAGATATTTGGTTTAATCTGCTTGTATTGAATTAAGCATGAGAACCCACTGTATTATAGGATGTGGAGAATGAGCTGGTGGTGCAGGTTAGCATGAAGCAGGAGATGGAACTAGCCATGAAGCTCTTAGAGAAGGACATCCATGAGAAGCAGGACACTTTGATTGGACTTCGGCAACAACTAGATGAGGTTAAAGCCATCAACGTGGAGATGTACCAGAAAATGCAGGTATTAATGATGCAACTGTTGTGATGTGTGGTTTTTTTTTTTGTTGTGGTTGTTAGTTTTTTGGGTTTTTTTGAAGCCTAAGACCATACAGTACAAATAATCCTTTACTCTAATTGTCACCAGACGTCTGATGATGGCATGAAGCAGAAAAATGACATGATCGCACGACTGGAGGAGAAGACCAGTCAGATAACAGCTACGATGAAACAGCTAGAGCAAAGGTGAGTGATAAATGACATTGTATCTGGCGTAATTCCAAGTCATATTCCAGCGGTGCAGGTGAATTTATTTAAGCAGAAAACAACTGCTAAGAATTAGTGTTGGGTGATTTGATTAATGTATATTAATGAATTAAGGGGCAACACGGTGGCTAGTGGTTAGCACGTCCACCTCATAGCAAGAAGGTCCTCGGTTCAAGTCCTCGATTTGGGCGTTTCTGTGTGGAGTTTGCATGTTCTCTCTGTGCTTGTGTGGGTTTCCTTCATGTACTCCAGTTTCCTCCCACAATCCATGAACGTGCACATTCGGGTTATTGGCTGTTTCAGATTGCAGGCTGTTCAGCCGTCTGTGCTCAGTGTTGGCTGAGATAGCCGCCTGCCTCGCTGCGAGCCTAGTAGGATTAAGCGGTTCAGTGAGTGATTGCAATGATTTAACTACATTTTTTGACTTAAAAATCTATTCAAATGTTTTATCCAGTACAAAATGACAGCACGACCTTCTTAAATAGAGAAACACATCCTGCTGTTTGTGATGCTCCAAGCACATTCATAGACAAAATATCCCCATTAAGATAAACAAGCAGCACTTCATGAGGACTGCACATGGAATATCACTTCGGATATATGGAGCTAGTACACGTTTGAACAGTCAGATTAGCATGTTTATGTAAAATATCATGGCAATTCCTTTATCAGTGTCCTGCATTTACAAGAACCGTGGTTTGCATTAATTGCTGTCTCTGGTACTGTTTGGTAAACGGTGTAAGTTTTCAATTGCAGGGCTCAGTGCCATAACCTGCTAAGTTACAAATTTGTGATTTTGAGGAAAAACACAAATAATACAATGAAGTCATATTTATTTTAGCTGCAAAGAATCTGCAGTTGTCCACTTTAGAGTGACTTTCAGCATACGGGGAGAAACTCTATTGTGTATATGATACCAACTCATTTATCATCAGGTATGGTTACATGAAGGTTATGGCTCTGAGCCCTTCAGTTGCATTATGTCAAAAAGGAAAAGGGAAAAAAATCACCCAGCCTTTTACTTATATTACACATTATGCATCATTTTAATGGAATTAAAAAAATACATTGCACCTCTGGGTGTGCATGTGCATGAGTGTGTTAGGCTAATGTTGACTAAGGTCAGTGTAAATCTAACTACACCTGATTTAAAGAGGGCTTTGCTTGTCATACACATTGTTTCTGCCTGTTCTGTTTTCCATATTAGTACTGAAGTTCTTTCTTCCATGTAGCCACTCATTCCATAGTGTTTGTGTTGTGTGGCATGATGCTGACAGAACATACACACACGTGTGTGTGTGTGTGAGTATGCATACACATGCATACCCACACACACACACACACACACACACACACACACGTGCAGACACATGCATACTCACACTCTCACACTCACATACATGTATATGCACCATCTTTCCCTTTTCTTCATTAATTTACCGCCATCTTGGTTGTACTTATTTAAAAATGCATTGCTTAACGACTTTTCAGAGCTTTGAATGACATGGAAATTCACTGATGTTTACATCCTCTTTCCCTTTTTGTTCTTCCCTTTTTTTTGTTCGTTTCTTTTCTTTTTCCTCATCCACTACCCCTTTAAAATACTGTCATTTTATACCCTTCTTTTCTCGTCTCTTCACATTGTGTCTGTATTGAACAATACTAGTGATAAAGATCTGCTCAGTCAGACACGAACTCTTGCCATGTCGTTTGTAAAATGTGCCAGTACAGATACGGAGCATCAGTACAAACTTGTTAAAGACATTTCTTTCTGAAATTAAGATTGACGTTTTTTTTTCCCCTCTCAAACTTTTTTCCTGCAACAAGCCATTTGGCAGTATAAATATTGTGAAAGTAACAGGTTTTGCTTCCCAATAGTGGCATTTCTTTTAGTTTTAATTTAATGGTTGTTTTTTCCACTTGAATAATTAAAGATATAAATTTGTTCTTGTGGCACAAGTGTACTAATGTACAAATTTCAAGGCAAAACGCTGATTAATCTTGTCTTTTATCCAGAGCATCAATAAATTTGACATTTTAAAATATAGTTAGTGGATTATTTGATGTGTATCTTGGAATGCTTATCCCACTTTGAGCGGCATGGTGGTGAAGTGGTAGTGGTAGGGTGTTTCTACATGGTGTTTGCATGTTCTCCCTTTGCTTGTGTGGGTTTCCTCCAGGCATTCAGGTTTCCTTCTACAGTCAAAGTCATGCACAGTAAGCTAATTGGCTGTTCCAAATTGCCCCTAGTTGTGAGTGTGAATGTTTTTTTTTTTTTTTTGTTTTTTTTGTGCATGTGTGTGTTGGTCCTGTGATGGTCTGGCGAGTCGTTGAGGGTATATTATGCCTACGCACAGTGTCGGCTGAGATAAGCTCCAGCCTCCAATGATTCTAGTAGGCTTAAGCAATTCGGCGAGTGAGTGAGTGATCCCAATTGTTCTTAACAAAGACCCACAATCGCAACAAGTATCCAACTGTTTTAGCAAAATATCGTATGACCCCAGTGCGCTTACATTTTAATTGACCTCTTTTCAGATTTCACTTCAGCTTCTTTTCTTTCTTTCATTCTTTCTTTCTTTCTTTCTTTATTAGTTTCATCTGGCTTTTGCCATATTTGTTAGCAGTCTATCATGAGGTCGCTTGCTTGCTAGCACTTTAGCCGTCTTTTTTTTAATTATTATTTGTTCCATCCCATTCCCACCCCCTTTACCCTTGTGATGGGAGCCTCAGTTTTACCCAGTTGGTTTGAATTACACCAGATTGCAGGAAGCGGAGAGGGAGCGGGTCAGCACCGAGGACGGAGTGCGAAGATTCAAGCAGGACTTTGCCAACAAAGCAGACAGCCTCCAAAAGCAGATTGCCCATAGAGAGAAGCAGATGTAAGTTGTTTCTTTTTGAAAATTTCATTTAAAATTAAGTAAATCCATTAAACTAGCAGTAATTGGCCAAGGCAAATGGTATTCTGATGAAGCCTGTCAGACGAGTTGGCTTACTCTGAAAATACTAGAAATCTCATAAAATTATAAAATCTCTTATATTATAAAAAAATATTATAAAATCTCATAAAAAAAAAAAAAAGCTGACAAATTGGGAATGGTTCTGTTTTCGGTAGGTTGCAGCTTGAAACTGACTTGAAAATCGAGAGGGAGTGGAGACAAACTTTACAGAACGACCTAGAAAGAGAACAGGAGACCGTCAGCCAACTGAGGGCTGAAGCACAACATATTAATGTGCTCAAGAAGGTAAAGCAAATGTTTTGTCTGTAATGTCACTGCGCTGATTAGAAAGATAGAATGTGTTAAGGTTAAAATGAGGACAAACCTGTATAGGTTTTCAAGTTTAACTTTTGAAAAAATCTAATTAATGAAAGAATCTGATTAAATAAGTGGAAGCAGATAACAGGTAATGCAAGCCCATGTTGATGACTTGCTTTGGGTCTAATTGTCATATCTGAGGCAAGAATCAGTGTAAATCCACTGCAAAATGGACAAACAATTGGCAAGAGCAAGGAAAAATTATCCTCCGGAAGAAAATTTTTATTCCCAGTACTGGTTTTGATGGTGGTGGTGGTGGAGAATGCTGTCCTCACTACAGTATCCACCATAAGCTTCCATCTGGATTGAGATTTGGTGACTATAAACACCATAACATGAGATTTCCATTATGTTCCGATTTTAAAAAGTCATTCAATGGGCCTTTATGCACTAAAGGTATGGGCGGAGTCATTATGGAAGAGTCTACACTCATCGGGCTCCAATGTTTAAAGACAAACCCCTCTAAGGGGAAAAGTGTCACTAAACCTTGCCAGTAAATTACCCAGTTATAACAGTGAGCACAAATTTATACGTAAAATAGTATTTAATAATGATTAAGTGGTTTTATGACCCTAAATATTTAAGTTTGAGACTATCTCACTTCCTGCTAATGGTAATGGAGAGTAAATTGTGGTGCTGTTTTAGGACTTTCACAGATTGCAGGATGAGAACATGCAGCTGAAGGGGATTTGTGAGGATCAAGAAAAAGCACTAGAAGAGCTGGGCTGCAAACTCAGCGAGTGAGTTCGCACTCATTATTTAAAACTGGATTGATTTAGTTTTGCTCATAGTGGAAAATGACTTTGATTCAAGTTGTACCAATTTTGCTTCGTATTAGGTCGAAATTGAAAATTGAGGACATAAAGGAAGCCAATAAAGCACTTCAGGTATGTCCCTCAACAAATATTTAACCTGTCAGCTCTAATTTTTTAATGTCACAGGGATTTCTAAAGTGCAAGCTTTAGCTTAACTGGTGATGTTGATACTGAGAACAGGAACTGAGGCTGATATCAGCCTGAAACTCTGGACTGACACTGGAGCAAATTTGGCTTTTCAATTTGACACATTTTATGCCGTAAGGGTGATGACTAAAATGGCGTCCACACAGAAAGCGACAAGTGAATCTCTTCACTGCTGAGCGACTCATGAATCGCCTCACAGGGCAAGTAAATTGCTTTTCCACTGAAGTGCTGTCAGTTCTTGTTGTCTAGGTAACCCTCTTGCATGTTTCCCACTTAGAAATATTTCAGAGTGAAACTGTGCAGCAGCAAAATAGTTCCCTACAGTAGGTCTGTGAGAGCTTTTATTATTGTAAACTTATTTTAGTTCGAGCTATTTTAATTTTAGCTCATACCGGGCCATATCACCGGGTTGTCACTGCTGTCCCCCTAGTGCAGCTAACTGGGTTATCAAAGGTCGGCCATGTCTCTCACTGTCTGTGGTGAGAGAATGTAAAACAACCATTGCTGACTTTCTAAAAAGAGTAGGCAGCAGTGTAGTCAGCATGTTTCTGGCAAGCTGTCCAGGGTGTACTCTGCCCTCACCCAGAGTTGGCTGAGATGGACGCCAGCCTCCCCGCGACCTTAATTAGGAATAAGCGGTTCATTGAATTGAATGAATGTTTAATTTTCAAACTTGTTCTCTATTTAGTATAAATAAACCTTCACAATTCAAAATTTTTAACTTGTCGGTAGGATTGGCCAACGCCCAGAGTACTGATGGCAGAGAATATCAAAAATACTGGTCGATGCATTACTAACTGTAGCTGTATTAATCCAGATTGGTTGTTATTGGATATCGTATGTTTGGTTTTAATTTTAGGGAGGGCAGGTATGGCTTAAGGACAAAGACGCCACACACTGCAAACTTTGCGAGAAAGAGTTCTCCATTTCCAGGAGGAAGGTCAGAACAAACAATAACTCACTAGCTCTTTACTCTTTACAATCTCTTTCCAAAAACTGTTCAGAAATAAAAATGATTTAATAAGCAATTATTGAACAAGGCGAAGTAGGATGTGAAGAATTATTCAGATGGGGATCCAGATTTATCGGCTGAGGCAGGTAACACCCTCCATGATCTAAATAATTCTCCATATCACCCAAAATCCAAATTTTATACATTTATTATTTATTTGAAACATTTTTAACTTATTCAATTTTATCCAACATCAGTGATGGATAAGTCGCTCATCAAAGAATACCAATAATTATTCTATCATAGGTCACTAGATGTTAGCAGTTCTGCACTCTGATTGGCTAATCTATTTCTAGAATATATATGGTGACCTCAGTGCTAGAAAGCACATCATGATAAAGACATCACTTCCACTAGTTCTGCTATCAAACCAGAAGTGTATTTAAAAATATTTAAAAAATAAGAATGTATTTCTTTGTTTTTAAGCATTAGACTTTTTCCCGCTAAATGTGATGTAAATGGACTACAGGGCTTTTAGCTAGCCAGCTAGCATGCTAACAGGTTCTACAAGAAAGAAAACAGAATATGAAATTAAAGTATTCGATACTTTTTCCCCCCAGTTTTTTCCCCCTCACCAAATGTGATTTTATTGGATAACGGACTCCACTTTGCAATGCGATCTCATCAAATTTAACTTGGTCATGGAATAATTGTTATTTGATGGTTTTCCACAATCAGAAATGAGAACACATTTTGAATAAATCTTAGTATATTATTTTTACTAATTATTTCATAAATCATTTTATAACTTTGACCTGTCTATTATTCTTAGTGTCTGATTACTTTTAGAATGTCAGTTCCAGTGTGAAAAGATCTAAAGAAAAAAAAAAAAACTTTTTCACCAATATGTTGAAGAATGACCTGGAACTCTAGTGAAATGCATCACTGCTGCTGGGATCATTCTCATCATTGCTCTGTCCTGCATTCACAGCATCACTGTAGGAACTGTGGAGAAATCTTCTGCAATGCTTGCTCAGATAACGAGTTACCTCTCCCTGCTTCCCCCAAGCCTGTGCGAGTGTGTGATTCCTGCCATGCTCTACTCCTCCAGCGTTGTTCCTCCAACCCAACATAAACCCTACACCAGTGCGTGCTGCCAAAGCGGTCAGCTTCGGCTTTAACCCGAAGTGCCATAATTTCCTGTTGTGTGTCAAGCTATAACACAAGTGACCAAAGTGGCTGTTGTATTATCCCCAGTGTTTGAGGTTTACATTTCACACGGCAGTTCTCCCTGTGAACAGTATGCTAAGTGCCCACTGAAGGACATGGATATGGTGAAGATACTGATTCAAGTCCTTTTTCCTTTTTAAAAAAAATTAATTCAACTGCCTTCAGCACTACAAACTAAGCAGCACTAAAGTGTACTAAAACTCCAAACAGGTGAATGACATTCCAGCCTCTCTTCGGAGGGATGCAGGTTGAACAGTACAATCTTTTGTATCATGTTAAAATAACAAAAAGCTGTATTACTAAAGTTTAGTTTTAGTTTTTATTTAAGGTTGTTTTGTATCAAGAATGTGTGCCAGGCACCACGCCTCTCATAGGCAATAGTTTTTCAAGAGGCACTAGTGTTATTGTGTCAATGCTGCTTGAGATTGATTGGCACAGATCCATGAAATAGCAGTCAAGATGTCATGAACAAAGTATTAAGTCCATATTATAGTACATTACAGACTGTCCTTAGATGCCAAGACTTTCAATAAGGTGCAGATTGCCTTGAATGTTTATTATTGACAGACAGTTTTAAATATGGAAGGCTATGGAACTGTATACATCACTGAATCACTAAATTAAATACCTACAGTTCTCTGTGCTTTCTCTGTGCTGTGATTTATTCATTTTTACACTGAATTGCACTTAGACATTTAAGACTGGTACTTGATGTATAAAGACAAACATCAGTAAGATGCTTGCTTGAATTTGCAGACTTCATTTGAAATTTAAGCCTAAATAAGGTGACTTAACACAGGAACCTGCTTAATGCCAGAAACCAATTAATTTGTTTCATTAGGGTGGATTAACAAAATTATATTTAATTATAAATAAATGTAATAAATTATTTTTATATTAGGCACATTAGGCTAATTCTTAGTTATAAATACATATAACAATTGCCTGCCTACTATGTATATACAACTGAATTCATTTTTAAAATCACTGCTATATTGTAGCATCTATTGCAAGCTGCATGGTTTATGCATGTTAAGTATAGTGCACAATTTTTACACATCAATTAGGCATAACATTATGACCACTGACAGGAAAAGGTGAACATAAAATATTGTTAGTGGCACCTGTCTATACCGTTTCTCTAGGCTGGTAGGGCATGGTACAGGGACCATTCAACAGAAATATATAATAAATCCATAAAAAGCAGGCACTGCTAGATTGCTTACAAGAAGTGTCTTTGGACGATGCAGCCTGCCTGTGATATCCCCTACACTTCGCAGGGATACAATTACATACAGTCCTGTGCAATACTTAACATATCAGTCTTTTTAAATTACCACCTGCATATTTTTCTGCGACCCCTGTGACCTTGAAAAGCCGTTTCAATGGGCTCCAAGACCACGACACTAAGTATAACTGGTATGAATAAGAAACCAACCCAACAAAAACAGCACTCTCGCGTGCTAACGGGTATTTTTGATGAACCGACCTCTACGAGCTTGAAGAGTAGGTCAAGGTGACCCAGTATCAATAAGCTAATAGGGTCCATGAAGGCAAAGTTTTCCCGACACGTCACAGGGGTACAACTTATATGTAGTTTCCAGCTGGAAGCTTCTTGTGCAAAAACAAATGCAAACTGCTATTGTTAAAGAGGAAAACATCTGCTGCTCCTTATGGTTCATGACATAATATAAACATTCTTTAATTTTGGATTTCACAGACATTTGCAACATAGGTGTAAATGACCATTTCTTTACAGCATACATCAGATTAGAAGTGAAAGGTTCCTGACATCTCTAGCTAGAGCAATCTTAAAAGTCACACTCATTGACATATTTGCAATGACAACAAAAAAACAAATGTTTGTATTCAAACCATCTTTAACTTTGGAAGTTTTAAATGCAAGAGCTGATAGGATTATATAAACAATTATAAGTCAAACAAGGACTTAGTTAATGTAAGAAGCTATGGAAAAAAGTTAACAGCCAAAGAATGTTCATTGCTGTGGGAGAGGAAAGGCTTATAAATCTTAAAGATGCCAGCCCGTCACAGTGTCCTCTGAGATTGCAGAGCTACAGAGACAACGAAAAACAATACAATACTAGTAAAACCCAAACAAAAAAATGGATATTAAAAAAATTAAGCAAAATGTACAGTAGCTGGTCAACCTAGATATACTTATTCATAAACTTCATTATACTTTAAACTCCACTCTGACTGGAAAATATTCAGCTTCAGTTTTTCTGTGAATATAAGGAAACACCTGTATACAAAAAAAAGCCTCAGACTGCCAGGGGAAAATCATTTCGTGTAAAACGCTGTCTTCAATACATGCCCCTTGGCCCGCTTCCTCGGGAACCCATGCCCCCAGAGTTGCCATAGTAACTGCCACCCCCACGACCTGGTTATCAATAAAAAAAATAAATAAGGAACAAAATGAAATGATTACTTGTGATGGCCTGTTAGAAAGCTAGGATTTTTTGACAATGCATTTAAGCAGGGGGGGGGAGTGGCACTCACCCATTTCAGATGATCCGCTGGAAGTTGAGTTTAAGAAAAGCTCAATGTAGCGGTGTTCTAAGGGGAGGAGGGAAAAAAAGAAAATATTTTAATGCATCTCCTTTGAAATAACAGATTCGAAAATCAGGGTACTGCAGATATGATTAAGGGGCAAGACCAGGAAGTACATACGCATGTGATTCTTATCTTTTGACATCGCTGATACGGCATCTTCATGAGTGGCGAATTCTACATCTGCCTCTCCTGAGGGTTTGCCCTTAGGTCCCACATCAATGTGCACACGGATTGGATGCAGTGGTGCAAAGAACTATAGAACAAGAGACATTTTTAGCATCGGGTTTGTCATGAAGAGGGTTCTGAAGGAGACACGGTCCCTGTGGGGCGTCTTACATTGGCCACATCGGACTCTGTTGCGCGAAACGGAAGCCCTCTCATATGCACAAAGTGTCCACCATGAAAGCCTGAGCCTGTATCTCCTCCACCGTAGGCATGACCTCCCATGTCTCCTCTTCCACCACGGTCTCCCCTCGGACGCTCTTCAAACATTCCGTTATCGAAGCAGTAGTTGTTAAAACCATTATAATCGTCAAAGCCATCATAACCTGCAGAGTAGAGATAACGGTTCAAAGCTTTGTAATGAAGTTTGAATGCAAATCAGCTATGGATTCATCTTAGTGGTATTATTTATCTCTGGATCACGAATAAATGACTAAAACATTGTAATACAAAAGGTCACGACTTTAAATTCAAATCCAAGTCTTAAGAAATCAATTTGCACCACTTTTACATTAAGAATAAATGGTAGTTACACAAACAAGTATTATAGATTTAAGTACAATGACCATTTTAATGCTTACTTCAGTGGGAATAATCCCATTATAATTAATATTCTAAAGCACAACAATGAGCAGACAGTGTTCCACTGTCTATTTACCATGTCCCAGTTAAACCTTTGATCATTCAAATGTTCTAGGACATAACTGAGTCATCTATTCAAACAGTCTGGGGTAGATAATCCATGATTAAGTACAAGAGCCAAATGAGCACCCACAAGAATGCCTACAACAAACCAGTGCACATCACAAACCTTCCTCATGCACTTAAATTACATTTTTGGAGGAAGATGGTAAACTTGTAGATGATTTGTAATGATATTGCATATTTAGCAAATCTCATATCTCCGTTTGCTTCTTTCACTTTATAGTTCAATCATGACAGAATGCATACCACCACTGTAGCTACTTCCACTGCGCATATGGTCGAGAAGACCTCTTCCCGGTCCAGGACCAAAGAAGTTCCCGCGGCCCATCACTGGTCTGTCATATGGACTGGGTCTCTGTGCCATTATTCTCCTGGGGACCTCGTAGTATGCACGGATTTCATTTCGGCTACTTTTGAATATCTCTATGTACCTGAGTTTTTTTTAAAAACACAAAAGCTATTAGTAACGAACTAAAACATGGTCAACTGTAACACTTAACAGAAATGATGAGAGCTTAGTGGGTCAATGTCCCAAAACCCCATGATATATTTAATCTCCTCAACAAACATGAGTGATGTTTAAAGATCAGAGGAAGGGACAAAGGGCCTAATGCTTCTCTCACTCCAATACTTTACTATAAGCCCCCCCCAAAAATCCCACAAAGGCTAATTTGAATACAAATTAATACCCCCCCACACACATACAAAATAAAACTAAACAGAACAGATTACTCCTTAGATTATTTTAAACCCATATTGCAATATGTATAAAAAAAAACATGCCATGGTTAACATTATAATAACATTATCTTTTTCTAAAGTATAAAAGATGCATGACCCCCAATTCCACATTGCAGATAGCATTAATTACCCAGCCCAGTCTTGCCAGCCCCACCTGTGCCCTATTCTTTCCTTGTGTTTCCCCAGAGCTTTTTCTGCTATCTCCTTTGAGGCAAACTGCACGAAGGCTTCCCCTGTGCTCCTCCCCTGGTAGTCCATCGGCAATGTAATCCCATTTGGCACGATTTTCAACCCTTTAACCCAAGGACAAATAACCCCACAAAGGGGAACATGTTAAATAGCAACATTCTCACGTGTATAAAAGAAAGTCCCCCCAAATTAAGTCCCTTAAATCATTCCCATATTGGTTAAAACACAAAACTAATCATTAGCAACATATTCACTAATAATTCTGTACAAATTAAACATTTAAGCATTAAACATTTAGTCACGGTATGTTAATTAATGAAACTATGTTAGTCAAAGATTAAAGATCAGCATTCTGGAAAGCATGAGTCTTATATTAAAAAAACATTCTGATTTTATAGGAAAGACAGTACTCATAAAAACAGGATTAAAATAACACATTTTTATTATTATATTTTATCATACTATTTAGGTTAGAAAGCATACCTGAAAAGAACTGAACTATTTCCTCCTTACTGCAGCCGAAAGGCAGACCTCTGAGTCTCAGCATGCAGCCGCTACTGGTGTCATAATCCGTCGGGCGGCAGCGTTTCAGAACCCAGTCCATGTCACTGCGGTTTGACTTGAACACTGCACAGTGTGAGACATGGTGTGACTGCATTTACAGACACCCTCAGAATCCACTTGCAGTCTGATTTGCAGCTAACATTTTCCAAGCGGCCAGGGTTATATACACACACTGATCAACCACAACATTAAAAACGCCACGACCAATGACAGGTGATATGAAGAAATATCTCACTGCCACCTGCCAAGGATTGGGAGGTATTAAGCAGAAAGTGAACAGTCAGTTCTCATAGGTGATGTGTTGGAAGCAGGGCAGATGAGTAAGCATAAAGGTCTCAGTGACACTGACAAGGGCTACATTGTGATGACTAAAGGAATGGGTCAAAAAAAAAGAGAGAAAAAAATCTAAGTTTTAGATACACCTTCACCCCATCTGATCCAATTAGAATGCACGTGTGTACCAACATTTGACTGGTTCATTATATGTGCTGATTCTAATCTGTTACTGCTATAGTTCATCCATAAGGACTTGTGTATTGAACTTTCCACATACCATGATAAGCAGCCATTTTAAAACATCAGGATTAAAAAAAGTGGACACTGATGAGGAAATCATAGTTATATTATTACAGGAGCTTGTTCTGCAAATGTTTAAGGTAACTGAATTTAAAAATAAATAAATACCAAAAAAGGGAAATTAGGACACTTAACTGCATGGAAACATTTATTTTGGGACCTCATTTAAATAGTATGTAAATTTTAAGTTCAGGCCAGGCATTTTCTCTTTCAAATTCTTGGAATGTTGTGTTACCTTCAATATATCGATGACCCATATATTTGCGATCTTTTGTAAGGGCTTTTTTAAAGTCTTCTTCTGTCTTTAACTCAATGAAGGCCTCTCCACTGGGCCTTCCCTCCTTGGAGAAGGTAAAACACACACCATTCACTTTCCCTACAATTTCACAATCTGCAAAACAGAAAACACGACAATCGGGATTATTTAGTCTTCCTGGATTAAACAAAAATGATATTTTTAATCATCTAACAAGTAAAACTTTATGGTGTGGTTTGTTTATCAAACTTTAATCCAGAGTGTGGAAAACCCATCAACCTTATCTTTATGAAACTTGGTGTGTGTATCATGGACCAACGAAAACCCAATTAAATTTTGGACTAGACATTAATTTTGCTAACAATTTACTGCATCCAAATACGAATCCATACTAAATGATGTCATACATATTAACACCCAGTACATGGCAGTAAAGATCAATAGTGACAAACATAGCCAGTGTAGAAACACAGTTACTGCAAGGCCAAATCCTAATGTTAGTGGGACTCAGTTCTTCGAGGGAAATGAAGAATGCTGTCGATGGGGAAGCAGTCTTTGGTGATTGAAAAAATAAAGCAGTGTTATACAACAGTCAAGTCTACGAAACAGTTTACATTTATTAGCTCATTAGCTAAGCCTCAAAAAGCAGTAACACATTAAACTAAATTTAACGAAGGCACACAGGGAATCTTGGGATTTTCTTCTCGGTTTGAAAATAAGATGTATTTCTTGGTGGTAATTTAAGGAGCCCTTGGAATAGGACATCCTGGTGATGCCTCTGGTTATTAAATACAGTCCTTAAAAGATGTAGCACATCACAATACACATTCACATGAACCAGAGGACGACTCATCTAGCTATGAATATGGGCTGGGATGTGGAGGCTTCCCTTGGTGGTGATCTGTGCTGTCCGATTGCCCTTCGTGATCTGATCGAGTTAGACAAGTCTCAGAAGTGAATCAAACTTTGACTTTCGTATGGGATTACCAGAAAAAAACGAGGCCACGTCCTCCTGGGTACATGACCACGGTAAGCCTCGGACGCGCACCACATATCCGTCTTCGCCAATAGACATGGTTTAATATCCGGTCTCCTCAGAACAGGTACTGAAAAAAACAAACAAATCGTTCAAGATTAGTTGAATATCGTACGGCTTCAGGGCTACAACTTCGGCAGACTTCGATTCTGTCGAAGTAAATGAAAAAATTAAGTAAACAAAGCAGTCAATGAACTTAAAGTTATGGGGTACATAAATGTTAGTTGTATATGGCACCTAGCTTTTAATAAAACCCAACACTGCATTACACATTCAAAGAACAATAACTAGCTCAGTCACCACACCTAGCATTGCTAGCTGGACGTGACTAGCTAATACTAGTCACACACACCAAAAACTTTCACCGCGAACCGTCTCTATCCTAACTGACCGAGGGTAGCTCTCACAAACAACGAAATATCTACGTGTTTATCTGTTACCTTTACAATTTACCCAGGTTTACCCGGTTAATGGACGACGCGGGTCTTATCATAAGCAATATCATGGCGCACAGGAAGTAGTTAGCATGCTAGCAAACCTGCGTTGCGCTAGCTTAGCAAATAAGGCAAAACTGCATACCAAAATTATTGCTCCAAATATGACTAACATACGACATTTTGTGTACATAAACCCAAGTAAAACACCAAAATATCACAAAAACAGAAGAGTAACACTACCTCTAACATTACCTGATACGTTTCTCCACCGTCTGAAGCTTGTCCTTCCCTACGGGTAGCGAGGCAACGTAAAGAACAATCAGAAACCGACGCTAGGGCATAATCAGGGTTGCCAGACTTTTCTGCAAAATTCCCCGCTGCGAAGTCTTGGAAGCTACGTCACAAAGAGACGTGTTACTGAGTTGTGATGTAAGTGACATGGTAGAATGACTACTGAGACGAAACGCGTCAGTATTAATGTTAATTAATATTTACAGAATTCCCGCAGAATTTTTAAATGTTTGACAAAAGTTTGTAAGACAAACCAGAAAACTCCAGACCAAAGATAATGCTGTGAGGCAACACTGCATGTTATTCAATAGTATGTACCTTCAGGACTAGGTGTTTTCTGTGATATTTAGGCGATGATGTCACAGAAAAAGTATTTTTTGGAAGAGAAGTGATGAAGAGGAAGGGGAGTGATGAAGAGGAAAGAGAGTGATGAAAAGGAGTGATGGAGAGGAAGGGGAGGGATGAAGAGAAGTGATGAAGAGGAAGAGAAGTGATAGAGGAAGGGGAGTGATGGAGAGGAGTGATGAAGAGGAAGAGAAGTGATAAAGAGGAAGGGGAGTGATGAAGAGAAGTGATGAAGAGGAAGAGAAGTGATAAAGAGGAAGGGGAGTGATGAAGAGAAGTGATGAAGA
>JBCNYG010000025.1:21546087-21568958 GCA_039654305.1 Porochilus rendahli
CACACACACACACACACACACACACACACACACACACACACACACACACACACACACACACACACACAGAAACAGTGTCCTGACTTCTAGGTGTTGATTAAATGCAGAGCTCATTGTAGCCTCGTCAGAGAGCTCCACCCAGATGGATGTTCTGTCATGTGGCTCTCAAGGGAATGGATCCTCTCCAGCCTGAGAATCTGGCCTAGATAAATGTACTGAAACACTCATGCACACAGCTCTATTCACGAGAAAACATAGTCACACACACTCAGAAATACACACTTGATCCTGGATAATAGGATTGCTTCAATTTATATTTGATTTGCTTCTGTGTATCTTTTCATTTTCCGTACTTATTGTAGTGCAACATTTTAAAAATATCATCATTATATGTCAGCCTCTGCTGATTCAGTGTTCACACACAGATTTCACACAGAAAGTTCATCTTAACAAAGAACAGATCCTTCTGAACTAAGAAATAATTGCAGTTTTGTAAATAATAGCAGAAACCATGTGAGTGGAGCATGATACATAAGAAACCATCAGCATTATTCTGTATGGCTTATACGTCCAAAGGTCAGTCCGGTGTCTGTATACATTGCGATGCTGATTGGCTGTTTGCTCTTTGGCAGGAACTTGCTGTGTGCCGACATCTCAAACTGTACACTAAGACGGTTTTTGTTTTTAAAAATCAATCGGTTGAGAATATGACTTTAACAAAAATCTAACGAGGAAGCATTGCTTTTTCAGTGCCGAAATTTCTATATTTAACTTCTTAACATATGTAATTACACTTCACCTTATCAAAAAAAGCTATGACGATTTGCAAAAAGAGCAGCCTTTCATTGGATCTAAATCTCCTTTTTATTAAAGCATGCTGGTACCTGTTAACAGCCTTCACAACATAATGGCCAGCTACTATTCCTGTGTGCTATGATGCAGCAGCACCTGCTAGTGTTCATGAGAAAATATAGCTCTCCTGCATAGGCTGGGTCATGCTCCAGTGCACTTTATGCAAACCCCAGGTTACTGTATTTAGAGTGCTGCTTTCTGAGTAGAACCCCACAGTCACATGAGTTGATCTCTGAGTAAAATGTGTCAGTCTCTCAGTGAACACCGCCTCAGGCTTGGGAAAGTACCCATAATCCACCTTAGTCTTGATTTGAATGTGTTAATGTTTACCAGGTTTACTCTTGAACATCGTTGTGCTACATTCATGTCAGTTTATAATTATAATAAAATAAAATGGTACAATGCAACAAACCCATCTGTCATTACAACCTGGCGTCAGGGCAGTACTTATCTTTTCTTCATTCCCTGTGAGCTGCTCTCTTTTCTTTCTCAGCAATGCGGAGCAGATGCAGTCCTGGATCACGCGCATCAACACAGTGGCAGCCATGTTCTCCGCCCCTCCCTTTCCAGCAGCCATCGGCTCACAGAAGAAGTTTAGCCGGCCTCTTCTACCGGGCTCCTCCACCAGACTGTCCCAGGTGCTTAGCGTTCTTATTTCTTGCATCTGTTAACTTCTTTTAATATTTTATTCCCACTAGCTTCCAACTCAGTGATCAGGAAGTGTGTGTAAATCTGGCAAATTAACACATTTTGAAAGAACATTTCATACATTTCATTCATACAAAGAGTTTAGCCCCCACCTTGTGTTTTTAACAATTTTTAAATATTGCAATTTAATTTGTGTCCCACAGCATTCTTCTTTATATTTTTAGTTCAATGCCCAGCTACTTGTTTATCTTTTTACTGAACGTATGTACACTGAGACTGAAATGCCTGTTATTATAATGTATTTCTAACTAGTAAAGTAGTCCGGTTTGGTAGGTAAGGAATAAAATAAAATGGGATTTACCTTAGAAAGTAATCAATAAAGATTACACAGTGTACCCATGATGCTTTGCAGTGGTGGCCATGTTGTAGGATTGTTCCAAATTGCCCCTAGATGCGGATGTGAGTTTGCATAGTCTGTACATATGTTGCTCTGTGCTGGTCCAGGGGGCAGTGGCGACCGAATGGTAAAGATTCTGGGTCACTAATTTGTTATAACAGGGGGTTTCAAACCCCAGTATCACCAAACTGCCACTGTTGGGCTCTTGAGTACTGCCCTTGACCCTCAGTTGCTCAGTTGTATAAAAATAATAAATGTCACTCTGGATACGGGTGTCTGCCAAATGCCATAAATGTAAATTTAAATGTGGGGCAGAACAAACCAATAGAGTAAAAGTCTCTTGCTCCTGCTAATGATGATCCATATGGAGCAAATTTACGCTCAAAGTGTGAAGATGACTTTTCACTATTAGTGATATAAACAAGTTTTCTAAAATGATTTAGGACAACAGTTACCATTACAGTTAAGTAAGATAACCAGCTCAACTTCGGGTTAAACTATAGTGAAGTTTCTGCTACATGTTTTTTATTTTTATCTGGTTTCACCCAAACGAAGATGGGTTTCCCTTTAAGTCTGGTTCCTCTTAAGGTTTCTTCCCCAAGTCGACTAAGGGAGTTTTTTCTTGCCACCATTGCTGCGGGCTTGTTTATTGGGGATGTGTAAGGCTTGTATAAGAAGTGTTTAAATTCTTAACCAGAATTAGTTTTTACTATGTAAAGCTGCTTTGTGACAATGTCAGTTGTAAAAAAAAAAAAAAAAAAAGGCTATCCAAAAAAAATGGATTGAATTGAAAGTGAAGACACAAATTCAAAGGACAGAGAAATTAATCTACTGAGGAAAATGGAAACCAGAAAAATGCATCATTGCTGCCAGAAAACCTGTTTTTTTTTACCGGATTTTTTGGCCGGAAATGACACAGGCTTCTCCCAAGACGATGTACAAGAGGCATTATTGTGGGAAAAATTATCTCTCAGCTTTCATCTACATTTGAACCAAAAGTGGCACATCCAAAATTATTCATTCCGTTTACAGACTGTCATAGTCTATGGGATAATCCAAAGTTCTATAACATTCCAAATTGTCCATGCTACTCCAAAGCGTTATAATTACTCTGATTCATTCGGAACAGCTCTTTTAATCAACTCAGCAGCTCTCTGCAGTTGGTTTGTGGACGGTCATGGCTAAGACAAAGGAGCTCACTGAGGACCTGCGGCTGTGCACTGTAGCTGTTCACAAGTCAGAAAAGGGCTATAAGGTCATATCTAAATGTTGTCACGGTCTGGTGGCTAGAGTGCAAAGTATTATTAAAAAATACAAGATACAAGTTCTGCACTGTGGAAAATCTCAGAGGACATGGTCAGAAGGATAGTGAGAGAGATAATAACAATCCACGGATTACCACCAAGGCCATCCTGGTGAATCTGGGCTCTGCTGGTGGGGACGTCTCAAGGCAGACAGCCCAGCGGAAACTGAACACTGCTGGGTTCCACAGACACAGACCAAGGAGGAAGCTTCTCCAGATAAGGCACACAAAAGCCTTGATGCGCTAATGCTCATTAAGACAAACAAGAAGACTTCTGGTTTTCTGTTTTATGGTCAGATGAAACAAAAATTTAATTGTTTTACCACAATGATGTATCCTTCATTTGGCGCAAAATAGGAGAAGCCTTCAACCCTAAGGACACCATCCCTGCTGTCAAACATGGTGGTGGGAACCTAATGCTTTGGTGGTGTTTTTCAGCCAGTGTAGCAAACCTAATCACAGTAAACAGCATCATGAAAAAAAAACAATACATCAAGATTCAACAACATCAGGCAGTCTGTGGAGAAACCTGACCTTGAGCACCAGTGGACTGTGCAGCACGGCTACGGCCTAAAACACACAGCAAAAGTGGTGAAGAAATGGTTACCGGACAAAAACATTACCGCCCAGCCAGCCTGACTTGAATCCAATTGAGAATCTGTGGAGAAAGCTAAAGATCAGAGTGATAGTAAGGAGACTCTTCATCCTGAACGAGTTGGAGCTCATCTCTAAAGATGGACGGGTAAAAACACCAGAGTCGTGCAAGAAGCTGGTCATCAATTATAGGAAGCGTTTGATTGCTGTGATTGCTAATAAAGGCTTTTCTATTGATTATTGAGACGTGTATGAATGAATTTTGACATGCCACTTTTTGTTCAAATGTTAATAAAAATAGATATTCTTTTTTCCACAATGATGCTTCCTTTTGAGAGATGCCGGTATCATTTCCTGTCCAAAAAAACCTTGCTGGTTGAATTAAAGTAATTTTTAAGTCAAAATTTGCCAGGGACTTCAGGGACTTTCAGGCCTAATGCGGCCCATGTGACAGATCTAGTCGGGTCTTAAGTCTTAATTTCAAAGGCATAAGCCTTGTTTAAATGATTGGATGCTCAGGTGGGCATGATTAGGGTTGGAGCCAATGTCTTCTGAAAGGTAGATCTCCAGGAGCAGGATTGGGCACTCCTGCTTTAGCAGAATCGAAGGCGTACAATTATTTTGTTTATGGATTGAATCATCAATGGCAAAGGTGTGTTTCTGGCTAAAGGGGAAAATTCATGTTACTGGATATAACATGATTTGAATTCACTGTGAAATGTCTCTTTTTGGGGGGTCTTGTTAAAGTTAATCTGATCGATTTAAGGTTGCCACAAGGTCCTTGTCTCAGCTGACAACTCTTTGATCTGCTTCGCGATCCGCAATGTGGTATCACCTTCGCGATCTAATAAAGCCTCCTCAAATCATTCATAATATCTGACTGATATGTACAGCCCTAAACAACTCAAATATTCACCATTGTTATGACTCTTCTCAAATACTTTGCTCACTTCAGTTGGCAGACTACAGAATTATCGGTAGTGATGGTTTTGATCAGTCAAAAATCGCCTTGTTACTGCATTAAAGTGGATTAATTTCCTGTAATAGGTCAAATGCATTCCTCTTCACAGTCTCACAGTCATTTACCAGCACTAGTGATGTTTCTTTTAAGAACAATGAATCATGCCTTTTACTCATTTAAAATTTAAAAAAAGTTTCTGTTATCTCTTGAATGTTACAACAGTTAAAAAGAGTCATTCCCTCACCACCCGCTGAAAAAAAAAAGCTTGTCATGTTACCAAGAAACAACAAATCCACCATTCCGAAACTTTTCCATTTTGGAAAACTTAGTTATACCTTTGCGGACACTGGAGACTCCTTCCAAAAATGCAAAATTAATGATTTCCTACAGAAAACCTCATCACCCCATAAGGGTAGGTAACGTTTTTGCAGATGCCTCACATCCCGGTCATAAACGATTTGAACTCCTCCTCTTTGGAAAGTGTTACAGAGCACTGTACACCAAGACCACCCGACACAAGTTTATGATCACAAACTTGGCCAAATAATGCTGATTCTGATGCGTAGTTACAACCTTTTTTAATCTTGTATGTGAACAATTTTTACTACAACAAGAGAACAAGGGCAATAATTTAACTCTCTGACTTGTCTGTTAACTAGCACAGATGTTAAAACTGCTGTTAATAGAAAATAATTTAATCCCCTCTTCCCAGATTATGTAACACACAGTGGTGTCAAATTCAAGAAGCTTTCAAAGAATATGATTATTGTACATTCTTTGCATCGACCGTTACCATGAAACTTAATTCATCATCCTTGCACTAGGTGGCAGCAGCCTAGTTCAAATAAACAGCTCATGACTCAAGATAGATGGTAAACTAGCTTGTCGTTGTTAAGTGTTGACAGATTGAATAAAGGAAAAGTGGAGAAATGGCTAAATGAATCATTGCGACACCCCCGATGTAACAGATTGTTAAACACGTTTTCCACCTTAGCTTGATCTCAGTTTGCTGGTTCTTATTTAGAAAGAATGCATAAAGGTTTTGGGGCTGATTGAGCTAGGGGTTGTTGTTATTTAAGTCTTACTGTGTGCTGACGTCCCTGTTATTTCCCTTATTCTCTGGTATTACACTGTTTAGGAGGAGCAAGTGAAATCGCATGAAATGCGCTTCAGATCTGTTTCTGCTGAGCTGCAGGAGCTGCACCCTGTTCCTCAAGAACAAAAGCCCAAAGCGAAGGAGCATGAAGAGGTCAAGCAGCGGGAGGAGTACCTGGAGTTTGAGGTGAGGCTTCCTATTAAGGAGGATTTACATTTTCTTTAGAGCTTACAATAGAGCCCACCCTTACCTTGGTGATGACATTGGAACACTAATTATATCCATCCAATCATTTTTTTAGAAAACCCGCTATGGGACGTACGCCATGTTACTGAAAGCGAAGATGCGCATGGGTGACCCGGATCTGACAGCGTTCGAGGCTCGTTTGTTTACTGATGGCACTCTGCAGCGAAACAGCTCCAGCTCTACGCTGGCACTCGACACCAGCCATGCCAGCGTCAGCAGCTGCAGTTCCAGAAGTAAGAAGAGCAGTCGAAGTGAAGGCCAGAGACACAAACCAGTGAAGTAGTGAGTCCACTATCCTGAGCACTTGATAGCTGCTTTATGGTGCTCCCGATACCGACTGAAGAGCTGAGAAGAGCATCGATATGAGGGGGAAAATGGCAGTTTGTGCACTACACTGCAGTGGTCGCACATGTCGTGCATCCAGTTCGAGGAGTTCTGGAGGATGATCGGAGTTGATGATCAGAGCTGGGTATGATTAGTCGCCTCGCTTCCTCACGAAAGCATGTTTTTATGGCCAGTGAATGCAAAAAAGGCCTACAAAGGGCAGAGGAGTGCGAATAGCCATCCTCCCTTTATATTTATTACCTTTTTAGCCTGGCTTGATACTTCTCTTAACTTAATCTGTATGCTGTATACAAGGCATATGCTCTTTAAAGCATTTTGTGCATCTTTTTAGATTTTTCTTTTGTTCAAACAAGCCCAAACAAGCCAAGTATAAGACTGTATATCACAATGGAGATTTTTAATACAGTGTTTGGAGACGAAATCTGAGCCTCTTTGCTGCCTCGTGGTAGCACGTGTTATCATAGTGGTGATATCCTTTTTTATGACTTCACTCTTTTTCTTTCCTTGCTTGAACATATCTTTAGATGGAATAATGTACATGTATAGATCTTTTCAAATCATGTTTTTGAGCATGCTTGAGATGTAAAGACAATCATTTCCCTCTTGCCATTCCCAGTGTCGGTAGTATATGTTACATATGCAGGTTTGCTTATTTTTTTCTTCTTCCTTTTTTTTTATAGTGAAAGAACACTAAAGTTGACAGAAATTCATACTTAAGAGCCAGGGTGCTCAAGCTGGACTCTGGGTACTCCAGCAACATTTTGTTTCAAACATCATTTATTTTGTTTGTTGGTTTGTTTTATTTTGTTTGTTGTCAAAAGTTATATTTATTATAAATTTCTTAGAGATATTAGCCTGTTTGACTAGCTAATGTAACTAAATTGGATTATAATCCAAACCTTACAGACAGGTTGGCTTCTGTTTACTTGAACCTAAAGACAGCTTGACATGACTAAAAAATAATTACAAGAAAAAGATTTTTTTAAATAAAAAAGGAATACATTTTTTTCTGTAAGCCCAGTAAATAGGCAGAAACATTGTGCTGGATTTTGTCTGTAAAATAAATTTGTGCTGAGAAGATTTTTAGACCTTTTTTACAATTAAAGGAGATGCAAAATGTTTGTTAACCTGAGGGTTACAGTCGAGGATTTTTATGTCCTGTGCACATAGCGGGTGGACACCAGCATTGTTCTGCTTTAGTGTTTGTGAGAGTTGTACATCGTGTATACTGAATGTGAATGTGGATGGCTGATAAACACAGATTAGATCATGAAAAAAGAAAAAAAGAAGAAAAAAAATTCTACTGATGACTGGTTGTGTGGCAAAGCCATTTTCTTCTCAGGCTCTCATTATCAAGCACTGCAGTGATGCCACATGTCTGCTGCCAGAAGGGGGCGGTAGATGAGAGATAACCTGTATTACCTCAGTTGTATTGAAGAACAATTGTTTATATTAATCTTAAAGGAATAAAAGTACAGGTGTTATTGGCAGACACATATGTGACTGAATGTATGTCTGTAAAGTATGTCCTGATGATGTATTGTCATCCTAGCAGGAACTAAAGAATCCAATATATTGTAAAATATGTTAGCAGGTAGGTCACAAAGAGCTGAACTGACTGTTAGAGCTATATGAGAAACCATGTACACAGGTGGTTGACAGATTAAAGTTAAAATACAAAGAAATTGAATAAAAAACAGCGGCTTTGTTTGCATGGTTTAGGTCATGTTCCACCCTTCTAGAGGAGAAAAAGGTCAAGGTCACCCCAAGGTCTTCTGACTGCTAAAGCAACATTATCCGGATGGAAGACGTTTCTTCCAGGATGCCCCATCCACAGGGCGCAGTGGCTTACCGATGATTCAAAAAAGCTTGTAAAGTGTATATGATGGCGTTCACCCTCGTTATCTAAACACCTAACATCTGATACAGTTCCAGACACTTAGTAGAACGTATGCCACGGTACGCCGAAGCTGTTTAGGCAGCCCAAGGCCTAACACCTTACTCATTCTTTTTATAATAATTCATTTTTCCTTTAATTTGTCAGCCGCCTGTATTAATTCTGACTTACACACCAAACATAAGACCTAAATCACCGTCTACAGCACTTAGATCGTGACACCCCACTGCACTTTGGGTAGTATTTGCGGGCTTTATTGAATGACCTATTGAAATCTATTTATATATTGTATCCATGTCTTGATGAATGTGTTTATGAGGGAATGTTTTGACTAAAAACTTTTACAGTGTTTTTACAGCCAACACTGAACAGTTCAGTGACACCGGTGGTCTACTGTATGTTTAATACTGTACCTTTTTTGTCAGTTCAGTGTTTGCTTGTAGTTTGACATACTGTATTGTTTCAGTTGCTCAATAATAAAACTTTTATGCTCTATTTGTTTGTATGTTATGAAGGTCTAGGTTCACTAAAACCATTAAGTGCCCAATGTCCAAGAGTCCTTAACCCCA
Organism: Porochilus rendahli; assembly: GCA_039654305.1. Classification (NCBI taxonomy): domain Eukaryota; kingdom Metazoa; phylum Chordata; class Actinopteri; order Siluriformes; family Plotosidae; genus Porochilus; species Porochilus rendahli. The sequence goes on from JBCNYG010000025.1 coordinate 21,554,996, forward strand.
AATCCAAGTGCTCATTCATTCTTCAGGATTTTGTTTGATTTCAAGTGGGTGACAAAATTAATCAAAAAACTGTCAAAGATTGCCAACGAGTGCCAAAGCTGATGTGATTTATAGCAGTTTGTTCACACATCCACACCAAAGTTCCCATTTACAACAACTCGTTCCACTTTGTTGTGTTCAGTAACTGTTTAAAAAAAGGAAGAAGAATTCATCCCAGCTTGGATGCCAGCCTTTGACGGAGCAATATGCATACATGCATTCATTCACAACTAAGGGCAATTTAGCATAGCCAATCTGCCAACTGGCATGTTCTTGGACAGCAAGAGGAACCTGTTGGAAACCAATGTAATCCTGAGGAAAGACAGTCAAAAGTTGTTATAGTTTGTGTGCTTGTTATAGTTGCTGTACTAACAAAATGTTATAAAAAATGTTATTTTACAATTTTCCGGAAGTTTCCACCAGAGGTGGCGCTTTGGACAACGACGTCTCCATTAGATTTTGGAGATGTTCTGGATCAAATTCTGAATGCAGGAATGATTATTATAATTATTATTCTTTGAAGGTGTGGTATTACTGCAGGTCCAGCAGGGGTGTACTCACCCCCAACCTGGCGAAGGTTTGCGCTCTCTGAGTGCTGTTGTTTTTAAAATATATTTATTTCAATGATGGCAAGAAAGGAAACACATACATGTGCAATGTATGACAAACACATTCAAGAATAGCTCTATTGCACAGTGATACAGCTCAGAAAATACCTCATATAAATACACAGTATTAGTAATACTCTAAAAGCAATCAGGACACAAAAAAACAATCCTTTGGCATCTGCCACATTTATAAATGAACACATTAGAATATACACATGAGCACATTTGGAAACTAGGGTACCAGGGTATTTGCAATTATGACCTTCCAGCACCAAACCAGTTGGCAGTCACTGGAACATATTTTGAGATATGAAGCAATCCTTGAATGAGGTGAAGTATGATATGAAGAAGTATTATATTTGAGGTGGTGTTATTCAAAACCTGAGAAAAAATAATGAGGAAATGCATAATCAAATTTCTTAATAATGATGAAGCACTAAATTTTTCCATTTATGTGTGATGTTTGGGATTTTTCCCCCGTCCCATGTCCACTAACAAAACATAGTTTGGAATTCCCACTATCAAATCAAATCAAGTATATTATTTCCACAGTAAACCAATAAATAGCTCCTTTTGCAAACCCCCATCCATGTAATCCATCTCTGTTCCCCATGGCATACGCCCACAAAAACCTTTCCCTTTTACATGCAGGCACACGGTGAGACTGTTTAGTTTAAACGTTGCGGATTCATTACACTTCTCTGATTTAATTGGTAACCATATCTCACAGCTATGAAAAATAATGAAGCAAGTGGGTCTGGAGTCCGATGGTGGGGGGTCTGGTTTACAGAATCTGATCCAATCGAGTGCATTTTAGGTCGGTGTCCTGATGGTGAGCCTGTACTTTACAGAAACACCTGCTTGCCAAGGAGATTATTTTGTAACTCTTGTAGTTCAGATTTCATTTGTCCATATCCCAGTAAAACTTAATCCTTTCAAAAAAAGAAAAGAAAAAAGATCCGTAGCATTCGAAAGCTTAGCTAAGTTTTTGTTCTGATAAACACAAACTTTCGTTTTTGAAAAACTGACCCATGTGACTGGTTTGGTGCTGGAGAGTTACAAATGACTTTCTGTTAACATCTGGGTTATTGAAGATGACAAATATCTCAGTATCTCTTGCTTTTAACCTCTCCATACTGTGAACACCTTACAGGTAGCATGTAGAGCACCAGTCATAATATCATGTTCTTGTGAGGCTCTCTCAACACTAAAAGAATGGTGTGGGAAACCAGGTTGCCAGTTCTTGTTGTACTGTGACGACGTAAGGAGGACAACTTTCCATCTTGTCGATGTTAAAGCTTCAAAAAAGTTCAGTTTGTTCCAATGATCTGTGCTGCTCAGTCATTAGCCACAGCTGGAGCATCTGCTTCCTGACTGCCAAAGCCGCTGTCTACTGTTGTGTCTAGAAAAAAAGGGACATACTCAGTCCTGAGGCAAATATAACGTTTATAGCACATAAAGAAGTGTGGGGGGATGTGTCTGTACACATTTCTGATAGTAAGACTGTTGTGGTTAATGACCTAATGTCTTAATCTAGTAAGAAAGCTTCATACCTGTACTCTGCTTGTCTTCACTCGGCTGTCTCGCTCTCAGAAGTTGGACCCCTTCTTTCAGACCAAGAGACTCCAGTGCATCCACCAGCCCCTCTAATGGACATCCACTTAACTACAGTCACATACATACAGAGCAGGGTGAGGAGCTATACACACAAACCCAGACTAAATTGTAGTGCTGGGTGGTATACTGTCAACAAAACACAGATAATAACAAAAAAATATGTAAAAGCTCACAGAGAGTCATTAAACCGTTGCACATGAGAGTACAGTTGCCATGAAGAAAACACCGGTGACTGAGATTTAATCGTCTAGTCGCAAGCAGGCATGTCTGACCAGCAAGTTAGCCTTTAGCTAGCTACAATGTGCATTATGACCTTTAGCAGCTTCCAGAGAAGCATTCAGTGTTTCCTTGAAGAGAAAAGGTATACAGGAAATATCCTAACCGAGTTTCACAAACCCCTGCAAACCCCTGAAATCTCGTTTTGTCACAGGAAGGGAAACTAACCAAAAGCTACCGAGGCTCTCGCTGACACAGATGAAGATGCCTTGTTAAGAAGTGGGCAGTTTCAAGATGAGAAGCCCAGCTTAAATAATAAATATGCAACACCGCCTGAAGTGTATTAAAAAAAAGGGGCACCATGAAATAAATTACTTTTTTTGGCTCCTTTGCGGCGGCACTGTGGTGCAGTGGTTAGCGGCTGGGTTCGATTCCCAGGCTTGGCCATTACTGTGTGGGGTTTGCATGCTCCCTGAGTGTGTGTATGTGTGCGTGTGTGCGTTGGCCCTGCGATAGCCTGGCGAGCTGTCCTGCCAGAGTTGGCCGAGATGGGTGCCAGCCTTCCTGCGAACCTAATTAAGATTAAGCAGTTTAGAAACTGAGTGAATGAATTTGTTTGCTCGGTCTGTACAGATAAATCTCAGCCCTTGGTCTTTTTGTACGGACCTGGCCTTCAACTCGGCCTGTACTAAATAAGTAGATTTCTGTGTACAGACCTTGTGCTTGGTTAAGGTGCTATAAGCTTTGATCTCTCACCTGGTAGTTTTCAAGTAGGTTCTGGCAGGGGGAGGGGCTTTCTTGGTACAGGTACGCCAGGGTGAGCATGCCTAGTTTCTCTGCCAGCTCCTTCCATGGAACTTGGTATTTATGAAGGATTTCACACAGTTTACTGACTGTTTCACTGTCCAGAGGTTGGCTCACTGCACAGACATCCAATTAATAAACACAGCTGGTTATTTTAGGATGCCTGCTTTTAAAAAGGCTTAATACTGGAATTTAGAGGTGTTGCTGGAACGTCGCTTACCATCTTCAGTGCTCTTTTTTGTCTTTTTGGATGAAAGGTGACTTGGCTTTGGACTATCCAACAGATCTTTAACCTGTTTAAGAGAGTGCTGTAAGTATTTCTTATCTCTATATAATGACTGACACGTCCACAGAGCTAATCACAGTAACTATCTCACCTTCTGACAATTGGCCAGGTCAAAAGCAGTGTGTCCAACTGCCGGTCGCTTGCGTGGGTTAACTCGACTCCTTTCAGATGATATCGACAGTTCTTGTACCTGCTCAGCTACATCCTTCTCGACTGGTCCTTCTCCATCGTCTCTCATTTCACTCTGGTCTTCCTCATCAGAGGAGGAGTAGCAGAAGAGAGGCTCATCGTTCTCCAGTTGCTTATCTGCACCTGAGGAGAAGAACATTGATTACATGCAAACGAAACTCTCTTTGCTATTCCTCTGAACAGAGTCAATTGAACGTGTTTCAATTTACCTGCTGCTATAAGCATGGAGCAGAGGGGAGGAGAACCGAGACTGGCAGCCAGGTGCAGTGGACTGTTTCCTCCGAACGTGCATGTGTTAACATTAGCCTTCAGCTGTAAGAGACCCAGAAAACCATGAGTCCTGACAGATTACCCTACGCTAAATATTAAAAATGCTCATTTTCATAGTAAGTTGTTTGCCATTTGCCATCTCACCCTGCTAGCTAGCACTTTCCTAACACATATCTACCATCTAGGAAAGCGTGGCCTACCATATTATACTCCGTCTGAGACAAACAAACAAAATTCACATCAACCTCCAACCTCCAAACAAAACGGAGACACTCGGGAGCCTAAGACCTTATCCTGTCCCACTTTCTTCCGAGGACACAATAACTAGCGATCTGGGGGGCGTGGGGGGATGAGGACTAACATATGCCTTCACTACACTTCCACTCATGTAACATCACCATGCTTTTTTAGGCTGTACCATCTGCTTTATAAGTATACATAAGCTTTGATTTCATAGCCAGTCTTGCACTGATTAGCAGGGGATAGAGATTGTCCATTCCATGTAGAGTGCAGACGTACAGTAGTTTCATAAACTCCCAGGCCACAGATAGCATCAAGCTTTGATAATAGGATGATGTCACACTGTTATGTTTAGACTGCTAGCCCATTGCACCACTTAGGAGGCCGTTCACTAGCATTTTTTCCTCATTAAAAGGTTGTAAAAACGAGTTCCTTCTGAGATATAGCAACTTGAAGTGATAGTGCACCAATATATTTACATTTACCGTATTCGGCAGACACCCTTATCCAGAGCGACGTACATTTTATTACCTCCGCCCAGAGGTTCAATTTTCACCCGTCTTGCTTTGGTTGTTAGTTAGTTAGACTCTTTGTGTGCAATATAACACAAGTTATGGGTAGATTTTAATTAAATTCATTTCTGGAGTAGTGTGTAAAAACATTGTTTAAAAAAAAAAGAAACACGGAAAATAAACGTGCAATGCACTAATTCCAATTCTCACGTCAATGTTTACAGCTGATTTTTTTTATACAAACTTTGATTTTTTTTTTCTGATGAGATGTATGTACATTCCCTTAATACATAATTCAACATGAATTAATTAACTAATAATTAAAAAACACTAACATTAATTTCTCTGAATTACACAGATTTCATTTATTTATGTAAATTTAGAAAATTAAACATGGTGGCATGTTATATATACAAAAATGTGTATTGCTCTGATTCACAACAATTTGTTGAAGTACAACAGAATAATCAATATTTTTGTTCTCACTCATTCGCCAAACTGCTCCAATCTCAGACCACACTGGGTGAAGGTACGGTGTACATACATAACCATTTACACTCACATCCACCCCTAGGGTCAAACTGGAACAGCCAATGAGCCTATTGTGCATGTCTTTGGACTGTGGGAGGAAACCAGACTACCCAGAGGAAACCCACGCGAGCACGGGGGGAAAACATGCAAACTCCACACAAAAATGCCTGAACCCGGGACTCAAACCCAAGACCTACTTGCTATAAGGTGTATGTGCTAACCACTATGCCACCATGCAGCGCTAAAATCGTTAATATTTTGGTTGCAAAATATGTTTCGTTTTTCTGTACCTCAGTGATGAGAGTGCAGGCCACTTTAAAAAGGTTCTCCTTAACAGCTAGGTGTAGTGCTGTGCAACCGCTCTTCTGTTCGGGCATATCGATCTTAGCACCGGCTTCCACCAGGACACGCAGGCAGCGCTCGCCTCCTTTTCTCACTGCCAGGTGCAGCGGGTACAGACCTGAGTGTCCGGGTAAACGAAAGGGGAAACTTTCAGCCCATTTATAGCATTAAGTCGATTAAAAAAAATTCAAAGTACTTCAATTTCTGCTAAGAATACAATGGTCGCATATAAAGTACAATAATGTCACATGTTTCTTCCTCAGTGTATGAAGTAGCTGAAGTCATGTCCTTCCTGTCAGAGTAATCCTCAACGAAATGCTGAACCTCACCTGAAAAGTCAGCGGTGTTAAGCAGATGAGAATAACGTTCTCCTAGCATGTTTAGCAACACCCTCAGGATGGACTCATCTCCAGCATGAGCTGCCAGATGCACTGCTGTCCGTCCGTCCCTGTCCAGTAAGGTAGGGTCTGCACCTACTCTTAGCAAGATCTCCACCAACTTGGTCTGCTGGGTGATCACGGCCAAATGCAGAGGGGTCTGGACAGGAAGAAGTCATGAGGAGACGGTAATTTCATGTGTAATAAAATCATCCCTAGCTTTATTAGATTTCGTTTGATTTGAGCGTGGTCAGGGTTTGAGAACGGTCAAGTGTGATCTGTACGCTGGTCTTATATTGGTTTACCAAATGATGAGGTTTACCACATGAACGTTGAGGGTGCGTTCATAGTTCTAGGGGCATTTTTCTGCCAATATATAGACAGATATAGATAGGATGAGGTGCTTCTCTTCATGTTAAACATTTATTTGGTATCTGCCATCTATATTTGAAGAATATTCAGCCATGAAGTCACAGAGGTCTGCAAACATTGCTGAGTCTTGTGACTATACTATCTTACTCTGAAATTCCATTCACAAATCACACGCACCGTGCGGGAAAGGGGACAGAGCCAATCACGATACTCTTCATCATTCATAGCAAAAAACGTACAAAAGGTATTTGAAGCCGAGAATATTGGGGTAGTTACCTGGCTGAGGTGGTTGAATTTGTTGATGAATTTGAATTGAGGAGTGTTTATGATGGTCTGAATAAGCTTTGTGGCCACGGCTGGCTGCTGGTGGATAATGGCTAAATGTAAAGGCCTGGAAAACACCACAACAAGGAAATTCATGAGAAACAGATCAGGGGGTATCTGATCATCTTGAGTGCATTAAACTACATCAAAGATTAAAAAAATAAAAAACATCAAAAGTTTAAAATATTTGTGCTAACCACAAAAAATAAAATAAAATAAAAAATAAATACACTATTAAAAAACAAACAAAAAAAAAAACCCTAGACTTTCTAGATTAGACTATAAAACTAGACTATTAAAACATTAAATATTTAAATATTTCAGTGTGTAGCTTCCAGTGTGTAGCTCTTCTGAATTTCCTAACACAAGAAGAAACAGAGTTTAAATAGACTCACGTGTCTCCATTCTCATCCTGCACACCACAAAGCTGTCTCTGCATGGCCAGGAGGAAACGTACATCTCCTGTGCTGCAGAACTCTAACAGGGCCTTAGCACTGTGCTTGGCTGCTGTGGTGGTCCTCTTCTGTAGAGCCGAGGCTGATAACAGCATATGCCAAAATTAGTACCCAAAATTAGTACCCAAAACGTTAGTACCCAAGTAGCACGAGCCTTAAAAACAATGTGCATAGCAGCACATTCTCCACGAACACAATAACAAAGGTTACATTTTCTGATCTGCTGCTCACCGATTTGAAGAAGCTGCTGCTGTGCAGCTAAGCTGATGGGCGTCTCTTGCTGCTGTTGTTGTTGTTCCTGCACTTTACCAGACTGTGGAGCAGATCCTGCCATCTGTGTACCTCCTGCAAACCCACCACAGCTGCCACCAAAGTAGCCTGACCCGTCCAAAGGATTAAACGGAAATCCTGTAGGAATTAAATAGGTACGTTTCTGTCTGAACTTTTCAAAACCTTGTACTCAGGGTTCCAGAGAGCCAGCAAAGAGAAATGTTAAGCACAACGCCTTTCCATCAGCCAGCAAGCAAAAAGCTGATCATACAGTCGCTACATCCTCATTTATTCAGCGAGTCGGATTCCGTCACCCTTCCTGCATTATGATGTAGCAAAAGTACCCAAATTCCTCATTTAAATAAAAACCCTTTAACTTCACAAGAAAGGGAAAATGAAAAGGTATCTGCCTCAAATCACGTACTCAAATGGTAAATGAATTCCTACCTACTACCATGGGAACATATCAGCTAAAGAATTAGGTTTTCTGATTTTAAAAAGTCACCTAATGACTTGAGATATACTGTATATACGATCGTAAAATATAGGCATGCAAATGGAGTCGAGAGAAAAAATTTTTTAAAAGTCAGCATTAGACGAATGGAAAAAAAAAATCATACAAGACCGTAAAGTTAATAATACTGTTTACTGACCATCCCTAATCATTTACGGTGATTACAAGGATTAAGAGCTTACCTCCTCCCAATATTCCTCCTCCTCCACCTCCTCCAGGACCCCCAAAGCCCCCAGCTCCTCTCCCCAGGCCTCCTGCTCCACCCTGTGGCCCCCGCCAGTGGTCATAGGGTTGCGGAAGAGACTTCATCCTCTTTCGCTGAACCTCCTCTTTATCTGATGATATAACAAAGTGAATAAGTTAAATATAAAACAAACAGAGAGGCAAGTTGAATAAATAAAAGCTAAGCAGTCGCACAGACTGACCTGGATATTGTGGGACATAGGTAAACTGTTTGGGCTCACTGCAGTCCCCACCCTTCTTCCTCTTGAGTTGCAGAAACACAGTGACAGGTCGCTCGATCTCTTTGTGATACGGTGGCGTTTTAAAGACAATGGCATACTGAAAAGGGGTGGAGACAAACAGTGTAAAGGATACTAATAAGCCTCTTGATAAAGAACACTGTACTTTCCACCAGAATGTTAATAAAAATACCTAAAAGTCCATCTTCATCAAAACAAGACATTAGTAAATAACTAGGAAGTGAAATGTTTGCACAGTTTAGCTACAATTCTGAACTATACAACAAAAATGACAAAATACTGATTTTTAACACACCTGTTTATGTACGTCAGTGGGAGAGAAATCTCCGTATGCTTCCCAGCCTCCTTCATCGTCCTCCTCATAGAAACGAATCTCAATATCGTCTGCAAGCAGGAACATATCTGTCTCAATCTTTCTCAAAGTCATTTTACACAAAGTCATTACACAGCAGTGCAGAGGAATCAAGCTTTACCTTTTTGAACCTTGTCGCACAGTAGGAAGATCTCATCCCCTCCCATCACTGAGCCGCACGTCTTGTCCATACGTGAGATCTTAAGATTGGACGCATTGGGTGATTCTGGAAAAAGTGAAGAGCCATTAAAACGCTGACCTCGTAACATCTTATGATCTCTGAACCCTGAAGATTGTGCTGGAGGGAAGATACATACTGCTGTCGTAGATGGGGTTGGAGACGACCGGTTTCAAAGCTCTGGTGAAGCCTCCGTTGCTGTCCTTAAGGTAAGCTGTGAACTTTAACCGCACTATGTTTAAGTCCATGCTCTTCCCCAGCTCCTTTGCTTCTCGCACAATAGCCTGCTCTTCTGCATCTGTACCATTTAAAATTAGAGAAATCAGCCTAAATAACATTAATGGTGTATATGAAGGCTAACAGAAATGAATTTGGTCCACACAACCAATTTACTAAGACTTTGCAATCTTTGAAATCTGTACGGTCCAGCAAGCTTTCAAAACACTAATGTTGCAATCCATTTCCATTAGCGCCATATCAGGCTCAAAAGCTTTAAATTCCTTATGATTTGCAAATTGAAAGCTGTTTAACAAATATAGACAAATATAGACGAGTATTTTGGACAGTCACTGCATACTTATGTGACTAAATATGGGTAACAATCGTGACACAGCTCTTTTAGTTTGATTTTAAACATTTAATTTGAAATGTAGTGTGAAAGCTTGCTTTGGTTCGATCTTTTGAGAAAAACACAAAATTCTAAATATCTAACTATTTTAGTTGATTATAAGCATCATGAAAGACGAGGAATTTCCAGCCTTCAGTTATTTGCTAAATGTGTCAAGGTTGGATGGACTAATTTAAGTTTTCACAATTCATTTATTTTTCCTGCTTTTATGTTAACACAATTTCGTTTTTACATATATATGGTGGACTCCTTAAAAAAATGTAGCTTTATGTCTGAAAGCCAAGTCCCTGGCTAAGTGACCGTGTGCACAGAGGATCTCTGTCTCACCGCTAAAATGGTATCCAGGCTGCTTCTCTTTCTTCCTCTCTTCTTTCAGTCTTTTTGACAGAACATCCACCACTCCTCTTTTAGTGACGTGAAGTATACCCAAGTTGCTGAATCTGGAGTGAGGGGGAAAAAAAAAAAAAAGTACTGCACAAGACCATGATAGCAATATAATCGAATTACAGAATTTACCAAATATTGTAAATTGACATTTTTTCTTTTAGTGATTTAAGAAATTCAGTTGGCCAGGAAGACCAGTATGATTAGTTTTGAGTGTCTTTGAGACTCTTCCTCACAAGTCAACACTTACTGTGCTGTGAGATCAGAGGGACCCACGTCTACGCTGCATGTTCCGTTCTCGTTACACTGCTTTCCAACAAGGCTGTGTGCATGGACACGAGGGGGATCGGTGTGTGTCACCAGCTGCACCTCGACCCGAGCATGACCCGCGTAGTTACACACCTTAACAGGGAGACAAAGACACATAAGCGCTTCATTCATAAGCAACACGCAGCATCTGTTCAATGACTTGAGAGCATTTAATTTATAGAAGCGTCTGATATGTATGTGCGCAGCTTGGCACCTTCACAGTGGGATACGTTCTCCTGTTCCTTTCGCTTGATGCACCAGGTAGACCCCCATGAGATGGACCCTCACACTCGTAACGAAACCGGAAGCCTCGCTGACAACGTATAACACACATGACGTTAACATTAGAGCTGAGCTGCGCTTTATGATTAAAGATGATCCTCAAGATTCCAATTAAGAAAGCATGGGAATTTCCCTTCAACATTGCTTAGTATCACAAGTCACATAATGTAAGACTGCCACGTGGTTTACTGTCATGGTTTACAGCCTTTTTTTGGGGGAGTCACTCAATCTTTAGATAATAAATAAATACACGACTGCACATTAATTTGATTAGAAAGAAAAATCACTTCCTTTCTGATGATATATGAATGACCAGGTAAAGGTTTTGACATTAAATGATGAATGTATTGAATGTAAAGAAGAAGGCAAGAAAAAAAAAACTCATTTTGGTGTCACTGAAATGATCTTTTTATATTTTATCTGAAATTATCCAATGGTTTAACAAATTGTGAGACACGCTGCCTTCACATTACCCGTCTGCCATACTGACATCACACTACACAAGCTATTTGCTCATTTTAAGAAAATGAACATACAAATGTATCTGCTTACTTGTTTAGGCTCCTCAATTATCTGCAAGTAGGGTCCATGAGCTGAAATAAATAGAGACTGTGTCATCACCATTGACTGACCACGACCAAACCATTTATACGACCATGCACCAAGTCAACTGTTCAAAATGCACTGAGGGGGTTTACTCACCTGTTTCGGGAACATAGGGTTCACTTTTAATCTCAAATGGGGGCATTAAATGATGATATGAGACGTCCATCACAAACTGTAAAAATGACAGACTTGGTTGAAATAAATAATTAAAAATGACTGCTGTTCGCTTTATATGTATAAAATAAACCACAGGTAAGTGTTACTCAGACTGAAATGTATTCAGTGCATGACAATGTAGTAAAACACCGGCGCAGACAAACAGAGACTTTTTTTTTTCTGGTTTGGGATGTTGTGATGATTTATGGTCCATTAGCTCTGTGCTCACGTACAGTAAGCAGTAGTGAGTAGGTGGGGATTTGTTTAGGTTCATAGTCGTCATTTCAGCGGATCAAAACAAGTTTTCAAAAAATACTGTAGTAGAACCAATAAACGTGCGGGGGGAAAAAACCCTTGCCGTAGTTCAGTGACACTAGTTTTTTATATGAGCCACTGGGTGTTCTGTAGAATATCTAACTAAATGCACTTACATAAATCATTCAGCCAAGGATTTCATAATCAAAACAAATCATTCCAATACAAGTGGTGCCGATCAAAAGTGGAGGCGGCAGCGCAATACAAAACATCCTCAACCCAGATATTCAGCTGCCTTATTTATCGCCATGAACTAAGCAGTAATGGTTAAGTACTAAGAGGTACGTGTTATGTGGCCATTCAGTAATGTTTGTTAAATATCTCAAAATCTTTCGTATATCTTGAGCTAAACACAATTCGATAGAATATCTGCATCACGTGTTTAAGTGATGCAAAGTTTCCCACATTTTCTATCTGAAATCCTAACAGCCATGTTGCCACATTCAGAGTAACAGTAGCCTTTGGTAAAAGAGTACAAGCACATCGCAAAATAAGCTGCAAAATTTAAAAGCCTTACCTCGTTTTCAAACATTTTCATGCCGTACTGACTTTCGTCCATGCTGTAATGGAAGAGAATCAGAGTCAAGTGTTAATCAGGCTCTAGATTTCGAGCATAAAAACTCCCTAGAGGTCAGAAAGAACCCTGATCAGTCATGCCCGTGATTCAGAGAACACTGCCGGAGTCTTTAACACCCTGCTACGACTGTTTCTCTAAACACCCTCCTACCTTTCCCTATCTTACTAATCCAATCTGTGACACAAAAACAGAGGTGAAGGCCTTCCCCAGCTCATGTACCTGACAAACAAAATGGAGAGAAGCCTTTGCAAGGCCTTGGATGAAGTTGGTTTCACTTTCTACAAGGCAGAAATGCATATGCAGTCGTGTTTTTCTCCCGCAGTCTCTCTCGCTCTCTCTCTCTCTTTTTACCCTCCCTCCCTTGCATGCGTTACTTCCAGGAAGTAGGGCAGTGAGCAAACACAGAGGAAAGCCCCGAGAATACCAGCTCAGTGCTGCCTCTGATGTCAGAAGCTGAGACACACAAGGCTGCATCACAGACCTGGTGCTTTCAGATCTGGAGGAATTTTCTTTTTATTCGTTTGCTTCACAAAGGCAGAGAAAAATGTGTGATTCAGATGTGTTTGTTAAAAATAAAACCTTTTTAAATTCCACTGCATTACCACTGTAGTCTTAGGATGAAATGATGTCTTAGTAAAAATGGCACAATATTACATCATGATCTAAATGACTATGTAAGGATTTTTCCCCTTCATGCAACTTCATTCATGTTACCTTCGGGCTTATCAGGGTTCATATTTTATATTATAGGAGTTGGTTAGAAATCAACACACTCTTTACGTAATACTGAGGTATTCAACATACGCCGTGCTGAACTTCAGAAATTATCTGAGTGGAAAGTTAGACATAAAGAACACAAGTCTTATCTACAGCTGTCCTTATCTAGATATACAAATGTGTTCAAAATCGTCAGAAGGAATTACAAAGTAAATGTTAAGTTGCCTTAAATATCCAAAGCATCCTTAAGGACACTTTATCTACGATTCTAGTGAACAGAACATCATAGATAATTAAACAACTTAAATAATGTACATAAACTTTTACCCACACCTGATATATCAACAAAGATCACAAAGTATACACTGCACCACCATTTCTGACATTACTGGACATCCAGGTGGTTTTGGCTAAAAGATTTGTTTGGAAATCATCACCAATCTTGGTGCTGATCAGACCCCGCGCATCACTGCCTTTTACATTCCCAAAAACCATTACACTTTATTTCCCTAAATTTCCCTTTAGGGACTTTTAGCTCAACTTAAAAGTCCTGAAATAAAACATGTTAATCGTGAATTTTTTTTTTTTACAGGAAGCCCAGAGAAAAAAAAACTCCAAAGGGGTGGAATCTATTCAAATCACCATCTTTCTAAGTGACTCTGTTACAGGTTTAGTCAACTTCCAATTCATATTTCTTGACATGTTGCTCAGTGTAGAGTACAGACTATCTAGACTTACCCAGGGGACTGCCCCGTGAATTTTTGTCTTTGTAGCTGTGAGCAGTACTGGATCCCCAACTTTTTATTGTTTTTAAAATAGTTCACAAATTAATGGATTTTTATAACACAAGATTTCACAGTTAATAACCCACAATAAAGTTCCAATTTAAAAAGATACGATAAAACTAGAAATAGAGGAGGCCCTAGGGAAGTGTATAAGAAGCTAGTCTGCATGCAAAAATACAATGGGGTGACAAGCAAAAGTCCCTGATCAAACTGGATCATATGGGTG
>JBCNYG010000025.1:21594125-21610607 GCA_039654305.1 Porochilus rendahli
TTTGGTAGAACAGAGAGTGAAATATGGAGTGAGATAAGAGGTTTGGTAGAACAGAGAGTGAGATATGGAGTGAGATAAGAGGTTTGGTAGAACAGAGAGTGAGATATGGAGTGAGGTATGAGGTTTGGTAGAACAGAGCGTGAGATATGGAGTGAGATAAGAGGTTTGGTAGAACAGAGAGTGAGATATGGAGTGAGATAGGAGGTTTGGTAGAACAGAGAGTGAGATATGGAGTGAGATAGGAGGTTTGGTAGAACAGAGTGAGATATGGAGTGAGATAAGAGGTTTGGTAGAACAGAGTGAGATATGGAGTGAGATATGATGCTTGGTAGAACAGAAAGTGAGATATGGAGTGAGATATGAGGTTTGATAGAACAGAAAGTGAGATATGGAGTGAGATCTTATGATGATTTAACTTTAAAAATACAACACTTTAGGAATGTTTTTTAAATTCTCCGCTTTTTGTAAGAATTTGCTGAGATACTTTAGTTTCCAGTGAATCCTTAGGAGCACCTCCCAGTGTGAGGTGGGGATTCAGATCGCTTTGCTTTTTAAGCAAATTCCCAGCCCTGACTTTAGATGGTGTTTGTCTCTTCGGTGCACAACACGGAGGCCAGAGCGGGACTTTATCACACCGAACCATCACCGAGTCCTCTTTCTCCGAATCAAACTTTCCCGTGCTGCCTAGAGAAATGTACCGGTACCTGGGAGAGCTCCTTACCCGAGCAGGAGGCAGCGCTCTGGCCTCGGGATTCGGCGACGCTACCCTGCCGGCCTCGGCGTCTCTCATGCGGCTGCGGCGCTACAGCGACGCCGCGGACAAAGAGAACGATGACCCGAACTTCTTCCGCATGGTGGAGGGCTTCTTCGACCGCGGCGCCGCTATAGTCGAGGACAAACTTGTGGAAGACCTGAGGACCAGAGAGACGCCCGAGCAGAAAAGGCACCGTGTCCGGGGAATCCTTAAGATCATCAAGCCCTGCAATCACGTCCTGGCCGTGTGTTTCCCTCTGAAGCGAGACAACGGCGAGTGGGAGATTATTGAGGGCTACCGAGCCCAGCACAGCCAGCACAGGACCCCCTGCAAGGGAGGTAAACACTAGCGCTAGCAGCGCACCAAGACGCCGAAACCGACGCAGCGCAAGGCGGAGAAGCGAGTGTGGTAGCCGGCTAATCAGGAACAGCTAGCTAGCTAACGTTCAAGCTAATGAAGCTGAGGGCTGAGCTCAGAGCCTCCCTCAAGCCACGCTTGGGGGGAAAAACATATTTGAATGCCTTTTTTTTTGCACTGTGTTGTTCTAAAGTCAAGTCAGGATATTTCATGGTTCCTTATACATTAGATAATTAAATATAAAGTTGCCCCGGTGTTTAATTACTACCCTTTTTTGCATGGCTTCCTGTCTCACCAGGTTTTATTAGTGCAACATTACAAATAACCCAGTCACCAGAATAAACCCAGGGAGTAAAGGACTGGAGAAAAGGAAGAGTGTAAAGAAATAAGTAAATTAAAGTGTCTGTATCAATAAACACACAAGTATCTTTATAAGCAGGGCAGGGATGGTTCACAGCTGAAGGAGGGTGAAAGTGTCAGTTTCCTGGTTTTACATGTCAGACATGACCATGGAAGTGAAACATACTGTTTAAAGACTATTTTAGTTCAAGTCCCATCAAAATCCCTTGCACAATCATTTTAATGCATGTTCTTTTAATTATATAGATTTTAATGCAAGTTAATTATACAGCTCTTTAGGGAAGATACCTTGAGGTCCTTTTCAGAGATCAGGGGTCCAAGCACCAACGCAAGAATATAAATCAAACTTGATTGGAGACACAAATAATGACCATAAGCTGTATCACAATGTCAGAAGATCATATCCGGCAACCCATCCCTTCCCCCTTTTATGTTTATTGAGCTCATAGTTTGTTATTTTTCCTTGTGAGGATATTTCTACTACATACACGATCATGAGGGTGGCGTAGTGCTTAGCACGGTCGCTTCACACCTGGAAGCTTCTAGGTCTGAACCTACCTCCCGACCAGGGTCCTTTCTGCGTGGAGTATGCATGTTCTCCTTGTGCGCGTATGGGTTTCCTCTGGGTTCACTGGTTTTCTCCTTAGATCAAAAACATGCAAGGGGCTACTCTAAATTCGCCATAGGTGTGAATGTTAGTGTGCATTAGCAAAAAATAATAATAATAATCATAATGAATCGTATTTCATTGGTTTTCGGCCTTGCAAGCTGTCCAGGGTGTACTCTGCTCCTGCCCAGAGTCGTTTGAGATGCAAATTAGGAAATGAGTGAATGAATGAATGATTGGTTCTCTCAGCTCTATGAGTGTGCTGCATGGTTACTGTTAGGTGTGCATTAGCTGTCCAGCACAAAGCTATGCACATTTTTAACAAATTGCCTGTCATTTTCTCTATGTGTGCATTAATTTATAGTGGCTATCATCTTAACTTATGTATATGTTAGGAAAAAAGTCCTTGACGTTTATTTTGAAATAGAAAAATAATTAGTTTAATAAAGGTGTACAGAATCAAGAGGAAATTTGTCCTCTGGGCAATGCAGGAGAGTGAGATTTTGATCATGCTTGGTATGAGTACTCTGTAGCCTTGTCAAAGGAAAGAATTACAGCATTTATTGTATAGAAAATATGTAGGAAGTTGGGTGTGAGAACACCGTCAGTAAGAGTTTCATTATGAACATTTGCAAAACACGTTAGGTTTATGTGGCACGCAACAAGTTTGGCAGTGTGGCAGCAGTGCAGATCTGTTTAGCATGCATGTGAAATGATATTACATGCAGTGGTCACAGTAAGTGTGATGGATTTGGGTCATGTACCAGCAGTGTGTCAGGCAGACTTAGCACATGAGGAACCAAAGCATCAGAATTATATAAGTAATAAAAATAACGGGAGCATGCAATAGCTTACTCTAAATTATGATATTGCGAGTATGAATTTCAGCACGTCTGCCTAGCATAACTCAACTCAAATGGGTGAAGGCAATACAGGCTTGAGAACATCACTAGACAAGTAGGTCCCGGGTCTGAATCCTGCGCTCAGGCATTTTCGTGTGGATTCTGCATGTTCTCGTGCTTGTGTAGGGTTTCCTCCGGGTACTCCAGTTTCCTCCCACTGCCCAAAGACATGCACAATTGGCTGTTCCAAATCGCCCCTAGGTGTGAGTGGTTGTGGTTCGGCCCGGCAATGGCTTGCAGAGCCGCCTCCTCCCAGAGAGGCAGAGATAGGCTCCAGTCTCCGCTCGACTCTAATAGGGTTAAGTGGTTCTGGCAAATGAGTCAGTGAGTAGGTGTGTGCTTTTTCTATTTAAACTTTGTTTTTGCAAGGTGCAAAGCTGTTTTACGGAAGCTATTTGGGAATTATATATGAAATTTTTTTGCAGCATTTTTTTTCTTTTCCAATGTGCAGGTTCATGTAGTCATGGACTTTTGAAAGGAAATGCTACAGAAAATTGCTTCAGAAGTTCTGCCTTTGTTGTTAAATATTGGTTCAGGGGGCAAGGCTTAGATGGTTGTCTCCATAAGTCTACCTTTTCATCGGTTGAATGCTAACTAATTTGATTCTTCCAAGGAGCACAGGAGAAAATTCATTCATTCATGCTCTGAACCGCTAAATCCTAATTAGGGTCGTGGGGAGGCTGGCGCCCATGTCAAGTGAATAATATCAAAGTGAAAATTTAAGTGAATAATAATCTCATCTCATTTTCTCAGCTGCTTTTTCCTTTATCATGGGAGGCTGGAGCCCATCCCAGCTTGCTGGCATAGTGGTTAGCACATCCGCGTGACAGCACTACGCTTGGCTGGGCGAGTGCATTTCTGTATGGAGTTTTCGTGTTTTCGCCGTTCTTGCGTGGGTTACTCCGGTTTTACTGGGTACTCCGGTTTCCTCCCAAAGAACAAAGAATTTTAGAATTTGCCAATAGGGGTAAGTGTGAGTGTCAATACTTGTGTGTGTGTTGGCACTGCAATGTTTTGCTGAGCTGTTCAGAGGGAATTCCACCATCCCCCAGAGTCGTCAGAGATAGGATTCGGCTTCCATGCGACCCAGTAGAATTAAACAGAAAATGTTGAATGTTTGCCATGTAATTAAGCTGAGCTTCTATTTGGTCACGTTGTGACCTAATTTCGCTTTTGAGGGGGCTTTTTCTACCAGTTAACCAAAAAAGAGGATGTCTAGCACCTCCACCATCTTTAAGATGCATTAAATCAGCCATATTTATATTACTGTGGTAGAATTATTACTATAGGTTGAAAAGTTGGTCTTCATTTGCTACAGTATGTAATTCCATGCAGTTCTTATTGATTAATTATCACGAAATATAGCTTTTGTATATAAATTCTGAGTATGAAATTACAGCGCTTACGGCAGAATTGTAGCAAACATATTTCACCGAAGAAAAGTCTCTTTTTTTTTCAACCACACCCAAGTTCAGCTTTTAATGTTTCTCTCTTCCTGGAGAGTGGAGGGAGTGAGTCATCACGTCGACTGTTGCTCGGCCTGCTCTGCCCAAAGTCATACCCCATTCCCTGTAGTTCAAACAACTGTTACATTTTTTTCAATGAATATTACTTCAAGAAACCCAGAGAACAAAATGCTAAAACATATTTTTTATGTATGTTTTGGTTGTAATGAATGATCTGTTTTTTGTAACAGACTTTGTTTGGAATGCTTTGAACAGTCACTGTTATTTTTTCCTGGATGACTAATCGCACAACCACAGCGGCAAAGAGTTTGTAAGGATCAGACTGGAATTATAAGGCATTGCCCTTTTGTTTCCAGGGTAAACGTTTCCTATGTGTTACTTTTAAAACTGAGCAGACTGGTTTAGGGTTTTTCCGTAAAGAAGAAGGTCTTTTTCAGATTCTTTTAGTGACAGAAAGGCAGTGGATTTAACATTAGTGCTGATTTTAGTGCTTGGTACAGAAACTAAATATTCAATATGCAAAAAGTCAGTCACTTGTTTATAGTTTTTGTCTGCATTTGCTTGCAGGTATCCGTTATAGCACTGAAGTGTCTGTTGATGAAGTGAAAGCTTTGGCTTCGTTAATGACCTACAAATGTGCTGTTGTTGGTGAGTGGAGGTGTTTTTTGTGTCTCTGTATAAAAGTGATCTAAATGAAGAAATCATGCTAATAAACGATCCTGTCCACAGATGTTCCTTTTGGTGGAGCGAAAGCTGGGGTGAAGATCAATCCCAAGAATTATTCTGTGAGTGCTTACAATTCAGCTGGATCATAATGCATTGGATTAAATGCTAAAGGAGCTGCTTGTAATTTTAGATCCCCATGTTGCATACTTTCCACTTTATTACCCCCCTCAAGTTTAACAACAAAAAAAAGGGTATTATCAAGATAAAAGGGAAAAGTTGGGAAATTCTTTTGCCATCACATTTCTTGACAGAAAATAATGACGTCTAAAAGGAAGAAATTACAATATACATAAAGTAATAATATCAATTTATTTTCTGCAAAATTCTTCACATTTTTATCATTGGTTATAATTACCAATTGTGCAACGAAGGCGAGGTGGATGTCACAGAGTTTTTATTTTGGTGTCACCCACCGTACCTGAGCTCCAAGTGCTGGCAGGTGCAGAGATGCATGACATCGTCTCTTTTAACCCTTTTCAGAGTTTTTGGTAATACAGGGTGACCTAAAAATCAACAACCCACATTTCAAAGGTTGAAAAAAATCAAATCAGGTAATTTTTTTCACACAAGAAACTTCATTTGATACAGTTTATAATTTATCGTTATTTGTACTCATGAAACTTAGTGAGGCAGGAGAGGCAGTGCTAAGGTCTGTTGGTAGCCCAACCCCAACTTGAACACGAATGTTAAGAAGCAGTCGATCTTGTTGTGGTGATGTTGATTTTTTTTTTTTTTGTGGAGGCTACCTTAAATCACAAGTCTATACTCATTGACTCTTGAAGCCCTTAAGGTAACTATTCAGCAGGATTCCACCCAACACGACCCCTCTGGCCATGGCAACCTTCAGAAATCCATTTACAGAATGTCATCTTTAAAACGTGATGAATAGAAACTATCGAATAAAGTTTAATGTGTGCAAATAATAATTTCATTTATTATTTAATTATTTTAATTTCTGTTATTTAATTTAAAGAAATTATATTTTATATATAAGTCCCACAAGTGAAATTATTGCTTCTGCATTTAACCCATCAAAAGTGAGTGCGCACACACACACTCGGAGCAGTGGGCTGCCACACATTGGTGCGCTGACCGTTCAGGTGGGCTGCGTGCTTTGAGAGAGGCTGTGGAGCTAATGGGAGTGTTTTTAGCGTTCTCATTCAAAGCTTAGCCTACATACTGTATGAACACCTAAGAAAACCTGTTTTGCTATGGTGTGTTTGCATGCTAATTCCAAATTTCTTAAGGAATAATGATTTATAATCCTGCAATGGCAGACCAATCAGATCATGCCATATCTGTTTAGTATTCCTAATGATTCTCAATAGTAATCTAGCAGGCTGGTTATAATACACATTTACACTTTTTTTTTTTGCATCTACTTTGCGTTGCTTCATTTTATGGCCTTAATTCTATTTCTTATTATTATTCTGGAAAAGGCAAAGCTCATTTTCTAAAACTCTTCTTTTAACATAGTGTTACAGCTATGTTTTGTGTTGTTATTAAAAATATTTGCATTAGAAAGTAATGATACTCTTTCCATGCATGGTAACCATACAGAAATATCTCCCAGCAGTAATTTTCATCATATCAACGATTACATGTTCATTCATTCATTTTCTGAACCGTTTAATCCTAATTAGGGTCGCGGGGAGGCTGGCGCCCATCTCAGCCGACTCTGGCCGAGGGCAGAGTACAGCCTGGACAGTTCACCAGACCAGGGCAGGGCAGAAACACGAAACACAGCGCAGGGCAGAAACACGACAATGCAGCCGACTGTTTTTGAATGACCGTAATGGTTCTTTTACATACTTCTCACCACAGACAGTAAGAGACATGGCCGACCTCTTCTAACCCAGTTAGCTGCACCAGGGGGGCTTGAACCCCTCACCTTCGGATCATTAAGCCAGCATTAAGCCAGCACGCTACCACCAGGCCACCACTGCCCACTATTACAGGTTTTCTTAGATAAAAACATTTTTTTATGTTTCCTGAGTGCTGTCCAAATCTCTATATTATTGTATTAAAATGGCCACATTAATATAGACCTGGGATTTGACCGCAGAAAATTGAACATCTTCAGACTTCAGTGTGCTGAAATGCTACCGAGTCCCCCACTTAAACATCATTTGTATTGTAAAGAATCTTGGCATTAATAACTTTCTGATAAACACTGCTGTGTTGTTTTATGCTTTTTTTTCCCCTCACAGGACAATGAGCTGGAGAAAATCACAAGACGGTTCACCATTGAGTTGTCTAAAAAGGGATTTATTGGTGAGGAAATATGTATAATTTTTTTTCGTCCTTGCCCACATATCATTTACCGCTGGCCGTAATGGTAAAAACACATTTATTACCCCCATTACATCAACAGTGAGAGAACTGATCTTAATATAACTGCATTTTTCTGATAACTGTTATCTGAAATTACAGCTTGCATGTGGTGTGCAAGTTTTTTCATATTGGGGGATTCTGTTCTTTTTCCCCCTTTTTTTAATCAATATGTGGTTCACATTCCTTTCTTTAGGTTATATCTATAACAAGTTTACCTAAGTCTTAGTCGGAAGTTAACCTAAAAGGTTCCACTGGATGTGCCTTATTTGCACCCATGGCAACAATACAAACAACTCTGCCGTGTTATTGTCAGCACAGTACATTTGGAAACCTCTATAGGAGCACAGTTAGTACGTGAGAAAGGCTAAACTTTGTATTAACCCCCACTAGGAGTACATTTATAATGACTATTTTAAGCCTAGTGCTATCTTTTTGTTGTTTAGTTGTTTCCATAATTTGTTTCCATGCTGCCATATCCATGGTACAAATATCATCCTTCTTTTTGTTGTGCAAAATTAGATAATATGCAGGCAATATAAAAAGATCAGGTTTGCTTAAATAGCAGGTTTCTCTTATACCGCAACAATAGTTTGTCGATGATTACATATATATATATATATTTTCTGAACACATTGTATACAAGACTCAAGAATGTTCCCAAAAAATGAATAATATTCACATTTTTGTACAGAAATGAATAAAATAAATGTTAAATCCTGCAGATGGAAACTCGTCTAAATTCAGGTAGTGATCCAATGTTGACATAATGGGGGTGTTTCATTATTTTTCTTAGCTATTTCACGGATTTCCTTGAAACTTTAGAGTGTTCTAAAAAATTCTGAAAAATGGACTTGGCCCACTGTTGCCCTAAGGGCCTTGACTGCTTGCTTTGGGGTGTTAGAGCTTTAACTAGAGCACAAACAAGTAAGATTTTGTTTTGACACTTTAAAAAAGTATGAGAATACGTCGTGCTTATGTCCACGTTTTTTTTGTCGGAAACACTGTTCTAAAATTGTCCAGTGTTGGCGCCATTCAAAAACCTGTTCTGCTTATGTCTCAGGGCCGGGTATCGATGTCCCTGCTCCTGACATGAGTACCGGCGAGAGAGAAATGTCTTGGATTGCTGACACGTATTCCAACACCATGGGTCACTATGTGAGTCAACAGTACTACTAAATAAATTATAAGATCAGGGACGGTTATTCTGTTAACTTTGTGGATGATAGGTCTCATATCTGCTGCACGTACATTAGGAGTTATGGGTTAGTATTAACTATGAATTTTCTCTTGCAAACAGTTATTTATTCAAGCTTGTTTTGTTGATTTTTTTGGTATATGATTTTTTTTTGCAGTAACAGGTACCAGTGCCACTGCTGTGTTGTCCCACTAGTTTACAGTGGTTTGCAGGGGAATACACATTTTGTTTAATGTTTTAAACATTTCTGTCTAAACCCTACATATCCTCAATGTGCAAGCATGTGGCGTTGGTGGCAGGGAAAACCTACCTTCCATGACATGAGGAAGAAACCTTGAGAGGAACTGAACTCGAAAAGGAAACCCATCCTCATTTGGGTGAAACCAGAAAAAAAGGAGAAACTTCACTCTAGTTTAATATGAAGTGTAGCTGGTTATCTCATTACTGTAAATCTAAATGTAGTCCTGAATAATTGTAGTAAAAGAGTTCCAGATAATATCAGTGTAACATCAATGTCAGTATAGAAATTTGAGGGATGAGATTGTATTTTGAAAATTGGACTGCATTGGAATGTGGATGAACAAAAATGCAATCGTTGCTTCCTTTAGATGTAAATGACCTTGTTCCCTTGTAATGTAGAATATACCTAGGGTTCAAAACGACTACCTGCCAGCCTTTGCAAATAAAAATTTCACTGGTCTGCATTTTTATACAAAAGTTCACTAGTATTAGCAGATCTCCTGATTGGATCACCATAGTCATGGAACATGGCTTAAATGGTTGTCCCATGTCCTATCCGGTGTCCCACCACATGAAACCCAATAAGGCTGCTGTGTTGTTAAATTGATGCTGATTGGCTGTTATGTAGACTTGCATGTTCACATGGAACAGATAATAATTCGTATAAGCAGACAGAATTGGGGGTGAATTAATGTTCCTGAAGCAAACACCAAAATCAGAAGCTTGACAGAACATGAATCATTAAAGAAATAATTAAAACTTACAAAACAGGTGATACAAATGAAATCAGAAATAAGAAATGCAGTAAGGAGCAAATCCAGGCTTGGGCACCTGTCACGAGACATCTTAGCGGAGCTCGGCTTTTAGGTGGGGTGTTAGGACTGACAGCAAGAGGCACGTGGCAAGAGGCATGTTGCATGTAGGAAATATGCAGATTTTTAAATATTTTTTGAAAACAAAAGTGTAAACAGATGCCCACGGGATTTCCGCCGGCTCTTTATAGAATGACCTGTGCATCATTTTGCGGGGGATTTTGTTTGTAAAAAATGCACGGATTCGCTTGATGTCAAAATTTCTTGGGTTTTTCGTTGTCAAAAGATGCGGATTCACGTGACGTGCAAAGTCCGGTCACCGAAGCCGTTCAAAAACAAGCAAAAAGGGCCAAACTGCTTTTGAAGATCTTTGCTCGTATTCGAGCCACTCTGACTTCACACCAAATTTTGAGCAACTTTTTCCAAGACCACGAAAACAGGCCATTTACCTCAAATTCGACCGACGACCTCCAAATATATAGCTGTGGTTGCTTACATGTGAGCTAGGCTTAAGTCTATGTATTATTACTAAAAATATTAAATTATATAAAATATATTCTCAAAGACAGGAAGGTTTTACTCCCCAATCCTCGCCCCGCCCTGCCACTGCACTGACATTCTGTCATGGCACATTGTGCAATAGGCTAACAATACCTTGGAGGTGTGTTTGAAAGAGAGGAGGTGAAACAGCTGTCAGCTGAATGGATATAATAATACCTTTTGTTTGATTATTTGTTTATTAACACTGTAGAGTTGTGTCACTCTGTATAAACTAGCAAAGGCACGGTAAACACCCGATTAATTTGCTCACTACATGAAAACAATTAGTTTATTTATTAGCTGTAGAGCCACTTTCAGATGTTTTAAAATGTGAACTGTTTTGTATTCTGACTTTCCAACCACACATTCATTATTCTTTTTATTTGATGTTTTTGATTCAAACATTATGCAGGATATCAACGCCCAAGCCTGTGTGACGGGAAAGCCCATTAGCCAGGGTGGCATCCATGGGCGAATCTCAGCCACTGGACGAGGAGTGTTCCACGGCATCGAGAACTTTATCAATGAAGCCGCTTACATGACTCAGATCGGGTTGACTCCCGGTCTCCGAGACAAGACCTTCATTGTTCAGGTATGAGGCTGCAGGATTACCCTCGCAGTTCTCTTCTCATGACTGTAGTGCTGTTTGTTCGTGTAGACTCAAATTAGAAATTCAAATTCAAATTAAACGCCATACAAAACGAGCTAGCAGTGCATTTGTATGTAGTGTAGTTAGAAATTGAAAAATGTCGCCAGCAGAGTGAGAGCTCGAGCACGACACTGGCATGTCGTTGTCATTATATTCCTTCTCTGCTTTTTAGGTCAATACTGTTTGAATTTTAACGGTGTGGGGTGGCTTAAATTAAACTTCTTAAAGCCATAAACCTTTTTTCATTGTCTTATTTTCTGTTTTAAAATGTGCAGTAGTAAAGTCAAAATCCTGCTTTTATTCATTGTGGGTAATGTAGGAAACTGTTGTGTTAATGATTTTTTTTTTTCTCCCCTCATTTTTGTCCCCTAATTTTTGTCGTGTCCAATTCCACCCCATCGAGTGTTGCCTCATAAACACAAACAGCCACCATCAACCAGTGACGGGCATACACGTCTCCTCTGTGACTTCTGATGCCGCCATCTTTTACAGACTGGTGTGCATGCATATTCAGGGGCAGCCTTGCACATTCAGAAGCACTATCTGAATATCTTGCCAGTGATTGGCTGGTGATCACAGTGAGTGAAAGGAAGTTGAGTATACGCCATCCCACCATCTCGTTAGAGTTCGGCCGATAAGCTCCCAGGGACTCCCGGTCACAGATGGCCGTGGTATCAACCTCGATTTGAACCTGCGCCTCTCGTGAGCCTAAATTAGCTATATTTTTATTTTTAAAATGCTAATTTAATGTGTAATTCCCAAAAGGTCATGGAGGCCTTTCACACAAGGTCGTATATTAATTATAAAGAAAAAAGCACACAAAAGGTTGGATATTCTTTTTCTTTTACGAATTTAAACTATTTTTATTTTATTTTATCAAGGTATTGCATAAAACCTTTAATGGTTTTCCTGAAGGATTAACTGAAGAATAAGTGAGGAAGTAGATGGAACCTTTTAAAGAATGTGTTATCATAAAATAATTTTGTCTTGTCAGATGTCTAGAAAACTTGTCCACAAGGTGGCATTATTGAATTTTGTTGTTTCAAAAGTTGATTGCGCTTATTTTCCCTGGACAGTTTCACCCGACAGAATGATTATCCCAGACTAAACGTAGCACATCATGTTGTTTTATAAGGACCGTGTACAATGTATTATTATTGTTGTTGTTATTATTATTGTTATTAATTATATGATGCACTTCATTGTTCACATAATGAACAGAAGCCACTGACAATTTTGTTTGTCAATCTTTGTGTTGTGTGTTGGTCTGGTATCCTGTTCACTTTAGGGCTTTGGTAATGTAGGCTTGCACTCCATGCGTTACCTGCACCGTCAAGGGGCAAAGTGTATTGGAATTGCAGAGTGGGATGGAAGCATATGGAACCCTAATGGCATTGACCCCAAGGAGCTGGAAGACTACAAGCTTGTGAGTCTGAATCGTCTTCATCATCCATTAAAAGCAGATACTCAGGCAACGGGGCGCTATTAGCAGTTTCCAGCAGTGAAATATAAATAAAATATTTTATATGGAGATTTGGGAAATAACCGCTTTTGCGGACCTCCCTTGTTCTGGTTTAATGGATCCAGTTCTGTGGACAGATATCCTGTATAAGTTCGGCAGTATGAGAGTTACTGTTTCCTCTTTCCCCTCTTATCTTCAGGCAAACAATACGATTGTCGGCTTTCCAAAGGCCACACCCTACGAAGGCAGCATCTTGGAGGCTGAATGTGACATTTTAATACCTGCTGCTAGTGAGAAGCAATTTACCAAAAACAACGCCAACAAGATCAAGGCTAAGGTCAGAGGGCAATGCTCTGTAGCAGTGCAATTAGTTTAGGGTTGCATGTTGATGTACATGGTGTATAAATACGCTTCTATTCCGATTCACATAAATGATGTGTTTGGAAGGCAACAATGATGTGTTAGCTTTTTGAGTAAACATCCTGTTTAAGACCTGTAATAATAGTGTAATATAGATGACCGAAGTGGCTGTTGTTGTCGTTGTTGTAGATCATTGCTGAAGGAGCCAATGGCCCCACCACCCCTGAAGCTGATAAAATATTCCTAAACCGGAATATTATGGTGATTCCTGTAAGTCTGTCTTTTATTTAATAATTAATGTTTTATCTTATAAGAATGTAAATTGTACTTATTTAGTTTTGACCTCACCTTGTTTACATTTGCGACTGGAGCATCTGTTCATTATTCACTGGTTTAGGTGTATTAGTTGAGATTATTCTGCACTGCAGTGCTTAGAGTTTGGCGTTCATCTTAGGGATTGTTTAGTTTACGATCATGTCATTAGCTTCCTTTCAGTGTCAAGCGTACAGTAGTTTAGTTGACACAAATGTTTCCATCTACAAAAATGTTTCATATCACTCTGTTCAATTTATTCTGCCTGTACTTTATATCATTCTTACTGGTTAAGCACTTTGGTCATTTAAGTTCACTGAAAATCTGAGAGAAGGTTTACGAATAGCAGGATGAATTAATGCACTTTTGGAGTGAGGGGAATCTTTTTCATGGATAAAGTATTTCAGGATTTAGTACACGGAAACAGTGCAATCTGATTGGTCCAGATAATTGTCAAGTGTTCAACATCTGGCAGGAAAGTAACATCATATACCGTTGTCTTGAATAGGACATGTACCTGAACGCTGGGGGTGTGACCGTCTCCTACTTTGAGTGGCTAAAGAACCTGAACCATGTCAGCTATGGCAGACTGACCTTTAAATATGAGAGAGACTCCAACTACCATCTCCTCAGTAAGTTCAGTGATGTTTCGTATTTGTTACAAGCATAATCCCACCTTTTTCTATAGAAAGCAGCTGAAGATCTGTCATGCCTGTTTTCATTCAATCGCCATCTCATGTGTGCACACACCTGCAGTGCGGTTTCCCCACAGGAATATACGCACACGCATTAAAACTGGGTCCTCATGAGCTAGCAGTTTTACCTTCACACTAACAAGCTCATCTTGGAAGAGTTTAACACATAGGAGCTTCCAGTATCTTCACATCTGTGTGCTGCAGTGAAATAGAAAGTGTTCCAGTTCAGTCACTTTTGCTGATGGTGCTGAGACCAAGCGAAGGTGTTTCGAAACCTCTGGAATAATTTAGATTCTGAAATCAAAGTCAAAAAAATGTTTTTAATAGCTTTAGCCGAGATGATTTCACTGTCATGCTTAGTATTCTTATGCATAGTGAAATATAAACAGCTTTGAATCAAACTGTTGATTATTGTTTAGTGTTTAACACATTTGCCAGCAGGTCCCTGGTATAACTCGTATAAACCCATGTTGACTCAATTCTTCCTGTGGAGGTTGTATAAAGTGTAAATGGTGGCGTGGTGGTTGGCACGTCCACCTCACAGGAAGAAGGTTCTGGGTTTGAGTCCTGTGCTTGGTAAGGGCATGTCTGTGTGGAGTATGCATGTTTTCCTCATGCTTACGTGGGTTTCCTCCAGGTACTCCAGTTTCCCGCCATAGTCCAAAAACATGCACATTTGGCTAACTGGTTGTTCCAAATTGCCGCTACATGTGAGTATGGTAGTGTATTTGTTGCCCATCAGTGGATTAGCAAGCTGTTCAGCGTGTACCCTGCCTTTGAAATGGTCACCAGTTGGCTGGAGCTTCTAGTTGTATTAAGCGGGTCGACGAGTTATTAACTGAATGAAAAAAGTGTAAAGCACTCAGTCCTGAAGGGTTTAAACATGGGGAAAAACGTACTGCCGTTTCTTCAGAAGTGTTAAATACTCTTTAAAGGAAGTTCCACCACAGCAGTGATTTAGTGATTAAAATCAATATTAAAGAAGTGCATTATAATTTTAAAAGAATGAGCAAAAAAAATGACCCCCTCAAAATGTTAAACTATTTTTTTTTCTTGTTTGTGTTGGTGAACTGCAGTGGTATTCTAAAGAAAAGACTTCCATTTGATGAATGTTCTGCTCCACAGTGTCTGTGCAGGAGAGTCTGGAGAGGAAGTTTGGAAAGCATAGTGGCTCCATCCCAGTGGTCCCCACCTCTGAATTTCAAGACAGGATTGCTGTAAGTGCACAAACACACTCCTTCTTCCCTTTTGTGTGCATTCACGTAATACACATTCAAGTGTGGTCAATATGCTGTAGGTTTGCATAAATTAGGTCAAGTTCCAACGTTCAATCAGAGCACCCTGTACAGATGTACAGAAACCCCTACAGAACCCCTACAGAATGTGAAGCAGAGTTTAAGAACCGTAAGGGCTGTAGATGTAACAGGATCATCATGTTTGTTTTGGTTCATATGTTTTAAAGGCAGCCTAGTCTCCTCTTGATCACAGTAGGATAAGGAAGTTCGGCGAAACTAAAATTGTTCTGATCATCACCGATGTCTGATTTACAGGGAGCGTCTGAGAAGGACATTGTGCACTCTGGATTGGCCTACACCATGGAGCGCTCTGCCAGGGTTAGTACATTATTAATGCTGTGGTTTTTTTATGCTAACTTTTAGCGTCCTAACTATATTAGCTCTGTCTTTGTATTTGGTTTTAAAACGTGTTTATAACATTCAGAATTTTACTAAGTGAAAAAAAGAGGTGTAAACATAAAAAAAATGTTCTTTGGTGAAAGCACCGTATATAAATTTAATTTCCCAAAGTTTATTGCAATATTTCACCCCTTAGTGGGGTCTGAATACTTAGAATGCACTAACATTATCATTGTTTACTGCACAACTGTTAGTGTAGTACATTCTTCGAGTATACAGTAAATACTGAAGATAAAATTCAGACATACTGCAGTCGACGTCTTTGTTCCATGACCCGTATTTATACGGATGATATATGCTGTGAAAAAAAATAATAAAATGCCACAGCAGACATTTTTAAACGATTCGTGATACTTTACATCTACATCACCGAAGATCCCCCTTGGATGCTGAAAAAAAAACCCTGGATTTCTCTCATTTGTGCTACCTTGTTGATAAGTGCTTCCATGGCAATAAATGATAGCAGAAAAGAAATAGTAGAAGAATTAGTTAGGCATCCTGAGGATGGTGACCTTCTGCTATATGCAGAAGAGATATTTTTTCAGTTGTCAGATTCACTTAACGGCCACAAGAATATTTAGCTATGCCCAGGGATCATACATTTATCTGAGGTGCTAACTGGATAAGGCTCAGTCCCGGCCTATGGCCTATATGCTTGATACCCTGCTGTAAAAGCTTGATTTGCCTTTTCCTCAGTAATTCTGGTGACTAATGTACGATGCATTTATTAGCACTGTTTGATGGACAGTGGAGTGAAATACAGTTTGGTTCTGTAATATTCAATGTTGCTTTTGCTTTTCAGCAAATTATGCGCACAGCCAATAAATACAACCTGGGGCTGGACCTGCGGACAGCAGCTTACGTCAACGCCATCGAGAAAGTCTTTAAAGTGTACAGTGAGGCTGGCCTCACTTTCTCATAGACGACTGATTGGAACCATCCAGCTTTACAAATACATTTGCCTTCACTGACTCCTTCCTAATAATATTCTTCAGTTTGTTTAATATTCATTTATTT
>JBCNYG010000025.1:21657761-21676589 GCA_039654305.1 Porochilus rendahli
AGCGTATAGCCCAGAATGACCGCACAAATGAGGACAGATACATCGAGGCTTTCTTAGAAGTGGATGCAGCAAAGGCGACTGTCGGAAAATATGCTGACGACCTTTTAAAAAATGTCAGTGGTCTCCAAAGCACAGTCCAGGAACTGGAGGTAGATATGGACTATTTGTTCACTCAGTTCTATAAGAACATAAGCTCCGGTAGCAGGGACTGTGACTGTACCAGCCTCTGGACATCACTGGCACACTTGAAACAGGCAGTAGCTAATATATCAGTGATTGCAAGTGAAAACAGGCTAGCTCTAGACAGTGCAGCAGAAGAGAGGGTAAACATTTGGGAAAATGGTGGCTGGGGCCCACCAGTGGAGGAGATAAAATTAGGCTTGTACACTATGCAGAACGCGTTGATGCTTGAGCAAGAGATGGGCAAGAAAACGCAGCAAACCTTAACCACACTCCAGACCTCTGTTTCAGGCAGTCAGAATGATATTAAAGCTCTACAGCAACAGGACATTCAGAAATCCGAAAAAATAAAACGCCTGGCTGACTCTTTCGACTCTCTGTTGAACGATGGCATACGTCATAACGATGTTCTGGAAATCCTGCTTGGTAAAGAGGTTTCCGACTTTCTTGAACACTCCCCACAATATAAGAAAGACTACTCTATCCAAGCGCTAAAGATGGTGACCACAGACCTGCAGGAACAGGTTAACAGACACAGCCGAAGTTTGGCCTCCATGCTGAACTCCGAAGATCCCACTGCAGGTGAACTATCGACAGAGCTGGCTGACTGGTTCGCAGAAGATCACAGTAGAAGACCAAAGGAACAGAAATTTGGCCATTTTTTAGAGGAACCTACAGGATACAAAGCCCAAGATTTCTTTACTTTGGAGAAAACAGTGAAACAGCTTCAAGACCATGTTGTCAAACTCGGAGAACGGCAATGTGGGTCCTGTGCTGCTTCCAAAGACGTCGAGGGAAAACTCAGAACTGAGCTGACCAGTGTGCGCAAGAACCTTGATGATCATCTCAGAATGTTTGAAAGTGTTTTTAGTAATATTCAAGGTCTAACAGAGTCTGACACAACGGTGGATTTGGATAAATTGTCTGAATTAATGAAGAAAAAGGAGGCTAAACTTGAAAGAAAGAGGCAAAAAAAGAAAGATACAAGAGGTGCACGGCACAACAAGAGAGACACATCACTCAAAACAGCAGGTAAGAAATAAAACACATTTTAATAGAGACTTCTATAGAAACAGTGTAACTGACCAAATTGTAAAAATAATAGACGAGAAAAAATATAACAGGTCAGAAGTAATTAAAGGTTGTACCGGTTTGGAGAGTAAAGCTTTACACTTTATTTTAATTGCACATGTTTTTAAACCTAAAGGCTTGAATGTACACTATTCTGTGGTTAGTGAGTCATTTGTGGTTGTGATCAGGGAAATGAGAGACAACATCTGTCTTGAAGGAAGTTTCAACAAGTAGGGTTTAACATGTACATGGAAACTAGAAAGGCTTGAAGGATACTTGAAATCTACTTTGTCTACTGAGAGATGTAATGTGTGTCATGTTTACATGAGGAAGGCGATGAAGTATTTTATGGATAACAGCTACAGAATCAGCAAGTGTCTTCAGTCACCCGTGTTTCTGTACATCAGCACTGAGAACTTTTTATGAAAAGTGCAAAACTTTTTTGATTCATTTCTAGCAACATTGCCAGTGATCTCAGACATTAACTGTGCGGATAGTATTCACAGTTGCTTTTTATACTGTTCGAAATGTTCATTGCTGAGATAACTGTGGTTTAAGGCATGCTGTTGCAGGATTTATCAGAAACATGTAAGACCAACATGTCCCTCTAGTGAGCAGCTCCTGCAATTGAAATGTTGAACTTACTTTCGTTTTAGATGCACAGAGAAAGAAGGGTAATGTTACTCCTTTCAAACTATACATTTTTTAAAGCAATGTTAACCAGACGTGATGAAAATAGCTACCAGAATTTGACCTGGATATATAATGTGTTCATAATAATTCATTTTCAGGAGCACTTTATTTGGTGCAAATGAATGGAAAGCTTTCCAAACTCTCCAGTTACACTGTGTGGATTTTCACCATGAGGTGGTTTAACCTGAAGTTCGAACTAAAGTTGCAATCGGCTAAAAAGAATTTGCATTAGTTTGAAAAGGCAGCCATTTCTCTCTTTCGCGTGTGCGAAATTGCGAGTATACAGTATACAAATATTAAACTAACAAATCACATAAATTAGTGAACTACTGAATAAAACAAAACTAGACACATATGCACATAATACTGCATCATGTTTACATAAATCAGACAAGTGTCTGCTCGTATACATGAATGAATGGAAAATACCGCAGTGCATTTATATGCAAACCACTTGGTTTACAGCGTCTCCTGTACTAGTTATGTGTCCTTTCACTGTACGATGGTGCCCCGTGTGAAGATGTACTGTTTTTTTTCTTCACAGAGAAGGTTGTAATAACAGTAGCATGTTTTGAAGTGCAGACACATACAATATTACCAACGTATGGAAGCTTGCATTAAATTTGGGTTTGGTTCAGTTCAACAGGTTTTACAAAATTGTTGTTCTATAGATACTGTCACAAACCAGCTTTACAGCAATCCAAGTAAAGCTTCACAGCAAGCTAGAGGTGTCAAATATAAACCCTACCCCATGCCCTAATGCAGTCACGCTACTGTACATATTAATAATGAAGCCTGACCATTCAGATCCAACCAGGTTGTGTTCTTTCTTTGATTGTATTTTAGTGCACAGTCAGCCTCCTGAGACGCTGGTCATGTTTGTGGCCAGCAGCAGAGGTGGTGTTAATACACCTGGTGCAGTAGTGTTCGAAGCTACAACCCTAAACCATGGCGGAATGTACTCACCTGAAACGGGCTCGGTCCGAGCACCCAGTGATGGAGTTTACCTGTTTGTGTTCACGCTGGACTTCAGACCAGGACTGTCTTTAGCCCAGCTGAAAAGAGGAGGGAAGGTGGCAGCATCATTGCATCAGAGCACGAAGAAGCCATCGGGACCTACAACCCGAGTCTGCCTCCTACAGCTGCAGCAGGGGGAAGAGGTCCACCTAGAACTAGTGCAGGGGACATTGGAGCATGGGAAGCCACAAGAGAACACCTTCTCTGGACTACTGCTCTTACAGACCACATGAGCACAGAGCACACATTCACATCAAAAAGAGTGAAAATACACATACACACACTGGGATGAACAAATGATTTATTTTGAATAAGGCACTTTCCATTTCTTCTGATCACGGAGTAGTATGAGGAAAGATCCTGTGCATGCTTTTTGGTAAGACGTCTGCAGCTTGGCGGCCCTTATAAGCTTCTGTGCCTTTTCAGAAAATGTTTATTGGAAATCTAAACGGACTTTGACAGACTTCTTCCCAGGCTGAAACTGTGCATGCGTTAATACTGTAGTTTAATCATACATTCGATTGCTATCATTATAGTTATACCATCCCAGCTACACCATTGGAAAAAGTAGCATGTATTTCTCCTACATCTTAAAACAAAGTTAGGTCATGTCTTTAGTGCACAGTGCTCACTCTCACAAAAACGACCCACAAGCACTCACATTCATATAGTAAATATTTACTTAAAATGAATACATTGGACAAATATCATACGTACAGTATTTGCATTTTCTTGGCAAACTCATAAGGCACCCATTTATCCAGAAGTCACATTAAACAAAGGCATGTATTAATGACATACTAACAGTTACCTTTCATTAGCACAGGGCAGGGCATGGCATGGCAGTACAACATTTAAATACCTACATGCTAGTCTCTTTGTTAAAATAATCGGAAATTTGGTTTAGCGCACACCTGGAGGATAAAACAGCTCTCCAGTTTCCTAATGCTAAAAAATTGGATTTTTCTGCTTTGTTTTACACCGAGTTATGCCATCAAAAACAAACAATAACATGGGGTTCAGACTGATTTCACAGTAATGACCATTAAGCAACATGAACCCAATGAAAACCGGAAGAAATACTGGGCGAGCCTGGCTGTGACATCATTAGCTGCTGATGCACTGTGAATAAATATATGTGGGATGTGCCTCTTGTGTCCATTGTACATCATCAGTTAGTTTCCTAGGAAGTCAACACCAAAGGCGAGGCACAATGCATGTCCTGTAGATGCGAAGCGACAGGCTGACAGTTGTCTCTTGCACACGCACTAACTGCTCGTGGGTCTTTCTCTCTCCTCAGCTACATGGATGATGTGACATGGCTGACTGAAAACATTTTAAACAAATCAGAAATATATGAACTGTTTTTGTTTTGGGAAGCCAAAAGTGATCTCTCCCCAAGTGTTCCCTAAACCATAGATTCTCTATTCATTTAATTCATTTAGGTTTCATGATACATAGAAGTTAAACTGGGAGAAGCAGTAGTGAAAAGTAGTGTCAGGAATCACAGTCTAACGTCTTGTGCAAGTTAGAAGGTTGACAGAAAAATGTTAATGAAAAACAAATTGTTTTCAACCAAACCAAAAAAAAAAAAACACCTTTTTGATTTTCCAAAATATTCTCTTCTGGCCAAAGAGTGCAGACATCGCTTATGCAGCAACCAGTTCCTGCGATCTCTTATCGTACTGTACAGTGAACCGAGTTACCCAATCATCTTTTATATATTTATATATTTTAGGCAAAAAAAATTTTTGAAGAGCATTTTATTACAGTTTTTAATCTTTATCATGTACTTTTCTTAAATTTTACTTTTGTATAACATCATGAAAGTTGGCAAATCTTTGATAAGGCATGATATTAGTCTGGCACTAAACTGAGGACTGCAAGTTTACACTTCCTGTATGTACTGACCTTCGTCATGGTTTTCACTGCTCATTACAGTGACACAGAACACAATAAAAATAAAGTAAGGCTGATGACTTTACGTGTATGTCTGTTTTCATGTTCAGTGATGTTAATTGTTTTAAAAAGGAAGCCCATACAGGGAACTGTGATATTTTCCATGGGACTAACACATCTGAAATATCCATTTTAAAAACAAGTTAAAAAAATACAAGATTTAGACATGTCGTGGAAGAATATTTTTTGACTCAAGTCTAATAACAACCAGGGCGAACCATCTGACTGCCATGTAGAATCCACATTAAAGTGATAAACTCAACATCCAGGCACGAGGGACTCTGATAACTGTTTTAAATGTTGAAGTGTGTGGCCACATGGACCAATATTAGTACATCATTTTTGTCATTTTAGTTTGTGTAGTCTAATACTACAATTTTATTTACAAGTCTATGTATATATGCGCTTGGCAAAGAATCACAAATGTTTTTCCAGATGGCAGGAATTGAGGTTTATCCCAGACAAATAATAAAAAAAATTACAAAATGCATATTCAGCTGACACAGAAACAAGTAGCTTGGTGTGTAAGGCAAAAAGGTCAGTTGTCCATCCCAAGTCTTCTAGAAGATTCACAGATGCAGTTTGAATCTGTTCAACGCCTGCTGTGGTTGTACGGCTTTCACAGAAAGCAAAAGAAGCACAAAAAACCCAACAAACAAAAAACAAAACAATCAAACAAACAAACAAAAAACCTTAACGGAAAAACAACCCGTTCTCTGTGTCAAGAAGGTTAGGAGCAAAGACAGCATTAAAGTTGAGTTTGGTCTCTCCCAGCCTGTGTTAAACAAGACGGAGCCGGATCCGGTCTCTGACTGGCCTTTCCAACAATTCGGACATGGCTCAGATCTTGATGTCCTGCAATTCCACCATTTTGGCTAGTGTTTTCTTGACTCGTAGAATGGTAAGCCGTGACTGCGGATTGTGAGCCCAGCATTCTGTCATCAACCTTAACATGGCTCTCAAACACTGACAAGGAAAATTCAAATCATTTAATCCCTTTTCATGCTCTTACATTTTTTATAATTATTTTAAAAATATGATCCATATTCTGCAGTGAAACTTAGAAATGTTAAATAAGCATGAAGAGCAAGAAAGCAGACTTGAAAAGACTTACCTCGTCGCTGTTCCACCTGTTGGACACCGTGGGCCGCAGGCCTTTCACACACACTACCTGCAACATGTCTTCATATGAGGGATCTGAAGGGACCATGTCGTAATATGGCAACTGGTAGTCCTCAACCATCCCTGAAAATATGAACCACAGTGCAATTAGTACTCACCATATTCACTTGTGCTATTACTAGTTGTAAAGCATTTTCTTTTACACACTTTTGGTTCTTATTTTAATAACAAAGGTAAAAATGGAGCTATGCATAGGAAACCCCAATCATAACGTATAAATCAAACACTTGGAGCATGCTGCCCCGGGTGTGTGTGTGTGTGTGAAGAAATATGAATAATAGGGTTGTCGGATATGATTTGACAAAGTGGAGTCATTGTTAATACCCCCAAAATATTTACATTCCTCTTGTACCATGGCCATTCACCAGTATTTTAAAAAGTAATTAGTATATACTGGTAATGTAATAATGACAATGGTGCGATCTAATTGGTCTGCTCTCAGGGGAATAAAAAACATTAAGCATTCAAAATATTTTTTTATTTCTGATTGGTGGAAAACCAATAAAAAATTCTTGGTGTCGATCATTACCGTGAGATAACTGAAGCATTGCACTGTTGCTATCGAATAAGTTAAATTATTATTCTGCGACTGGCACATGCAGCAATAGTAAAGCGACTGTCTACTTTGAAAATATTTTGAACGAGTAATAAACGAGTAATAAAACAATTAAAGAATTCGGTCTTCAGCTGAGAAAACCACCTAATTCAATAATTGATTATTATACCAGGTGAAAAACACACACATGCAGGGTTCTGCACAGTTACTTGGAGAAAGCTGTACCAGATCATGACAAAAAAAAAAAAAGAAAGAAATTAACCATATTCTTGTTTTAGTTTGCCTTCCTTGGGTTTCCATGTAGTATATATTAAAAATCTGAGTGGGTTTAAAAATAATTTTTAAAAATGTCAGAGGCTCCAGTGTTTAGCTCAGAACACAGAGCTCACCTAAACCAGGAACAGTGCTGTCCTCATTCACCAAAGTCCCTGAACTATGCACTTCACAACCACGGTGATAACACGCGTACACAGATCAGATGAAAGCAGCTTGGGGACAAAGCACTGTTCCACAGACATGGCTTCACGCGGCATGAGACACAGATGTGTCTATGGCGGTCTCCAAACTATTCTCGTTTAAGCAGATGAATTTGTGAGGAAGCTGAATGCATGCGCATTACTATGACTTGACCATCACTTTACTGCACACTGAAGGCGACATGATCAAGTCTCATTATCATGTGCTCTATATGCAGACCACGTCTCTGGAAGTATACTTTGGTCTTAATGCTGTATATCAGGGTTCCTCTCGGAGTCAATTTTGATTTTAGGCAAGCGATCTAATATGAACTCTATGTGAACTATATGTACCTCCTGTGACACAGCGTCTCGCCATCTCCCACATGACCAATCCGTAGCTGTAGATGTCGGCCATGATGTAGGCATGAAAGTGATTTTTACTAAGGCTTTCATCGAGAACTTCTGGCGCCATGTAGCGCCGGGTTCCTGTACGAGTGCTCAGAGGGATGTCCACTTCATTAGTGTCACTGGCAGACAAAATGAAGAAAAATTTGACAGCTCTGATTAAAACTTATGTCCAGACAATTCCACTCATATACATTTATTGTATTTGGCAGACAAGCTTATCCAGAGACTTGCATTCATCTTACTTATACAATTCCACAGTTAAGGGTTAAGACCCTGAGAACAAACCTGTTAAATTTGACGGCCAGTCCCAGGTCAGCGATACAGCAGGTGCCATTTTTCTTCACAAGGATGTTCTTACTCTTCAGGTCCCGGTGAGCGATGGCAGGTTTGCCGTGTGTGCCATAGATCTCTGTGTGAAGGTGACACAGACCACAGGCTGTAGAGAAGGCCAGTTTCAGCAAAGCCTGTGTGTCCAAGGTGGTGAACTTCAGGTAGTCATACAGGGAGCCGTTCTCATGATAGTCTGTGATGAGGTACATCTGGGAGGAGGCTCCTGTACCGTTTATATCAGCTGCTATGAAGCCTGTTGGGGACGCAGCGTGAAATATGATTGTAAAACGAGTGAGCTTAAAGATATTGAGATGTCATGTGTGTGTGTCAGGACACATACAGTATCACTTACTGTACAATATTCTCAAATGAGGATGCTTACAGTGAATCAAAATCTAGGACAATGGGCTAAATTCCTCCATACATTTCTTTTTACTTATGGAACTAGTTTTGATGGTAATGCCGAAAGACAGTTAGTGCTACTGATATTAAAGGCATGGCCTGCACAAGAAAAGAAAAAATATTTGCAAAATTTTATATGTTAGAATCAACTAAATACATGTAGCCCTGACTATTATTACCGATCGAAACACTCCGAAGTGTGAGACATGATTTTTCCCCCTCCAAAAAAGAGCTAAGCAACGTAAACAAGCAAACCTAAGAAATACCAGTTTACTGACTTGAATTTCATGCTTTGTATTCATAAAAACCTGTGATGTCATTATTGAAAAGCAGACGATGGGATGAATTTGCAGCAGCAAGAGAGTCAAACATGGCAAAGCGCAAAAGGAAGAGAGCAAGATGTGAACAAAAGGAACGACAAAAAATAAACGACAAAAAAGGATTTATATCCCAGATCATTGGCAGAGGTTGCAGGCATGATGGAAGACAGAAATCTTTAAACGAATTCAGATACAGCTGGATTATTGCTTGACTGGTAAGCACATTTACAGCATTTAGCAGATGCTCTTATCTAGAGCAGTGTTTTTCAACCTTTTTTTTGTCTACTGCCACTCTCTGACATGGAAGAGTTTTACATTACTCAGACAGTCAGGACAGCACAGACACTCGACAATGGCTAACGGTAATTGGATAATTCCCCACACTAGTGTGCCACAGCACAGTGGATGAAAATCACTGATCTAGAGGGACTTACAGAAGTGCCTTTTTTGATATACTGTATTAATCCTGCAAGGGAAATTATTGCCTCTGCATTTCACCCATCCCATGAGCTTTGCTGAATTGTGCGTAACTTTGGCTTTGTTCGGGTATTTCCGTGAATGAAAGTTAATGGCAGATTTGTAAACTTGCCCTGTAAGTATTTTGCCAAGAGACTACTTAGTTGTGTTAAATAGTAATATTTTTCAAAAACTGTGGGTTTGACCATGCATAGGCTATACTCTGTGCAGGACATACTTTAACATTCCCACTTGGGACGTTTTAATCCCTGATAGAATCAATCAGTGTGTAAAAAAAAAAAAAACCCAAAAAACAAAACTTTGAAGAAATATATTTCACCTGATCCAACATAATGAGCCACACAGGGTAGTTTTTAGCTACAGTCATGTTTGTTTTTTTTGCACGCCAAATGCATGTTTTATTTCATGTTTATCTGTAGCTAAAAACACTGTACTACTTCGGACTCATTAGTTTAGAAAACACTCTGGATGTAACCCTAATCCACTGCAGAGTTTTATATTATAATAATCATAATTAATATACCAATATATATTAAATATATCGTAATAATCAGCAGATATCCTGATATATAATGTATTGTACAAGTGGTGTGGGAAACAACCAGACAAATAACACACACTTAAAAAAAAAATAAATAAAAAAACACCTACACAGGATATTTTCATGTCTCATAAGCACCGTCTGGTAGATCTCGGTCTCTCTGAACCAGCTGGCTTCCTCACGAGTGCAAAACACCTTAACCGCCACCTTCTCACCTCTCCAGCGGGCCAACCACACCTCACCACAGCGCCCCTTCCCGATCAGACGCACTGTCTGGATCTGCTTCGCGATAGTCCGCTGTACCTGAGCATAGAGACAAAGTGCTTTGATGTAAAACCAGCAATACAGTGCCGTAACAGATCCCAGTTCTAAGCTTACAATAACACAGTGCATCTGAGGCTGCTCACCAGCAGGGGGAGCCCAGAGCCACTGCCTGAACTCTGAGACTGATGGATGAGGTCTTTGATGGATTCTCCTGGAGGAATGAAAGCTTCGGCCTGCTCCAAGTCTCTGTGGTAGTGCTGCCTCTCCGTTTGCCACTTATACCTGAGATATAATAAATACGCCCACAACTGACTCCAGTCACACATTATCATTGCTCTTTATCAAGCCTTCTAAGCAACA
This sequence comes from Porochilus rendahli, assembly GCA_039654305.1. Lineage (NCBI taxonomy): Eukaryota > Metazoa > Chordata > Actinopteri > Siluriformes > Plotosidae > Porochilus > Porochilus rendahli. Next base: position 21,667,980 of record JBCNYG010000025.1, read on the forward strand.
GCACACATCATATCTAAAAGTCGACAGAGAGCAAAACCACAGGCGTAATAGTCACTGTGACGCACTTTACCGGCATAGCGTCAATAGACATTAAGGTTTATTCAATGGAACATACAAAGTCCCTTTCAGAAACGCCACTCTGTTCTTAGAAGTCTGTACACTTAGAGGGCACAAAATTAAACATTAAAACTGGTATATTGTTTCAGTTATAAACATTTAATGTTCAAAAGTAACAGTAAGATACATTTTTCTCCGATCAATTTTATTCAGGAACACATTCAGTAAATCTCTAATTCCTGTACCTTTGTTTTCTAATTATAAGGGGAATCCCGAAAACCCGAAACCCTTTGTTAAGAAGCAGTCACCACTGTGGGTATCATGTGATAAAGAGCAGTCAGACGTACCTGTAGTAACACACGACTGTGACGCAGACGAGGATACAGCAACACACTGTAACAGAGATGAGCAAGGCCAGCCAGTGAGGGGCCAGGAATACCTCTGAGAAGAAAAAAAGGAAAGAAAAAAAATATAATAACAGGTCTCTTTAACATCACTACATTTGTTCCTATTTAAAAGGTCCACTAGAAATCTTTGACTTTTAATTACATTTTATTTGCGTAGCACTAACAGTACGCATCATCTCAAAGTAAAAAAAGATTTTACAGAAAAACAATGTGACAGAGGTGACCAGGAGTGACAGTGACAAAGAAAAAGACATTACTACCCACCAGAGTTCACCTTAGGGTAGTGGTGGCTTAGTGGTTAAGGCAATAGGCTACTGATCTGAAGATCAGGGGTTTCAATCCACACTATCACCACTGTTGGGCCCTTGAGAAAGACCCTTAACCCTCAATTGCTCAGTTGTATAAAATGATAATTGTAAGAGGGTTTGCCAAATACTGTAAATGTAATTGGACTGATTTAGATCAGTTAAAGCTGATAATTTACTTAGATAGCTTTCTTAAATAAATATGAAACATTTCCTACTTTTAAAGTGAAAGGAAAGGTATACCTTCCAAATTCTCTTGTTACACATGATCATATGTATATTTTCATTATCTGGCATTTTAATTAGCATTTTTGAAGTGACAATCTGTTAAAACTGATTCAATAGTTATTAATCAGATTGGAAAGGCAGGCGGTTTACTCTTGTGAGTGCATGAAATGCGAGAATAGTTTGTCAGTTCATATAAGGCAAGTTAATGGCAATAACAACAGTATACAGATATTTAACTATCAAATCAGATATAAACCAGTGAACTTCTAAATCAATAACACTAGGCACACCTACAAATCACACATGCTTACATGAATCATTTCTCTGCTTTAAAAACATATAAACCCATAAAACTCTTGTTTTGGGTTGTTTTCCTTACACTAAAGCAATTCTTTTTAAAACAACTAGCACCGTTTACTTAGATTTGTGTGTAGTATCTACTAAACACTGACTGAAAAGGCTAAACAGATGCCGTGACCTACACAGTGCTTAGGATAGCACGAAGCACACTGGTCACCTGACCTGCCTCAGTCATGGTTAAAATATGTACAAAAAAAAAAAAAAAAAATTATATATATATATATTATATATATATATATATATATATATATATAAAAATCTCATTTTGGTTTGCTTTTCTTGATGTTCCCTTTTAGCATATATCAAAACTCCTAAGGAAAGTTAAAGGGGCGTCATCAGACAGCTCTGCATCCACTTGTGAGTGTGCTAGGAGCTCATGCATCCATCCTACTTCAAATTATTATTATTTTTTTTTTAAGAAGTAAACTGTAAAAATGTTGTTTTAGTCTGCATTTTGATGTTGTTCTCATGTAGATTATCCTAAACGAATTATTCACCTCGAGTTCAGAGGATGTCGTTGAACTCAATAAAAGTTTCTGGTACTAGGAACATCCACCTGGACTTTGGCACAAAACTATTATGTCCATGAGTGTGCAATGATCTAAAATCGGGGAAAATGTTAACACAGCTCAATAGATGCTGGTTAATTAGCATGACTGTCTCTTATACTGCCACAGATGAATACAAGTAGAAAGTATTATTATTATTATTATTATTATATTACACTATTAAAAATATTACAAATTTTCATTGAATGTGTTTTCAGTCTAAATTAATAGTAATAGTAATACTTTGTTTTTTTATTACTAATTTATTCTGTCATAGCACTACACTATCTGTGTTTTAACGTGATTACACTTTGACTAGTCGAATATGGGAAGCCCAGGTATCTGGTGTATGATGCAAGTATTCCCAGACTATATTGCAACAGCTGCAGCAGGCCTGGGTTTCATTGCACACATGTAGACGTGTATGTGAGTGCCCAGGTAGAAGCTCACCTGGCTCTCGTGGAGGCAGTTCGGGCTTCAGGTCATAATTACAGAAGTCAGACTGACAACACTCAATGGTGCGCCTTGCCTGAGCGTACTGTGAATCCTGGAAAATGTGTGTCATTTATTATTCAACTACAAACTCATGTATACAAACAGACCAGACATGTTAAACAACCAGCTGTAGGTTTACCTTGCACTGAAAATGAGAACCTTCATACTTCATACAGCCCGAGCTTAAGAACACTTCTCCATGCTCATCTTCTTCAATGATGGCAAAACACTGGCCATTTGTCCTGGAACATTAACAGGACACATTAACATTAGGGCACCATTTCTGACACCCATATCACTTCTTTTTTTTTCCAGCCCCATAGAAGTCACTCACATGCAGGTGTTGTTCTTGGCGTCCTCTGGGCAGTGGCCTGAGCAGTAACAGCTGAGGAAACGTGGCGCATCCTCAGGCTCTACCGTGGAACCAGGCGCTGGTCTTCTGGAGTCTGAGCTGTGCTTGCCACCAGCCCCCTGTAGCACATGATCCGGGTTCTGACCAGCTGTAGGGGGGGGGGGGGGGGTAAGAGAGACATGCACATCTGAGGAAAGCTGTTTGGCGTTCATCATTGTGCTTGATGAATAACTCACAAAGCACTACTGACACTTTTACAAACCAAGACTAGCGCTGTGCTGCGTAGTGTCAAGATTGGTCCCCTTACGGGTTAACAGGACCACGAACGTGATCAGCCCTCCACAAATGGGGTCTGCATGCCTCTACTTCATGTCCATGTGGTGCAAAAGAACAGAATATGACATGTTCTGAGAGACTGCCCTATAAACGAGCCCCTAGACGATTATGACCTGCTGACAGTGACTGAAAAAGCCTCTGCATGGCTAACCTTGTGGAGCGACATGCTATAAGGATGACAGAATAATGAAGATTATTATTTCTATCCACTAGGGGGCAGGACAGCATCAAAATAACTCCGCTTATCAGGTTTTCTGTGCAACGTTTGTGATCCACTAGCAGCTCTTCCGATAAAGACTTTATATATTTAATATATATATTTAACATGGAATTCAGGTTAGCACAAATTCATAACGCTGTACATTTCACGGTTTCTGAGGGCATGCACATCCCACACGCTGCAGTTCTTCACAGAAAATGAAGCAGTTAAAGGTTAAATCAAGCAGTTAAATCATTGTTTCTGAGAGAGAAAAAAATCCTCGTATTAGGAACAAAACCCTTCAGGGAATAATATTACAGGAACAAATAAGTCACTACTTACACCTGGAACTGAGTCCAACTTTAACTTATAAACTACAGATCATTACTTGCTATACCTGATAATAGCTTTATTTCATGTGGAACTTCTGTTAAACAGTGGAGTCTCAGTTGTAACATTTCTACATCACAGTCTTTACTTGTTACTCTGGCATTAAGACAATAATTAAATAAAACAGTCAACCAACCAACCAATTACAGCAAGTCTTGTCACAAAGAAGCTGGACGTGCAACACCCTCAAGACGGGAAAACTACGGTTACAAAGCACTGACGCTGGAGACTCCTTCCTTGAACAGCACTTTAACTTAATCTTCACCCAGTGATCTTATTGGCCATTGTCCTGTTGGGGTGTGTCTGATGTCCTACTTCTGGTTGCTGTTATCATCATAGAAGCCCCTCACTCATGCTGATGTTTCGTATGGACCCAAATATACACTCGAGACAGCTTTAGGCTGAGATTTTCTTTTTTTAAACATGACACAGCTTTGAAAGGTCTCTACAATCTGCACTGACTAGTGTTACTCGAATGAGGATGGGATTCCCTTTTGAGTCTGGTTCCTCTCGAGGGATCTTCCCCATGTCGTCTCTGGGAGGTTTTCCTGGCCACCGTTTCCACCGGCTTGCTCAATCAGTATGCACAGGATTTGTAAACTCATATTGAAATTCATAACCAAAACTGTTTGTCCTGTAGAGCTGCTTTGCAACAAACATTAATTGCAAAAATGCTACAGAAACACAATAAAACCGAACTATTACAGACCACTAATCAACATCCCACCAGAATCAGAATCAAGATGAGGTACAGATGTGCACAGATGTGGTATAAGCAAGCATGTTACACTGAATACCTGCAACAGTGTTCTGATCCACTTACTGAATCCAAGACAAACTCATGTCTAACAAGCGTCTCGTTCACAATCCTGAATCTCACACGTTTCCTGAGGAGTTATATTTTATTATTATTATTACATATTATTATCAGCAAAGATGTGTGATTAATGGGGCTGCGTATCGACCCAATAATGAACTAGTCCTAAAGGTGGCTGTAATTTCACTACAAAGTAAAGCAGTGAGTCCATGATCTCATATTTAACCATATTTCCATCTCCATATTCACGAACACACACCGTCCTGTTCTGCTCAACTCAACCTCACCTCCTGCTCTGTTAGCCTCATGCTCTTTTTTCCTCCCTCTGTTTTGAGATGGCAGTCTGACGCAAGATCTCTGTGTGTGTGTGTGTGTGTGTGTGTGTGTGTGTGTGTGTGTGTGTGTGTGTGTGTGTGTGTGTGTGTGTGTGTGTGTTACAGTGCTGCAGGCACTTCCTCTGGAGCATGACTGCACTATAGTCTTTCTAGTCCAGACATGTCAGTAAGACAGCAAATCACTCCCTAAGCAGCTCTCCGAAGGGCTCGGATGCAAAGCAACATGGCGCGCTTCTCCTCCGATAAACTCTGCTCTCAGATCTCATTACCAGCTGTCTGAATTTCTTTCTTGCTTTCTTTCTTCTTCTTTTTAAATGCTGGGTTCAAGATCCATGTGTTGCTGCTGCTGATCTGGAATTCTGGTCAAATTGTACTCATGGAGCTAATTTTATTAGGGCTCAGTGATTAAATTGCAACCAAGGGAGATAAAAGAGCCCCTGTTGTGCTTCAGCTCATTTTATAACCTTGCTTGCTGTGTGTGCACAAAAAAAAGATGAAGAAAAGGAGGGAGGGAAAAATAACCCCCAAAACCCCGATGGTCAGAGCTCAATGGAAGAGCAATAAAAGGTGCCATGGTTTCTTGCAGACACCTTGTGCAATAAACTGAAGTAATCATTAGCTCTGCAAATTCTGAAACATGACTGAACCTGGAGTCAGAAAAGCAAGACACGTAAATGTTTCTACATACATGAACCTAAATTCTTACTTAGAATAAAATGCAAAAAGCAGACACAGAAACAAACAATAACTGCGGGGGAAAAGAGACAAACAATCAAAAAGAAGTGCAGAAAGTGGGGCTCTTACCCATTTTATTTTTGTACAATCTGGACCTAAAAGATTTGGCTCTTTATTTACACATGTAATATTTAAAATAAAGTTTTCCCAGTAGGAAAGTCAGACATAACTGGCCAGGTTCAGTTATAAGCTTTACACATAAATATTACAAATTCATTACAAAAAAATTTTAATTTTGGAGTGTGAAAAGGATGCTTAATGTGTGGTTTTGCTCATTTTGTTATATTTTGACACCAATGAAATCGCCATTTTAACAAGATGGGCCTTTGAGCTTAGAGGTCTGTCTAGATCCATATATTACACATAATATACTCGGTCTATATGATGTACAAACCAGGAAATGTCTGTACTTGGTTTTAGTAAACTGGAAAGGTGGCGGCACTGGTTGCACTCAATAAAAAAAACTGTCCTAAAATATTCCGTCTCAGGGGCTATTCAGAGACATCCACCATGCTTTTGGTGCATCATAATTTGTTATAAAAATTTATGAGACTTTCTGGGAGGACTCACCTGCACTGCTTGCTTATACTAGCGTGAGTGTAAGAGTTGCACAGACAGCATTATGTTCTAAAGATTCTATAAGAGTTTCATCCCCCAAAAAAATTTGATACACACGCGCACCCCAGTGTAGGAGGAGATGCGGATCAATGATGGCAAGGCTCTTGTATATGGTTTGGTATCAAAAATTTAAACCAAAATCTATTCAGTCAGAGTGAAACGTACCAACACCAGGCAGATTAGTGCATGTTTCTGTGATTGTTTGTTTGAAATAAGTTGACTGGTTGAGGAGCAGTTGAGGATTACAAACAAGCATAGATGACAACAACAACGACGCAGTGATCCCTGTGTAATCCCTAATAATCATAATCAACTGGATGGTGGAAAGAATTGTGTTTGATCATTGCATTCATGGCTGATGGAACATTGCATTGCATGTTAATGTTGTTTGAGTTCTCCTCTGTAGCTGGATATGGTGCAGCTGTGAGGTGAGTTCAAGTCCACGAATAAATCATTTACTCATACATATAATGATGAAAATTTCAAAATGGTATTAACTAAGCAAGATGTTTATACACTCCAGTTGGTCAGGTCGAAGCTCAGCAACATTAATGTGGCAATAAAATGAAGTCAGTTGATGACCCTCATGTGCTGAATGGGCAGGCTGAAAGTCTTCGGGGTGTGCTGGAGAAGACTTTATGGAGTGGTTCAATTTTTTCCCTCAATTCAAGACAACAGAAAGAAATGAGTTCAACTTTGGATGGAAATAAATGTTTTGTTGCTTAAGTTTGTTCAAACAATGCCATGAAGATTACGTGCTGTGAGCAAGGCTAACAGCAACGAACTTCACCATAAATTCTTCTCCAGCACATCCTAAAGTCTTTCAATAGGGTTAAGGTCAGGACTCAGGGGTGCCAATACATATGTGAAAATGATTCCTTATGCTCCCTGAACCACTCTTTCATTATTCGAGTCCCCATTTTATATCCGGGCCATCGGGAGAGAAAACGTTCATTGATGTGATAACCTGCTCATTCAGTTCATCAGCTGACTTCATTTTATTGGCAAATTAATGTTGCTGAGCCTAGACCGGACCAACAATCACATACTGTGATAAAGACTAAATGCACTCCATGAAAATACTACAGTGTACAACGTTTTTTGGCCCCGGCAGTCTATTAGCAAAAATGTTTGTTATAAGCCTTTGCACAAATGCACATGCCTCTAAGGTTAGATAAACCAGGATGGTTTATGCCCAGTCCAGTTAATATAAAATGCAAAGAAGGATGCGGGGCTTCACAAGCCTTATAATTGTCATTTAATTGGCCAGTGTCATTGACCAAATGGTATGGACCAATCAATTACTTGTGTTATTGACCAAAATTCTCTTATGTAAGGCTTTGGCAGATTTGGTAATAGATGCGGCAGGACATTACAGCAGGCTAAAAATGTGTAGAGATGAATAAATAATTTTTCACTTTTTATACATTTTACACTATAACCTACAAGCATTACCAGACTACTAAAACTGGTGTGTTTAAAAAAAAAAAAACAACAACAGCTTAGACCCTTAGAATGACTGGAACTGGTCCACCATGTTGTCCTGAGCAGATGATGGTCTAATCCTGAATCTCCAAGGTACAGCATCTGAAGAACGCACCGCATCAGCACAAGTACAGCTAGACTGTCTAGACTTTTACATAAGCACTCAGGGAAAGTAAATTAAGTTACTTCTGTAATCGAACTAGCCAATAACCCTTATACAAGAGCCGGGCTGGCCCTGATTCCAGGCTGAGGCAGTCCCTCTCCTGATGACGACGACTTGCTAGTTCAGATTGATGCAGAGTGGAAAGTTCGAGTCAGGAACAACCTGGGTAAGGATCTAATGAGCCAAAACTAAACAAAAACCAGAAAGGCCTCAGAGTTTCCGCTCACTAGCTCAGACTCCAGTTCACTGCTGTGTCGAAAGCCCCAAATTGTTCTGCAACAAGCAAGGGCTCCATGGTATCCTTTCTCATCACTGTGTCTTATCGACAGCTCCTGAATATTCGCCTTCTTGCTTCTTCCTCTTAGTAATGCTAATTTTCAATTTGTATGCAGACTCAATGAGCACCGGTTTAAATACCAAGACCAGCTCTGAATGTGGCTGTCAGCATTCAAATAGCTGCAGTTTAGAAAAGCCAATGGCTCCATACAGCAAAAAGCCAACGGAGCTTTTCAAACTGACAGCAATGAAGATATTTTAGCCAAGGTTATGGTTGCTGTTCTGTGATTAGCTAAAAGTCAGTACGGATGGAGCCAGAAAACGTCTGATCTTATGGCCTCCGTACACACGGACACTCTGTCTGTCTGTCTATATACATACACACACATATATATATATATATATATATAATATATATTATATATATATATATATAATACACACACACACACACACACACACACACACACACACACGACACACACATACACATATATATATATA
>JBCNYG010000025.1:21689934-21714973 GCA_039654305.1 Porochilus rendahli
TTCTGGTCAAGTTCGGGCGAGTGCTGCCACTCTACCTCTAGGCATGCAGAGTGACATGTTGCCTTCATCACTGGCTGTTCTAGCCCTGGTAGTGACGTAAATTCGTTGTTTCGTCCTATCGGCTGGGCAGCAGACACCAGTCTAATATAATATAGTTTACATTTAAAGTTGTGTCGGCAGGAAAATGGCAGAGTGCAAAGCTTACGGCTGCACAAACAACAAGCGAAGAAATTGCACGTCACATCGGCACAGGCCATACTCTGACAACGTTTCCTTTCAGACACAGTCCAGTATTCTGCGAAGACCACTTCAAACTGACCTGCTATTGCCATGACCTCCAGGTAGAACTACTTGGCACAAATCACAAGCTTTTACATCTAAAATCGGACGTTGTTCCTACGGAATTCCTTTAGAAAAAGTCAAACGGTGACAACAATGAGAGCAGCGCCTTGCCAAAAGGAAGCAGTAAAACGTAAGAGCCTTTAGAATGCTGGGAGTTTCAGTCCCTAGAATGTCACTCGTTGCTTGTTTACCTGCGCTGGACAACCCGGCTCTTTGAATTCATGTCACTTACGGGTCGTGTATGTTAAAATAAGACCAATACCGGTACTCTTTAAATATACACCCCTATCATCCATCGCAACACACACAAGCCATAACTTTAAACCACCTGTTTATAATTGTGTAGCTCCTATTTGTGTCACCAAAAACGTCTCCACCAATCAAGGCAGGGACTCCACAAGACCTCAACAAGAGCTGTGGTATGTGTCACCAAGCAGTTGTCATCACATCCTTTAATTCCTGGACGTTTAAAGATGGACCTAAATATTATGGACTTGTTTGTACAAATCATTCCTGAACAGTTCTTGCAGTGTGGCCCGGTGTATCATCCTGCTGAAAGATGCTAAAGCCATTAGGGAACATCACTGCCATAAAGGGGTGTACGTGGACTACAACCGCATCTGGAGAGTGTCAAAGTAACATTCACATCAATTCTAGAACCCACGGTCTTGCAGGAAAACATTGCTCAGCACATCAAATTGCTTCTGGTGGCTTCCCTTCCTTATATGGTTCATTCTGTTGCCGTCTCCTCCCCACCAAAATAATGCAAAGCACCCAGCCGTCCATATGATATACAATGTGATTCATCAGACCACCTTCTACCAATACATCATGGTATGGTTTTGATGCTCATGTTCACATTGTAGGCACTGCAGGCACACAGAGTGGTCTGCAGCTACGCAGCAACCCACAATGCACTATGTGTTCTGATAACCTCTCTGTCATAGCCAGAACAAATTCTATCCACAATCTGTGCTCTTCAGGGGGAATCACTACAGATTGGTTAGCCTTCAGTCCCCATGTGCATCAGTGAGCCCTAGATGTCTAGAAATCTGTTCTTGGTTTACCATTTGTCCTTTACAATACTCCTTTTTTAGGCACTAACCATAGCTCAACTGGAACCCTATGAGACCTGCACTTTTGTAGACGACTAGATCCAGGTATTTAGCTCTTGTCAAAGTCAAATTGTTTAACATCTACTACCCGGGAACATAAATAAAGCAAATTAATGAAAAAGATTTTTAGATTTTTTTTCATCCATTCATGGCACATTTAGATACTGAGATAATGAACAATTATGCACCAAAGACGAGGTGGATGTTGCAAAAATAGTCTCTAAGACAGAGACTCAATAGAATTTCCAATTCAGCAACATCCACTGAGCCTGAGGCGCATAAATGTTTTAGGACAGAGTACATGGGAACATCAACACAAAAAGGCATGCTTAAAAAGATTTTATAGAACAAAAGCCCACACAGAAACGCCCGAGCCCAGGAATCAAACCCAATCCTTCTTGCTATCTACTTCGCCACCATGACGACCAAGTATTTCATGGTAGGAATTAAGTATTAAAATATGTACCGTGTTGAAAAATGATAAACAAAATTAAAAATAAGTTCCGTAAACAAAAATTTTTTTTTTCTGTTTTAATGAGGAAGATGTTTCAATTTCGATTAAAGCGTTATCCACTCAGAATAATCATTTCTACTCTGGAGATTAAAATCATATCTTGCAGTTCCCATTGGTATTTAATTACAGAGCTTATCCACCCTGCAAACTAGTGATAATGCATGAATTTAAAACCTAATTTAATTTGTTTTGTAATTTAATGAACTTCTCATTTGCTTTTCTTATTTTCCCTTGCACATACAAAAATATGCAATCATTTGTATTTACTTATTTTATTCTTTCGTGCTGCATGATATTGAAAACATGCACAAATTGCAGAAAGCAACATACCGTAATGATGCATCTATTTTTCACAGCCATACTGGGGTCACACATTGAGAACATTGCAGAAGGTTGTTCAGATCACTTGGGTCCACAGAGCATTCAAGAGGCATTAACTTTCTATAGAAAAAAAGCAAAAATACGAGATAGTCAATGATGTGAAATAAACAGAACAGCTTTGCATTAAGGCCCTGTTCTGACGTGGCATTAACAGCCACCTTCAATGATCAGTTAGACATACACATTGTCATTGTGAGCACATTTCATCAACAGCAAGGTTGCCAAATCTGCCAAAACAGTCTCGTGTTCCAAACTTAGACTCGAAAATACGAGTCAATACCAAACAAAAACTAAGTGTTTATATTTACCTGCCTTACAGGATATCTTAATTAAACTGTTGGGTGCTCAGATGGCTCGATAAAAGCTTTGCTCATACTGTCATCTTGCTGTGTGGCATTTTGTGCAGCTTTAGTTTAGTTATTCTTGTTTGATGTGCATTCATAAATGAGCAGAGTGCACCTTTACTACTTAACACTGCATTAAAAAGAAGTTAAACATAATAGCTGTGTCTTGCATTTTGTGTTTCTGTAGTTCGGAGCACATGCCTGAAGATTTCTTAGCTGGATGCGTTCTGACCATGTGTGTAACCTTTTATTTTAAAATGCCAGTCAATGACTGGATGCGCTGCCAACACGCTGCTAAAGGAGTTGTAATCTTTAAAAGTAACGTCATAAAGAATTTCCTAATGATTTTTCTTTTCTGTTGTCGTTCAAACACTGCAGTAAAAATGTCATGCGCATCCCAGAGAACCTTCAACATTCCTCAGGGGCAGCTATGCATAGTGCAGCCAGATCAAGACAATTAAATAAATAAATCAAATCCAGAATTCCAGTCTAAACGTGCAGGAGGCATGAGCCCAGACTGGCGCATATCACAACCATGACGCTGAAGGTGTGTTTCGTTCTCAGCTGCAGGAATTATAGCTGTTGTAACTTGCCAGATCTGTGCATTCCTTCCTATTGTGGTTTGTGGGTTTCTGTAGACACGTCTGAAAGATTTGACAATTAGCAAAAACAGATCTGATGGTGAAGGATCACCAGGTTGGCCAAAGGCCAGCGGGAACAGGGCGCAAAAGTGTGTATTCCACTTGCTTTTATGAAAAATTAGGTGTGAATTGTAAAAATGCATTTTATAAACTAGTACACAAATCATTTAAAAAACACAATAAATGACAATAACGTGGCCACTACACTTAACCAAAAAATAAACAAATATTAAATAAATAAAAAGAATACATTTACATGCCTGAAGGCTTATGACAAAAAAAAATTGTACACTTGACCCCTTTTAAAGTTAGCTCTTGTTAATTCCCCTTAATTCCCAAATATTCCTATGATTCTTATTGAGCTTCCATTTCCAACTGGAAATATTTCCAAAATTCCCCAATTCAAGTTCAAAATTTACCAGACATGTTCCACTCCTCTGCAAACTTACTAATAATAAAAGCCTGTATATCTCCCAGAGATCCTCTTATAAGTGATGAAGCCTTAATAATGTAATTCAGCAGGGGGAAAGGGTGAGCTCTAATCCACAGCTAATATCCAGGTCTGTGCTAAAGCATCCTAAGCAACCCCTATGCATCCATTACCTATTCCTCTCATCTGTCAGAGTCCTCAGGAAAGCTCCAGTCAGTCCCAAATGACTTCAGACAGGAGGCGGGGGGTTCGCAGTGCCTAACAGCCAAATTAAGAAAAATATTGTCATAGTGCTTCGTCAGCACAACAAAATAGGACATAAATTGTAATATGAAAAAGATACGGTTTACTATACTAAGATACACACCAATATCTCACACAGCCTATTGACATTATTTCAAAGAGAGTGTACAATAAATCTATACAGTATAATAAAGTGAAGAAAGCTCCCTGCAGCAATACCAGTTCATTCTGACTTATCGGTAAGAAATGTGACTTTAATTAACAGTGGCAGAGAACATTACCAAGGTTCAACTTCAAGGACAACTTAATGTACGCTAATGTACTCCAAAGGCAGACTACATACACAGTATAATGAAAATATTATACATCCTGGAGCAAAAAAGTAAGCGCCGAGGGGGGGGGGGGGGGGAGCGACCGAGAATGTGATTAAACTGCTTCTTATATGCACAACTACTATGGGACATCAAACAGCAGCCATTCAACTGATGTGTATGGAGCTGTAATAAATGCTCTGTAAGTCTGATTTATGGGGAAATGCAATGACTATGATTATAATCAATGCTTTATTAGGTGCTGGTCAGGTTCTTGAATCGGCACAGTGATCATTTTGGGGCAAAAAAAACTTTTATTAGTGAAAATAGCCATCAGGTTCCTGAGCAGCTTTAGCTTGGGAAACGACCCCTGTTCATACACTTACAGGAATAAACATGTATTACTGACAGTATTCTGTTCATTTTAGCCTCTGGTAATGCACACTGTGCATACTGTTTCTTTTCCATTTCTGTTTCTTTACTGTTTCATTTATTATCATGAATCGTAAAACGTCCTGTTGCTGTCCTCTTCTGTGTCCACTCAGCTTTACACACTAGTTAAGATGATATTTTACATCTAGTACATAAAAACTAATGGCATACTAAATCTTTAGTGTGTGTGTGTATATATATATATATATATATATACACACATGCATACATACATACATACATACACACACACACAATATATATATATATATACACATATATATATATGGTGGACAAAAGTGAAGACTGACGACAGGTTACAGAAATCACACAAAGTAACTTGCGGATCAGCTTGTAGTACCACATGAGTAAATTAACTCGTATATTGAACTACAGGCTGAGCTAAATTTACACTTGTTACATAGCTAATGCTAATGCTATAAACATCCGGGTCAGAGGACAGGTGAGACAGCAGCGAGGTATGCCCAAGTTTCTTGCTTACTAATCACTTAAACTCCTAGACCGTAATAAAGGGAAGGAATGACAGCATGTACTAAACCGTCATTTGGTGCATACCGAGTATTTAGACACAGTCATCGTGCTATTTGTTCTGTAGCATGACAACATTTGCTCAGTTTACGTCACATATCAGTGGTTGGGGCAGTGGAGGCTCAGTGGCTAAAGCTCTGGGTTTCTGCTCTAAGGGTTGACGACTTAAATATAGATGTAAGTTACTCTGAATACGAAATATGAATATATCACATGGAACACTTTCTGAAAACGACTACCAATAATGGAGTATCATCCCCATACAAAAGCAGTAATGGTATTGATGTATCCTCAATTTGGGCTTATAACAAACCAACACCCTATCAGTATCCCATTAGATAAAAAGCAAGTCAAAAGCTTTTCCATGACGATCACATTGGTTAATTAAATAATAATAAAAAAGTTATCAAGTCAACTATGCAAGCACTCTTCAAACAGGAAGTTCCCCCTAAATAATAAAACAAGTTCTCAAAAGTTTGTACAGGAGACAAATCTGCACCAGGTTCCAGCATGTCTTTGCATTTGGCATATCTGGTGCCGCTCTAAATAATTTACTCTGATAGCTGAGAGTATTTAAACAAGATCAATACCATTAAAGGACAGCTGGGGGCTTCGTCAATACCCTGCGTCCTTTCTCTCGCATTCTGATGTGCACGGTAAACAAGACAACAAACCAAATCCCTCCCGCCCTTCACTACAAACTGTCCCAAATCTGTGCTCGTGTAATGACAGGTTAGGCTCCCGGTTCACGCTGCGCAGGAGGCTCCCGAGCTGAGGTGGACGTGGGATGTGAGGAGGGGAGCGAATGCTTTGGTGTGCTGCTCAGCCATCCTGTCTCCAGAGTTAGTCAGAGCCGAGGGGGCCGCCTTTAAAAGGTGCAGCGGTCTAAAGAACGCAGGCAGCCATAAGAAACCCGATCTCGCTGGCCTCCCCCACCTCCTCCTCTTCCAACCACCTTCCTGCTCTGCGCCACTATGCCACGGGCTCCCGAAGCAACCCAAGCCTTTGTGCTGTGACAAAGATTGACAAACTCCTCTAGCGCTCCAGGGCAACTCAATCATGCCGGAAAATGACTGACATCCTAAAAGAAGGATTTTTTTTTGCAGGTGTTCACTGCTTGCGAAATACTTTGTGTGTTTCAATACTTCTTAATGAGGAGAACACACTTTGGCAGTGTTGCATCTTTTGCGTGTACAGGCAGAAGTAGTAACCGTATGTGATGACGATAGTGAGGTTGGGGAAAACAAAGCAGATTCTTGTTTTTATACCCAGTTCAGACAGGACTGGAGGGCAAACAGACACCCCAGTACGAACACACATTAAACCGGAACTTTTAAACAAGTAAATAAATTAGATACACCAAAGGGAAAACAACACGGTTGTTTTCTACCAAGAGCCTGTTGGTGAGGGTAAACTCACGCAAAAGGAGACTCTTATATAGACCTTGGCAAAATCAGATTCAAATCACATGACTGTTCATGGTCACCATGATGTAACATACAGACTATATGATGTGTGTGCAAAATGCCATCACGCTACTGCACCGTCAAACATTAGCAAATTAACCATGGCGTCGCCTGTGATTTCGAAAGGAAAAGGAGCAGGGTGTGGTCTGACCAACAAAGCACATTACGTACGTACATGACACTTTATTACAGCAGAAGAAAAACAGGAAGCAATTGTCACTACTGGCAAATTTTCAACATCAGGCCCCAATATGAACCTTAAACAGGCCTTGTAGTGTTGAATAATTAGAGAAAAACAATTTTTTGCCTTCACAACTACATGATTTAAATTACATGTTATATGGTACAAGGTTACACACTGAGCAAGGCCCTTAACCCTCCACTGTTCGGGTTGTTTGCATACGATAAAATGTAAGTCGCTCTTGCAAAAGGTCCTTTTTTGCAGTCTTGGAAAAAGTTTTGGACCTGTTCAAAATTTGGTGCGCATTCAGCTCGTTTTTGAACGGCTCATGCAACTGATTTATGCACATCGTCCAAATCACCCTCTTTTGACTAAGAAAAACCCATGACATTATGACACGTCACGTGAAACGTCCCACCTTTTTATGGCAAAGAAAAACTCGCAAAAGATATACAGGCTATGCGGTAATCAATTGCTGTATATCTATTTTTTATTTACTTTTCCTGGAATAACGAGTTCACCTTGGATTTCCCACATAATCTCTCCTCTGATATAATACGATATCAAATGTGACTGGAACCTGCTGCAGGTGGAACCATTAATTTAAACCTGACATGACTACAGTTACTAGTGAATCTAAGAACAACTGTATCCCCGGGGTGAATACTCGTGAATAAACTAACCCCCTGAGTGAGGAATACCGAGGTCTAATAACTTCAAGGGCTAACGAGGTTACCTAGAACGTTCCACGTCATTAACCTGTGGCACTCGGTGGGTGTGTTAAAGTCTTGGTACTTCTGACTGACTGCTATTTTGAAGACTTCCTGCTAAATTACCTGCTTAACCTGAAGTCTCAATGTGCCTTTTTTAGTGACAGTATTGGTATGAACCAATTCAAATTTAATCCAGATACAGGGATATAATCGTTGGTAACAGTGCCACGTTTCAGCAGCAGTTAATCATGCCAGTGTAATTTTAATGCAGAATGTGAAGCACATACTCTACCCATATTCCACTTGTTTTAAAGCCATAGGCACAGACAGATGTCTGCCAGAAACCCAACCAATGAGTGAGCAGTAGTGCCGAGAGAAAAGGACCGTGTACAGTATGATGAAACGGCTTGCCTCCAGGACCATACATAAACGATAACGGAACACAGAAAAGTCAACTAGAAAAGTGCCAGGAAAAGAAAGTAATCGTCTACAAAAGTGAAGGGCTGAAGTAAACTATGCTTTATCAGTTTCCATTTCTTAAACACAACATAAATGCATCTGGCAGTTAAGGGCCATTAACTTGCAGACATCTGAGGCACGACACCATTCCAGAGCTCTGCGTGCCGGAGGACGCTTTTCTCCCAGAGATCGTGTTCTGCGGTTCTGTTCTATCGTCTGACTCAGATGGAGGGCTGAATGCTAATATACCTGACTGATACGATTGTTATTGAGTCATTCAAGTTTCTCCACCTTAAAGGGTATCTCATCCGGTAAATATGCAACATGCCTCAGAAACAAAACACGTCTGTGTGCTTGGACCGGCTGGTGGAGGTGAGCGCTTATGATTTAAGTGGTGTCTTGGATCGGACACGTCCCCTGACTTTACTCTCAATAGAGCCGTCATTCACTCAGCGTTTAACACGCAACGTCCCTGCTGCCCCTGCGTGAACTTTCCAACACACCCGACCGGTTTTCTGTATTCACGCCTACTGAACTACATCACACATGGCACAAGAACATTCGTGTGATTTCATACTGATTGGTATCGATCAAGTGTTTATTTCTAGGACTCTAGGTTCTAGATCTCTAAGCACTTCGATATGACATGCAATCAAAAGTCTCTTAAGGATCAGATCTTACTGAACATCAAAAGATTCAAGACTGAAACTATTTTCTAACTCACGACAGAAGCAGATTAGTGGATTATCCAGAACGGAACCAACCAACTCATGCTCTTCAAGAACAAAACTGATGCTTTCTCTTTAAAGACACATCCTCCAATTAACCTCAGCTTTAAAAGGTAATCAACAGTAAAAAGATGACAGACAACCCAAACAACTAGCATATGAAAATGCTTTGAATTTCATTGCAGGGTGCCAATACATATGTGAACCACCCTTTCATCATCAGAATCCTCTGTGCTGCTTATTAATGTTGCGTCTGTGTAACAGAAATAAAAACAGCACCACATCACTTCTGGCAGCACAGACATCCCCATTCAAGCAAACAAAGTTGTGTTTCTTTAATTCACTGGTTGTGTATATGATTTTAATGCTGCTTGCATGAACTCGTGGCGGATTATCCAGAATAACTTAACGAAGTGATTTTCAGTCTAGCGCAATAACCTTGTGTTGGCACAAACAGGATAGCGGCTAAGAATACCGTCAAGGAGGTCAAACAAGCCATCAGAGACGGCAAAACCCCTCAGACACCCAGCACTCCGTGAGAATTTGCTCAGACATAATATACAAGGTAAAGGTAATTCTGACAAGGTCAAAGGTCAAACAGAGAACCCTATGCAAAGCTACACACCATAGGAAGCCTGCATGCAAAATTTCATAGTGATGCACCCAGCAGTTCCTGAAATAAACAGCTCGGACAAAATAGGGACAGTAATGTTAATGGGAATGCAGGCAATGACAGTACCCCATCCCGACAGCCTGATGACTGGGGGGATAAACTTGGTACAAGTCTGGAAGCCCCGTCCCGTCCCCGTCCCCGTTCCCCCCCCCATTTGAAAATGTGATGCCTGGGTCTGCATTTCCGAGATCACCATCATTCCTTGTAACTGCACATTTACATACATTTATTTAAAGCTAACAAACTTTTGCATATATGTGCCAAGTCTTCCACAGACCATCTGAAACATACAAAGTGGAAAGCTGTTGCACTTAAAATTCCACCAAGAGCTGGAATTATATAATAAATTCAATAAAACTGCACATTTTTGAACGCATTTCAAAATATTTACAGTTAAGTGAGAAGATCAGTTTGTAACGGCTTCAAAGTCCAAGTACTGTCTCGTGCAAAGAAACCACTTCGTCCATGAGTCATGCTTATGCCCAACCGGCTCTACGTCAGCGCTCCACAGTCCTCCATGCTAGCACTGGCCATTACCCTGGTCCTTTTTCCCCCGCGAAAGCTGGTGCTGACATGCAGAAACCTTGCTCGGACACTCAAAGAAGCTCCACGTGTTTGTAAAGCATGACGATAATCCAACTAGAAGCAATGGGAGTATGCAAACCACTGCCAAGGCAGCTCAATTCCCTCCTTAATTTAATTTCTGCTGAATATTATTTTCACAATTCTTCTTTCAACAAGCCCTGTATATTTCATCATCCCCAGTCATCAGATCTGGAATGCTACCTTTGCTTTGTAATCTTTTGTAGATGCAAGTAAAATTGTGAAAATTGTCCCAATGGTGAGGAATCCTTTAAAAAATTCCCAGATCGAGATCTGTTGGGCTTTTACACCCGAGCCTAGAGGCCTGAGCATGAGCCCAGCATCCTAACCACTACACCACTGGCCCCACACAGATCTATATCATGACCACTAAAATCTAACGGAGTGTTACTTTGCCATAATCCACTCCCCCCAAAAATCAAATCAATCAATTAAAAAATATATATCTTTCCAATCTTTCTACATAAACTCTCAAAATCTGAAAAATATATCCTCCCCGTACAAGCGGGTTACCTAGGCATCCAGGGCCTGGAACACCCACGCGATGAGCGAATTGCTTTATGTATGGAAGGCTCCAAAGACAAACTTTCAGAAATAAGGCGATGCGTATCACCCACTTTCTGCGTCCATGAACATTTACATCATACTTTAGGTTCAACAAGCACAGAGCCATATGGGCTACTTACAAACATAAAATCAATCACATACAAAAACCTCTTCTTCATTTTCTACCCTGAAAAATAAAGGTTTTAAACAAAAGACTCTCTGAGTTCTTATGACCAATGCATTTTACGCTATGATCAAAAAAGTCTATTGGAATGGGTTTGGCCTCTGACGACCCTACCTTACTGTCCAGGGCAAAATGGTTGTGATGACTTAAGACTATATGAAGACACCTTCCCAGTCACCAGATCTCAACCTAATCAGAGATTGAGACATTCTGAAATGAGGTTGCGGAGAGTGTTTTCAACCACCATCATCATCAGCATCA
The DNA here is from genome assembly GCA_039654305.1 of Porochilus rendahli. Taxonomy (NCBI): domain Eukaryota; kingdom Metazoa; phylum Chordata; class Actinopteri; order Siluriformes; family Plotosidae; genus Porochilus; species Porochilus rendahli. The sequence goes on from JBCNYG010000025.1 coordinate 21,701,051, forward strand.
TCACACCAACAGAGGGCATATGTCTGTGATGAACTCCAGAGACTCCTCCGGAGAATCTGTGCCAGGCCGCATTGAAGCTGTTCTGGTGGCCGGAATACAACAGCATGTTAGTTCATTTGTCCCCCAGGGAAGCAGAACTAACATCTGGAAAGGCATGAAGACAATACAGAAGGGATTCTGCAGTAGCATGTGGATGCAACTAGCGTTAGTGGAGGGATTTTCTGATAACAATCAAATGATGGCAATTGTAAAAGCAGGATTTGTGATCGAGCAGAAATATCAAGTAGATTTAAAGGCAAATAAAATACACTCTTTAAAAGGTGAAGTGTCAAGTCACACACTCAACGTGACCAATGGTTTCGCCGAAAAAACAAAAAACAAGCACTATCATAAAACCAACACCACGCGTGGCTGATTGAAGAACTGCAGAACCTACAAGCCGCTCTTTACCCTTCGGTGGTTTTCATGTGGAGTTCATGCTCATGCACTTACGTCTACATCACTCTAGAGGGAAAAAGTCAGACCTGAAGAAATGCAGATATATCCAGCGTTTTTAACATTACATGTGGCCTCCTCTCACCTCTCCTTTCTTTTGTTCAGTTTTTCCAGCACTAACGTTGTTTTTCCCCTAAACGCAGGATTGCGAGAGAGGCTGTGGAATGTACAGCTGTTTGGCACATGGACACAGCCAAGCGGATAACTTTTGCTTTTGTAAAAGACTCGGACCTGCTGCACCGTATCACATCCCATCTGGTTTCTGACCCTGTACCAGCTCATGCTTTAGGCAGGGAACGGTAGGTGAGGGAGCAGATAGAGAGTATCTCCCTCCCCAGTCTCTGCAAATTAAAACCAGCTTTTAGACTGCGATGCGGGAAAAGGCCGAATCTGAAAAGCACTAACGCTGCCTGTCAGAGTCCTGTGGGACAAAAACTCACATGCGCACACTCCTGACAAAGACGGAGTTTGGTTTAATGCAGCACATGACGCATCGAAGCTGCACATCACTGTGCAATTAAAGCACACCTGTGAACAACTCTTATTTAAAACGTGTTAAAAAAAATAGCTCATCGTGTCTACAGCAGAAATAACTGCAGGGGGGCAAATCACTCACCCGGGTGTCTCATCAGATTTCACGTCCAGGCTATTAGGAGATCCCTCGCAAATGCTTCCCAGCAGACAACTCCTACTTCCCACTTGTGATGCTGGGACTACGAGTACCTCACGTTCAAGTGTGGAAGTGGTAGGTGAGTGTTCGTCATGCTTATTTAACAGTGGTGCTTCAATGGGTAAGGCCCTGGGTAACTGATTAAAATGTCAGGATTCAAGCCCCGGTACCATAAATCTGCCACAGTTTGGCCCTTTAACGCTCAACTGCTCCACTGTATACGGGAGGTAAAACTGCACGTTCCTCTGCTTTATTATAGAAGCAAAATTTCAGGATAAATTTCAGCTAAAATTGGCTGAACGGTTAGCCGTGCTATAGACAGGCGAGAAAATCAGGGTGTACCCCATCTTTCAATCAGGGTTGGCTGAGATAGGCTCAAGCCACTCCGCTACCCAAGTGGAAAGCGGCTCGGCAAACGGATGGATCAGTTTTTTCCTCCCTGAATTTCATGTCTTTTCCTTTACCCTTTTTTAACTTCATAATTTCAAACTGCAGACTCATTCAGCCTTGATCACTCATTTGCTGAACCTATCAGGGTTGTTGCCCATCCCAGCCAGCTCTAGGTGAAGGCAAGGTACACCCTGAACATCCACCAGTCCATTGTAGGGCCAACACATACACACAAAATCAATCACGCCTTGGGGCAATTTAAAACACCTTTACAGTAACAAGACATTTTACTGCGGCGAGGTTACTCATTATAACACAACACAAATACTTTCCAAACGTGATGTTTATGTATTTAGATCTTTATTGCCTTTCTAATCAGAATCAAATCGTCCCCATCCTCTGAGCAGCTGTGATGCTCTCATATATTCAATACCAGTAATATTCAGTCGAAGGGCAAACAGAACATCTGCATGGGGCAGCTACACTTCATTCCTAACATCCTAAAATTGTTATTTATTTATTTGTGTGTGTTGGGGGGGGATACAAATAGAAATCAGTAAACAATAAATAATGTTTAGTGTTTAATATAAAATGAAGTGAAACTGTTGAAACTAGAGGAGAATTTAGTCGTCGAAGAGATTAACCCAGTGGTACACAAGTGTCTAAACAAGTAGTCAAAGTAAGAGATAAACTATTCAACATACAGTTCATGGTTATAGTTAATTTATCGACAGTTAAATCATAAATAAAATCATGAAAATAAAACCCGACACGACCCCAAAATGCGTCCACTGTTTACATGTACAACAGTTGTTAGCTAACTTTTGCTAGCTGTTGCTAGGTTGCTCGAAAAACGACAGTTATAAACATTACCTTAGCCCGTGTCTACCCTTCAAATTCATTATTTAAAGCAGACAAAAAACAAATATTTCTAAACAAATTAAGAAAAACTAACCCGAACAAACCATTCACCGATAACGAAGTAAGTTTATTTGTTAGCAAGAGGTGGCTAACACGCCACACAACAATAACGTTTACAAGCAAAACCGCGGAGTTAGCTTAGCAACCAGCGCTACTTCAACCTGCTCGGACTAGTTTCCCTGACATAACATATATAAAACTATTTTTTTTTCAACAAACAATGAAATCTAGAGTACTACGAGACAACTAGTTAGCTCTTGCGAGAGGTAAGACGGCACACTAGTAAAGGTAAGTAAAAGGTAAACATGGAAATGAAAGCGGCGTCGTCAACTTTCAGTCACTGAATACGGGAATTGATAGAAACTCTCAGGGTTTGGACCGCTTACCTTTTAAAATGTCGTGCCGTTCCAGAGTTTGAGTGAAAATGGTAGCGTGTGAGAAAGTGTGTGAGTGTGTGAGAGCCCTCTGAACAACCCGAGGTGTCTGGCGATGAATAACTTCTCAAACAGCGGCCAGTCTCTGGAGCGACTCGATCATTGAAGAAAGGGAATCTTATCCAGAGAAATGATCATCAGGTCGGTTTATATAATCCCCTCCTGCGGTACCATGAACGCTGACTGACTCGGTGAATGGCCACGACTCGAATAAACTCACGACCGAACCCCCGTTAACACCGAACTGTTATACCAACATCTCAGAGAGACAGTCGGAGACAAATGACTCGCCTTTACCTTAGTGGAGCTACAGCTCAGCAGCTCCTCCCTCCGGACAAGCCTGGTATAACATGTCAGTCTGCTTAAGCTACATTAGCCCCCAGGTGGCTATTTATCTGTTTATCTTGGCCTAATGGTTAGAAAAGTGGGTTTGGGACCAATAGATCACTGGTTCGATTCCCGAACACCTTCCCTTTCTCCACCTTTATGGCTGAAGTGTCCTTCAAAACCAATGTGGCACCCCTACTGCTCCGAGTGTGTGTGTGTGTGTGTGTGTGTGTGTGTTTATGTGTTCATAAACTTTCCTTGTGGGATCAAAATCAAATATAAATATCTACCGTCGGCACCTTTCCTGGTCGGGTTCAAGGTATTATCCGGAGTCCATTCCATGAACACTGGATATGGCACAGGAATAACTCGAACTCTGTACACCTTGTATAAGCCACAGGTGATCGTCAACACACAGTCACACACTTCCTCACACCCAGGGACAATTTACACTCTCAAATCCACCATCTGGTATGGTTTCTGGCAGACAGGAAGAAACCAGTGAACCTAGAGAAAACCCATGGGAAGAGCACATGAAACTCCACAAAGGCTCAGGGCAAAATCCCTAGAACTGAATTATCACAGAGTATCGATTAAATCAATTCCTCAAGTTTTGTGTCTATTTGTATGGGTCATGAGTATTTGGAGCATGTCACCATCAGAACACCACAATTAATTTAAAATGAAACGGATTACAAATGCAAATTCAACACCTCAAATCAATTCCAGACACTTTGTCTACTTAATGGGATTTTCAGGATTCCCAACCTGAAAAAGGAAAGCTTTGTGTAAAAATGATTGCAATTTCTAAAACGTTAAAGTAATACTTTTGTTAAAGCCTTTAAATCTTAGCTGAAAGTCTACATGTCAATCAGGTCATATTCGCTTCATTTCAAATCCACTGTGGTAGTGTATGGCAGGGCAGCACAGTGGTGGAGTGGTTAGCACTGCCTCACAGCAAGAAGGTCCCAGGTTCGAGTCCCAGGCTCGGCGAGGGCACTTTTTTTTAGGTTTCCTTCCACCGTCCACAGACGTGCACATTAGGTTAACTATATAGCTATCAAATTGCCCCTAGGTGTGAGTGTGAGTGGTTCTGGGTGTTGGTCTGGTGATGGATTGGCAAGCTGTTCATGGTGTACCCTGCCTTTACCCAGAGTTGGCTGAGATAAGCTCCAGCCTCCCTGCAACCCTAATAGTGATATGTGTTTAGGCAAATTAATAAATAACTTAATGGTGTATCACAACGAAACTACGAAAGTGTTCTTATAGACCTCTCTGTAACCATGGCCTCCAGTAAGACAGTAATGTTATCTGTTACCATGCCCCCCCAATGCAGCTAACTGGGTTATCAAAGGCCAGCCATGTCTCTCAGTGTCTGTGATGAGAGGCATGTAAAAGAACCATTGCTGTCGTTTATAAAAAGTAGGCCATTGGATTGCCTTCAGCGTGTTTCTGCCCTGCAATGGCATTGCAAGCTGTCCAAGGTGTACTCTGCCCTCGCCCAGAGTCGGTTGAGACCCAGTCACCAGCCTCCCCGTGACCCTAATTAGGATTAAGTGGTTCAGAAAATGAATGAATGTTTAACTGCAAGAACTCATCACTCATCTGCCGAAACGTTTAATTCTTTTATCGTCATGAGGAGGCTGGTGCATTTCTCAGCCAACCCTGGGAGCAAAGACAGGGCAGGCTGGAGAGGCTCAACCAACTCTGGGCGAAGGCGAGGTACACCTTTAACAGTTCGCCAGACCACACACAACCATTCAAACTCACACCTAGTAGCAATTTAGAACAGCTAATTAGGCTGATGTGCATGTCTTTAGACTGGGAGGAAACCACAGTACATGGAAGAAACTCCACACAAAAATGCCCAACCCTGGGATTTGAACCCAGGACCTTTTACCGGTGAGGCGGACATGCTAACTTCTACACCACAGGGCTGCCCACTTAAAGAACTGAGCAGACTTATTTTAAAACAACTGTGTCCATGTATTTCCATAAAGCAAACCATAACCAATTTCAGTATATTGCAAAATAATGTTTATTATAATAACACACAAGAAGGAGTTCTAATTAACTTGTACCTTTCTGTCAGTTAAAATAACACTAACGATATTACAGTGGAAGCTAACTGAATGACAGTGGTCACCAACCCACCCTGAAGTCTCCAGCTCTCATCAGGCCCACCGACCATCTGCTCACTGACTTCAGAAGTTCATTATCGGCTAACAGAGGCGTAATAAAGTCTGTTTGGAGTTTGGAGAGTTGGTGAACATTGCTGTACGCTAATGACAATGATTTCATGGAGGTCAACACATACTAAGCCATGTCTGATCCAGCTTTCACAAATCTACAATCACGTTCATATACAGACTTACTGTAATGATATAATGTTTGCATGATCAAACAGGAGAACAGTACAGTCCTGGAACACGACCCTCCTTCTCCGTAGTGTTATATTGTGTTGTTTGAAACAGAGTGATGAATTATCAGAACAGGGATTGCTGTTGTGTGCACAGTGACATTAGAATAAGTATAAAGCCTACACAGTGAATACAATATTGATAACCATATAAACAAAGACATTCCATACAATTTGAATCCAAATATCATTGTTCTGAAATGATATGATCCGGTCACTCCTAGAAAAAAATATATAATAAAAACGAAATAATTTCATGAACATAATTAATCTCCTGTGCACTGTACACTCTATAAGTGGCATTACAGCTACACTCACCTTTAAAAAAACTTTCAAATTTTTATCAAATTTAAACCATCAGCACCACAAAGAAGAAAAAAATATAGGGCTGGGTTTGTGCTTCTTCAGTAACTGCTTCATCCTCATTAGCATCGTGGCAGATGGTGCTAACTATAAGCAGGAAAATACACTATGGCTGAGTAGCACAGGGGCAGTTTATCATAGCCAATTCTGCATGTTTCTGAACTGTTGGATGAAAACAAAGAACCCAAAGGAAACCCAACCACGCATGAGGAGAACATGAGCAACACTGCACAGACTGTAATCTGAGCTCATGATTGATCCCAGGACCCTGAAGCTGCGAGGTGGTGATGCTACCTGCTGCAAAACAGCACCGCCCCATGTAGACACATTATATAGATTAATTTATTTTGAAATGAGACTGAAAGGGAAAGAAGGGCTTCATTCTTATTTAAAGGAACGATGATATCAAAATGTTTCTGATATCATATAAATATATTTTTTTGTATTGTATCCTCTGTGATGAGCAGTTCAGGTCAGTTCAGTGGATTTGCCCTTTGGATGGAACAAAACAAGAATGTCTCCAGTAGTCAATCAAATAAATATTAGGAGCATACACTAAGAATCCCAACACACCTGGTCATATTAGTTTGTAAACAATTTTTTTCTGCCATGTTGCACAAGTAACGAACAGTTTGGATAATCCTGTTCGAATTACAAGGTTGTTAGTTACATTGTTATTTGCTACAATCCATGACAGAGAACTCAGTATAAAACCAATAGTGAAACAATTAATGTTTCGATCTGATGAAGGTGAAGGAAACACAATACACAATACTTCGGTATTTCTGTAAGCTAAGATAAGCAGCGTGTGGAGAAACCAGCAAGCATATTAGCTGGATTCTAACAATATTCATCCAAAAACAATCCCACCCCTTCCCTTCAGGCCTTCTTTAAAACCACTCTCCCAAAACACACGAACGTGCACCTCCTGACTACTGCGGGGGCCCAAGACAACCGTAACTTTTGTCTCATTCACAAGAAAGCACCTAACATTCTCATAACGAATGTAAACAAACAACATGGGTTGTGTTAGTACTCAGCTAACAACTAGCAATCTAGCTTTAGCACTGTCTGCCTAGCCTTATGGAAGACTCTGGTCTTGGAGTGCAGGCAGGTATTGTAGGCAGGTAGGACTGAATAAAACAATTGGACAGGCTTTTTACAGCCCTTTAACTGCCACAGAAGGTTTTCTTTTTACTGCCAGAGACACTCTGTTACTCACGTCCCACTCTGCACCCATGATGCATTGGGCCACTTTTATGGTTTCCATTGCAATGTATATTTTTACCTGAGAAGGTTGCACGCCCACTGCAGAACCTTCTCTCTAGGACTAGCATTGAATCACACTCACATTCACTCAACAGAAAGGCTCGAACCCAGGACCTTTTAAATGCGAGGTGAAGGTGCTAACTGCTATGTCCCGCTTTCTTTTCAGAGCATTTGATTTTTTTATTGCTATAGGATGTTACGAGAATTTCAGAAATATACTGTATATTCCAAACGCTTCTAAATTGAATCATCTACAATAGCGGAGTTGATAATCAGTTGTGGCTAATAAAAATGCCTTTTTAGAGTGGAAGGTATATAAACCCACCCAATAATACAACAAAATCTTTATGATATTACTTAAACTGGTGCATTGATTATGGAGTTTATGATTACCTACTGTACATACCTAAATAATACACACAGAATATATAAAAAGATTGAAACCCAACAAAGTAAATACCCATTCATCTCCAGAAACACTATCAGTCAAGTTTAGCATGACCATATCATTCAAATTTCCTGTTTATCTGTTCATTCCTTTATATTCAGTAAGCATTCTGTCCTGGTCATGACTGTAGTGTATCAGGGGCATATCTCAAGATAACTGAGTATAAGAATGGAATAAACCCTGAATAAGACTCCAGATGCAATGCAGGGCATCAAACACACCCATCCTTCCATCCTCAAATGCATGTCTTTCAGAGAAAGCCTACATAAGCATTTCTGTTTCTTCAATTCAAAAGCAAAATACACACATGTGGATTATAGATCAACAGACCAGTTGTGATCAGTTACTTGATATCTTATTTAAACATTATTTATAGAGTTTCAAACAATCCATGCATACACAAACAAAAATAAATTAGGTATCAAACCAACTCAATAATCAAATAAAAGCACAGCAGCTGGTTCAGCCAAGTGACTTCAGGGTACCAGTGTTTCATTATTATTGATACTCACTATTGAAGTTCTCATAAAGCTTGATGAATACAAATAAATCAACTTATGGAACAATAAAACTCATAAAATAAAAATAAGAGTAATGTTTTCATTGGGCTTTAAGGCACAGGTACACAGGTACATTTCAGGCATTAGCAGATGTAACCGTGACAAGATCTGGGCTTAAAGAGAAACGGAACACTTTGCTTAGAACACATACTTCACGTCTAAAAACTTTATGTAAGTTAAAACGCATTATTAGACCCCATACCCAGTGTATGACTAACTAAAATAAAAGCACCACCTTATCTATCTCTAGGTGTGTATTGCATTTGTTTCGTGTATCAATGAAAAATCTACACAATCCACAACCCTAACCTAATAAAAGTGAACTATTCAATTCCTGTTAAATAAAAAGCTCAATCAATAACATTAAACTCAATCACGCCGAACAAATGCAACATGCATGATCATACAATCAATTCAAGTTTAACTGAAATGATCCCCCCCCCTTCTTCCCCCCACACACAGTGTACACTTCAAGCTCTGTATGTTTACTTTATAGCAATTTGCAGTAAATGCATTAGGATGACCTATCTGTCTAGAGTAAACACTAAATTCACTATTTATGTATTAAATCAAACCATGGCATTGCACCAACAACTTATTGTGTTTTTTAAATATTAGTAATAAATATATAATACGTCGGTTGGGCTGTTTTATGTTTCGGATCCATATTTAAATTGGTTTCGAATCCTTCTCTAAAAGAGCTCTAACCAATATTAAGGCAAATGCAGTGACCAGCATGATCACTGTAGTCCTGGTGAATCTACACGTTGATGGCGTGAGCATGTTTCTTGCATAACGGCTTGTCTTTCTTTGAATAGAACGGCTGGCCTTCCAGATTTATATGGCAAACCTGAGGAAAATACATGGGGGGACTATTTAAGACATGTACATGACAGAATGAAGATATTATAAATATATATATTTATATAAGTGGCTCTTACCGTGCACACAAAGCAGGTATCGTGCCATGTGTGGCCAAGAGCCTCAATAAACTTGTCCCCAGCTTCCACTGGGAAATCACAGCCATGACACTTGGTGCTGAAGAGTGCAATGTAATCTGAGGAAAAGGTTTTTAAAAAGAAGGTTAAAATACTGCACTAATAACCTACACCGTCCATCCATCCATCGTTTATCCATCTTTCCATCGTCTGTCCTTCCATCCATCGTCCAACCATCCATCCATCATCCGTCCATCCATCCAATCTTCATCCATCCATCCATCCAATCTTCATCCATCCATCCATCATCATCTATCCATCCATCCATCATTCATTTATCCATAAATAATCCAACTTAGCCTGCTGAGAGTTGCAGGTAAGCTGGTGCTAATCCCAGCTGAGATCAGGCGAGATGCGGGGTACACCATAGACAGGTCACCAATCTATCACAGACAGTTATGGTATAAAAAAAAAGGCTAACTGGTTCATCAAAAGCCGGCCATGTCTCTCACTGTTTGTGGTAAGAGGCATATAAAGGCTAGATTGCCGTCAGCGTGTTTCTGCTCTGCGATGGCCTGGTGAGCTGCCCAGGGTGTACTCTACCCTCACCCAGAATCGGCTGAGAGGGGCGCCAGCCTCCCTGCGACCCTAATTAGGATTAAGAAAATTAATGAATATGTATAATTGGTCCATTCGGTAACTGAAAGAACTTATTCATAACTTAAACAGTCCACAGTGAAACCAAAAGACCTCAATTTTATCACTAACTGAAACCCCAAAACATCAGAAATTTTTAGATTAATAAACTTAGATTCATAGAATTACAAAAAAGTTATATGAACAAAGTAATATAAAACATTTATTTATAAGCTTTTATATGAGCAGCTATCTGTCAATATCAACTTTGGAAGGAGTCTCCAGTGCTAGTGTTCTTTTTGTAGCAGACTTTAAGTTGGTTTACTTTCTCTCTTATGGGAGAGTCTTCAGCATGGAGGAAGTTGCGATGTTGCTGTTTCTGGGTAAAAAGCTATACTTTTGCCTTATTCATTTCAAGAAAAAGCAAGAGCTGCTATAACAGCTGTAGTGTATGTAAAAACAGAAATCGAATAGCACATCCATCTCACAGCATCTCGTGAGTCTCGGGCTCAGTTCGGGCGTTTCTGTGTGGAGTTTGCATGTTTCCCCTGTGCTTGTGTGGGTTTCCTCTGGGTACTCCGGTTTCCTCCCACAGTCCAAAGACATTCAATTTAGAAAAATTTACTGTATCAAGGTGCGAGGGTGAGTGTGAATAGTTGTGCGTGTGTGTGTGTGTGTCGATCCTGCAATGGTTGTTAAAGGTGTACACCCTTTCCTCATCCAGAGTCGGTTGAGCCTCTCCAGCCTCCCCGCGACCCTAGTACTGTCGGAAGTGGTTCGGAAAATGAATGAAGAGATGAAGCTGGGACTTGAAACTGATACATGTACACATGAACATGATGTTTGGTTTAATTAGGTGTACAAAGACATGATAGTCATCTCTCAGGCACAAAACAACAAATAACACAATCCTACAAGCCGAATAAATAGTTAAACACCCACCTGAATCTTTACTGCGAGGTAAAGTCATACAGAGCAAGTATTCTATTCTTACACTACCTTTCTCACAGTAAGGTTCTCCATCCTCCATATGAAAGAGGCTGTTTCCAAACGGTTTCCCACACGCAGCACACACAAAGCAGGTAGTGTGCCAGGTCTGCCTCAGAGCATGCATCACTTCCTGTTTAAGACACAGTGGCCATAATGACTTCCTACACATGTACCATGTTTAGAACTACGTAGGTGATTAAGTGTGTCTTTTTTTGTGTGTAGCTTCCAAAACTCACTCCCATGATCTTGGTGTTGCAGCGGGCACAGGTAGGGGCAAAGAACTGTCCGTAACAGTTCTCACAGTAAACATTATTCTGCTCCTCCACAAAGCTGATATCAGCCAGAGATGTGTGGCAGTAATGGCAGGTAAACTCCTCTGGGTGCCATGAGCGGCCCAGTGCCACCAGGAAGGGCCCTCTACACCAGACAGATTTATATATGTAAATATATATCTCAAATCCAATTTTTATTTTATTTTAATGGAAACACACAAAACTGAGTTCTGAGCTTTGTGTTTTGTTTGTTTTTTTCACACCTGATAATGTTGTTGCAAAACCCACACATTGGTGTCCTATTGCTAGCAGCAAAACGCTCTGCTCTCTGCGCCACTCCGCGGGCCACAGGTGGGAAAGGGGCTGGGGCAGGGCTGAGGGCAGCAGGGGCAGGAGAAGGGTTGGGGATGTAGGTAGGAGGTGGTGGGGCTGCAGTAGGAAGAGGCTGCACTTTGACACTAGTGGTGGTGGTGGTGGTCTTGCAGGGGTCAAACTTCTGGGCAAACGTGTCATCTGTGACCCATGGGGGTCTGTTAGAGGATTGGGCAGGGCCAGGGGCGGGAGCAGGAGGGGTATGAGTGTGAATCGGGGCCGGGGGAGGAATATAAACTGGGGCAGGAGGAGGAACATGAACTGGAGCAGGAGGAGGGGCTGGAGCAGGAGCGGGAGCTTGAACAAGGCCTGTCAGAGGAAATAGAGAAAGTTTAGATTATTCAAAATCATCTAAAATGTCATAAAACATGCTTTAAACTGGGCGGCACGGTGGCGTACTGGTTAGCCTGTCCACATCATAGCAAGAAAGTCCAGGGTTTGCAAGTTTGCCTGTGCGTGTAAGTTGTGTGTAAACTTTTCAGCTCTGTGTGTAAGTGTGTAGAAAGCTAATTTCCCTGAAGAGTTTACCTTCTCTGAAATGGACGCCACGCTGTACCTTTTCCCCCTGCCACTCACTCACTGTAAACAGAGGATACAGCATGAGCGTAAGTCGGCTAAAGAAAACAAAAAACACAAGGCTAAAATAATGACTTTTAAACTGGAACCAAATGTATTATTTTGTTTTAAATGTGGATCTAGTTGGTGTATAGCCTATAGATGGGCAAAGGTCCAGAAATGTATGATTTTATCTGCTGTAACTGTGGCTGTGTGTGTGTCAGTGTGTGCATGTGTGTGTTACAGTAAACAGCTAGAATTAATGTTGACTAGGTGCTATGAATTTATGCGAGATAAACCACGTTCTGCAATCATTTAAAGCTGCGCTTGGTAATCTGGAAAGAGAGCAAAATATGAAAGTAGCATCTCTTCAGTGCTCCCTGCTAAACCCTCCCCTAACCTCTGAGGTCCTTCCAAAGCCACCTCCACACACAAACTCCAATCTGACTGCTGGTCCATGCACGGAAGGGTCGCACAAGCATGGGAGAATTTGATTGGACTTTACCCAGAGGACCAGAAGGCAGTGATTGGTCACCATTTTTACAGGATTACACAGGCCACAGCTGACAGATTTTATTCAGACCTTTATTGTTACTGCTGAAGTTATTGATTGCTGTCGGGGTGAAAAGACCATTTCAACCAATGTAAGTTTGTGTCTTACCAAACATGCCAACTCCAGATTTAAGTTCTTCCGAGTAACTGAGTGTTCTTATTAAGCCTTTGCTAACCCTGTTTAACCCAGGCCATCTCACTGTTCAACTTCTGGCCAGGGCAATGTTTTAGCTCACTTCAATATGCATAGGGTACAGTACCTAACTGCAAAATAAAAACTAAATATGTTTAGAAATCTTTTACCTGTACCAAATAGGAATAAACAATCCAGTGAATTACAGAAGAGAATTAATTATTATAAAATGGCTAAAAAAAAGAATATATAAAAAATCTGCATTTTAGATGAATATGGTTCAAAACACCATCTACTGGTTCAAATCAACATTGAATTTATCTATGTCATGAAATCTATATAAAAATTGCTGTGTAATCAGAGATGGATGGTACGCCTCACTCACCCTCTGCCCTTCAGTGAAAATCTGTTAAACCAAGCTGATTTTCAAATATATTCTGCCTGAAACACACTAAACTGAAACTAATTATGCGGTGGATAATCTCATAGAAGACATCATGAAACTCATCATGTGCTGGACTGGATGCTCGGTAGTCACCTGGAGCCGTGGGATAAGCTGTAGGCACAATGGTGGCAGTGCTGACTACTTTAGTTGGAGACGGACCTACAGGTATATGGATGGAGCTCTGTTGCATAGGTGGGGCCTGTTGAGTGGGTGGAGTCTGAATGTAAACAGGCTGTTGAGATGGTGCAGCTTGCTGCATAGGTGGCTGCTGTGCATACTGGTTGCTGGAAAAAAAAAAAGATACTTGGGGTGACCTCACTTCCATTTGGTTTACACCTGGTTATCATATAATATGACACGGTGTATCGAAGACCCTTGAAAGAAAATTTCCATAGGTACAAAGGTAAGATTTATGGATGACTGATCATATAGACTTAGCGAGGGTTCAGGTGTCACATGACCTTACCTGAGTTGTTCTGTTCAGTTTTTTAATCATTAGTACGAGTTTTTTATTCAGCAGAAACCCACATATATATAGAGAACCTGGTGCCAAAGAGATTAAAGTGTTAAAAAAGACAGACAGACAGACAGAGAGAGAGAGAAAGAGAAAGAGAGAGAGAGAGAGAGAGACAGAGAGAGAGAGAGTGAGAGAGAGTCCTTCACACTTACATACTGGTCAGAGAGGGTTAAACATCCGTGGTTAAAAAAACATCCTTAAAGCATAAGTTTCCTCC
>JBCNYG010000025.1:21715073-21735759 GCA_039654305.1 Porochilus rendahli
CCGAGCTGGGAATCGAACCCAGGACCTTCTTGCTGTGAGGCGGACGTGCTAACCACTACGCCACCGTGCCGCCAGAGCGCAGAATATGATGTAATAAACAGAGTAAATATGCAAGAAATAAATCAACAAATTAGTTGGTAGTGATAATAGGAGGAGACAACGTCCTCTATTCATATATGTGCATCACTCAGAACGGCGGTGCATTACGTTTCTGTGGTGCACATTCACACTTTGTAGCTATTTATTTGGTAGTTCTACTCTGGAGCAAGCTGATTCATGGCTATTGTGGTGGTGAATTCAGAAATGTGAGCCATGCTGCCATCTACTGTTCGCCTTGTGTTATTAAAATAAAAGTGCAAGGAGAACAGAAGACACTGAAGTGAAAAGATACTCGATAATAATTATGGATCAAGGGCAGAAAACCAGCACGGAGAAGATAATTACCTTGGCAAAGACATTCATCTGCTGTTTATTCCAGAGGATCTGCAACATCCCAGCACACACAGGGCAACACGCACCTACACGCACACACAGATAGAGAGAGAGAGAGAGAGAAAGAGAGAGGAAGAGAGAGAAAGAGAGAGAGAGAGAGGGAGGGAGAGAGAGAGAGAGAGAGAGAGAGAGAGTGAGAGAGAGAGAGAGTGAGACAGAGAGAGAGAGAGAGAGAGGGAGTGAGACAGAGAGAGAGAGAGAGAGAGAGGGAGTGAGAGCGTGGCGGTGCCGGAGAAGAAGCAGTGCTGCACCAGTACCTGATGCCGGAGGTTTGGTACTGTGATCTGTAACTGGATGTGGACTGCATGGTGAAGCTACAGTGCAAGACAGTGAAAGAAAGTGAGAGTGCAAGTGCATGAGAGGCAACATCCAAAACATGGAGATTTTCACAAAAGCCATGTACACCCATAGCTGTACACTGTTATAGCTGAGTAGAGGTATATAAATGAATACAATACAGGTGTAACTAATATCCAGATCTTAATTTGACCATTTCATGTAAATGGCAGCACTCCCAGTTGTCCTCATATCCTGTATTTTCTGTATCCCATTATTTGTACTGTGTTGTATGATATATCAGATCATATTTGCTTTCCTCTTTCACATACAGGCAGATGTTTTCTTACATCTGTCTCTGCTTGGCTTTAGAGCAACAGAAACAGATGGCTGAAGGTCAATGCCCCAAGTTACAGTATAAGTGAACATGGCAACTAAACAGGATGGAACATTACCTTTTTAATCTATGGAAAACATGCACACACTCACTCAGCAGGAACCAAACAAATATATACTGATGTGTCCATGTACACAAGGTTGTCAAGACAAAGAGGAAAAAGCCGTACATCATAGGCTTATTGACTAAAGGGCTCGACTCTCAAACCTAACCCTTAGAAAATTGTATTACGGTTACTATACTGTCAGTCATAGTTTGGAATATTAGTAATACTCTATAATATTAAAGAGGAAAGTCACTGTCAGAGCAACAGAAATAAAAAGTACCATAAGACACCACAGTAAAGATGAGTTAAATATGGAGTAAACATGGCTTCCCTAAAGTACCATAATAAAAACCTTGACAGCATACTGCTTTAATATACACACACCAGCCACTTTAATACAAACATCTGTACACATCATTCTCATTCATGAAATCCTTCAATGAAAATATTCAGCATCACGTTGCAGCAGCAGCAGCATAATATCATAAAATACAACACAGAGACTGGTCAAGAGCTTCAGTTCATGTTCACATGGCTGTGGAATCCAGATGAGCTGATCTGACTAGTTCAGAAATCAGTGACACAAAACTTTATACAGAATGATGCAAAAACAAACAAAACTTTGAGTGAACAGCATTTCTGTTCACAGAAACACCGTGCTGTAATCCAGATTGGTTTGAGATGACAGGAAAGTCATGGAAACTTAAATATAAAACTCTTTGCAACAGTGATCAGCAGAAAAGCATCTAAGAATTGCACACTGATTAGATCTTTTTATTTGGTTTTGATGAACTATATTAATTCTGCAAGGGTAATTTGGCTTTGCATTTGACTAAGCCAAATTTATCTCACACACACACTGTCACACACACACACACACACAAACAGCGTGCACAAAAGTACTTTTATTTTACAGTGGGCTTTCAGTCCCAAAACCCACTTCTTTGGCCTTTCTGTTTTAGCCCTCAAAATGCCCCCATAATGGGCTACAAAAGGTGAGGACACTTCATTGAGTTCCATTCTACCCTCTAGTAGTTTAGTTTCTTTAAGCTTGTAATTAATGTGATTGGTTAATTGGACAGTTGCATGAATAAGCATGTGTAGGTGTTTCTGTTAAAGTGGCTAGCGAGTGTAAACCAATCCTCACTTCCATGAAGTACCACAATAAATTACTGCTCACATAGCTTAGAGTTAAATAACTATAGATATTATGAGAAACATTAGTACAAATGATAAGAGTAAAAATGGTTCATATAAAAATGGCTATAAAGTGGTATAAACATACATACATACATATAGTTTGTATAAAAATGCTACAGAAGATTAATCTAATCAGTATATTAACCCGGTATGGGGTCTGTTTCTAAATAAATGTTGTAATTGCAGAACAAAGTAATAGATCATAATGACTTTAAATCTAAACACACATTTCATTTTTATTCATTGACATTTAATATCGTTTTGGTCAAGATCTAGTGGCTGTCCATGGAATACTGGACAGGAATTCGCTCTGGATGGCTTGCCAGTGGCAATTTACAATTTGTGTTTTTGGAGGAAACCCACAGGGATACAGGGAGAGTATACGAAACCGAGCATACACAGTAACTCGAGCTCTGGATCAAACTGGGGACCCTGGAGTTACGAAGCAGCAACTCTACCCTGTTTACCAAGGGTGCCATATTTAGACGCCTTAGTACATCCTAATTCTGGTAAGAACAAGTATGTCATCTCAAGTACATGTGATATTAGGTAGAGTGAGCTTTCTGAAGCATTAAAAATAATTATTTAATTGTAACTGGTAAAAACAACCAAATCTGTGTGTACGTTTAACAAAGTCTCATCACCCACACCAGTTCCACTCCAGTCCACACCGCATCAACCTTGAGGTTGATGGAATCATAAACCAAAGACAAAGCAGAGCAGGAGCGCCAAGAGCATGCATGAAACCCTCCATCAGATATTTGGCATTATTAGCAAGCATTTTTTTTCTCAGCATGTAAATGAGAGTACACAGGGGGAAAAACTATTAATTAATTAATTTTAAAAATTGCTGTGAATGTCTTGACTCATTTGAAATGTCATTGTTAAATTAAAACAGAATCTGTCATTGCATTAAGACTGACATTCCTCAGTACTAGGGCTGGGTGATATGATAAAAAAAAAACATTTATATATAGTTTCATAGTTTAAAGACAGTTTCATGACAAAAATATTTTTTACAATGTACAATATCAGATTTGGCACTACCTAAAAGCAGAGCTCCCCATAAAGTGTTTGTGGGCTGGGTTTCTTTTCCATTCAATATTCCGTCAATATTTTTAAAGGTTAAGCTGTGTTCTCCGGAAAGCAGAAAAATACACTACAATTTTAAAATCTATACATTAAGTTTAATTTGTTGTTGGCTCAGAAAATCTGTCTTACTGTGCATTCCCAGATGTTGGAACAGAGCACACTACCAATCAGTATCTTGATGCATAACAGCCAATCAGCATCAAGGTGCATATGGACACCGGGCAGATGTACAAGCCATAGAGAATCAAGCTGATTGTTTCTTAAGTATGTTGCTCTGCTATTATGCTATACGAAAGCATGACAACACATAGCACTGAAGTAAATTCACGTACTCTTGTGCACACTGGCAGTGGATTCGAGCTTCTCAGGCACCTGTCATAAACCTGTGCAGCCCAAAAGACAAGGTGCTTGTTCATTATTTTGCTCTTTGCTTTGCTCAGCTTTACCACTTTACTTGACTTATTTTTGTTCCTGGTGTTTAGTCCTCACTTTCTGTATGTTTTTCTTTCTACTGCCTACTCCAGGTTTGTTAACAAAGCCCTGCTTTTCCACCTGTGGCCCTCTACTTGCTCCTCAATCTCCTGTTACTGCCCACAATAAGACTGTAACATGATTGGTCTAATATTTCTTATGCTATCTCTATGTACCATGCTCCATTATACATACTTTTATCATATTTTATTTTTTCTTTAACAACACAACCAAACAAGAACAAGTACAAGAAAAGGTAAAATATAAATATTTTTATTTTGCCCTTTCTTGCACTTTCAAAGAAGCCCAACGTATTAAACTTAATAGTTCAATTTAAATGTAGTAATTTTAATACAGTAGTCTGTCCTGTACGAAGCCCCTAAAGGGACATGGAAAAAATAAATAAAATAAAATCTTTCTAGCGTGCACGAGAAAGTATCTCGTGCTCACTAGAAACGTATCGATTTTTTTTAGATCACAAGAGTCAAAATAGCGGATGGGTCTGGCGACACATATGTACATGTAGTTACAATGGCTGCTGTGAGAGGGAGACGGAAGGACCAGCTTGACGCAAAAAAGTTCCGGTTTTAAAATTCATTGCGCACTCAGCAGGTAAAAACCAAATCGTGAATATTAACATTGGCGGATCCATAAAACAAAGAATAAAAAAAGAATGTCTTAAATTTTGATACTAAATGTTATTTAGTTGGCTGATAATAACAATGTCATATCCTAATAATGATTTATTGATACATCACCCAACCCTACTCACTACATAACATTCATATTAGCTTCAGTGTCGTTATTGGACAATTTGTAGTAGTTATTGAATGACATTTTCAAGACAAGATAAACAGCTGGAATGTTATGGGATTATTTAATAGTCTGAGAATACTAGTAAACAATATGTACCGAAATGATTTAAGTTAACTCAAGTCAAATGAGACAAAAGCAAATATTTTCCATATGCAATTTTAAGTAAACTCAAGTCAATGGATTTTCCAGTTCATGGAGAGCTGCTGATTAGTACTGTGTATGTGTGGGTGTGGTTGTGTGCGGGCGGAGTGCAGGGACGTGCAGAGTGAACACTGGCGAGTGTGGGATGGTGGAGCTGTGCATTACAATCACTCTCACTGTCACACTAGTATAGTATATCATGACATCACACTATTTGGGTCATCATAAGGATATAAATTGTGCAGCTGATAAAAGGCCTTGTATGATTTACGGAATACCAAAGACCTTAGTAAATGCATCCAGGCCTGATGATGGAGTATCAAGACCTACAGAGAGGTTTTCGACTTACTTCAATGACATCACACACATACTGGAAACACCCACTCCTCTGCTCAGTCATGCAACTATACAAACAGCCAATCAAGACAATCAGCCAATAATTCTGTCAATCAATGCTTCTATTAGAGTCCGAACAGGATTCATGTGATTTGCAAACAGTTGTTTAAGTTGAGGCCCCTAATTCCCATGATTCCCATTTTATCCCTTTAAAACTTTTAAGTAGCTGCTTTATTCTTTTAAAAGCAACCCAAAGCCTTACGCCATGGCAGGAGAGGACATGAAAGTCATAATGACAAAATTGCAGGAAAATCACTGTCTAATGTTAGAAGGATTTTGAAGACATTTGTGTTTTCAAAGCAATGTTTTTGTAGCCCTGTATCCCAGCATCCTCAGCCACTCTGCACACCCCTCTACGATGCTAAGCAAGGTGGATGTCTGTACCTCACTTTCTTTGCTTTTCCTGATTGCTTGCGCTTGGGCAAAGCTCTGCTGCGGAAGTATGGTGTGATTGGCAGGGCCTCCAGCGCAGAGTTGGGCGGCGGCCCTTTCTTATACACATGGTTTCTTAATGGGAGCCAGTGAGAGAGGCATGAAAGATTGACTGAGATTTAGTTCAGATGATTTACATTGTTCTCTAGCTGCCGTATGTGAATATACTGAATGTGTGGAGGAATATAACTCACTAGTGAACAGGATACGTTTATACCAGATGTACACTGAACTTGATGTCTGAGCCCCTGTATTAGGACTAATTAAAATAACTAGCTAATAACCTATTTATTTAAGGTACTGTTTAGATTTGCCGACAGCTATGTGGATAGGGCAGCTTACAACAGAGGACAAAAACAAGTATCATAGCTGTCCTATCACCTAAATCCACACCTTAATCCACTTGCAATGAGCGTCTATGTGAATTTGACTTCTAATACTCAATGGCTGGGACTCTTATATCTTCCACTTGAAAGAAAGAAGTAGAAAAGTGTTACTCTGTGATATTGGTTTGAGCAGCTCCTCAACTGGCTTAAAGTGGCAACGGAAAGGGGGGATCTGGGTGTACCTAGATTGAGCAGTCAAAGCAGTTGAAATGGTTGAGGCAGCAAGCGACAGGTGGCGTGGCCCCTCAGGGGGGAGAATTGAGGCCTCGTGGGCCTCGTGAGCCACAGGACCATCTTGAGATACAGCCTGTGGCTCAGGGGGTGACACAAAGCTGCAGAAGACAGAGTTATAAAAGAGTTATGAAAGCCAGTGGATCAGTGACTGATGAGGAAAGCACCTGTGGGGTCTGGAAATGTAATTTTATGGCTTGCTTCTAGCTGACACACACAGAACCAAATATATCCCAGCTTGACTGCTACAACAGGAACAGCTAAGGCATAAAATGCAGAGCAACAGATTAAATGTTTTCCTTCAGCTTCAATCACAAATGATTCCTGAATTAATCAGTGTATGAGCTCCACGCTGGCTGAAAAAGAACCATTAATGTAGCAATAATGAAACAGTGATGGTGTATGGAAGCAGCATGGCCACTGTAATTGCTGTTAAAATCAAGCTGAAGATGTTAAGAGTAATACACCATAACTTACAGCATTGTTTGGACTGGAGGACTGACTTTCAACTGCAATCATCTGTTCTAGGACTGGAATTTTATTCCCAGGCTTCTCATAGGAGAATTTTTCTGATTGCAAAAAATATTGACTATATGATGTTTAATAGAAATAGTTTTCTAATAAAAAGATTTAGAAGTTAAATTATTTAGTCTATATATCTATAATAATTTTTAGATTTAGCAAGTACTAAATTCCATCATACTCGAGAAGTTTAAAGTAAAATCCATGGGTCTTGACCTGCTGTACATGTACACATGTTGAAATATTCACAGCATGAATCACAAAAACATCACAACTTTATCTTTAATTTAAACATCAAACATCACACAAAGATCTCAATGACATTTTTCCATGGAAAAATAAGCAGTGATACAAAAGAACACAAGCAAACTCGAAGCATGCGGCATTACCTGACATGACTAGAGCCTACAGAAGCTGGTTCAGCAGTCTGCTCTGGCGCCTGATTGGCTACCTGATGTTCAGCGGAAAGCTGGCTGGGCAAAGCTGCCGAAGCAGACAGAGCGACAGGAGCCGTGCTGGTGGAGACCGCAGCATGCTGGACAGGCGTACTGTACAGGTCGTTAGGATGCATTGAAATCATATTAAAAGCCAAAGTCTTAGATATGATATGAGCAGCTGCTTGAATATAAACACACAACAGCAAGTCTTTCACATGCTTCAATCAGCAAGCTCATTTCTGCAAGGCATCTGTTCAAATATCATGCAAAATTAGAAGCTCAAGTATCCTCAGCCCAGTGCTACGATGTCCATCAAGGAAGGAGGGAAAGGAATGGGATTGAAAGCAGAGAAAAGGACAGGGTGAAAGAAATTTAAAGAAATTACCAGGGCTAACAACAACCAAGGAAATCCAATGAACTCAGTAACTTACACGGTAACACGAAGGCACAGCACAGAAGTTATGGTTTAACTAGATTTTGAGAACTTACTATAGATTGTGTGGATTGAGGTGATGGAGTACTACAGTGCTTTGCTGTAAATTATTGGCACCCTCTGTAAATAAAACCAGCATGCTGTAAAAAATTTACTTTTAGTTTATTTGTCCAATGTGTCCAAGTCACACACAAACACACACCAAAAAAAGACTACATGGGTCCAGACCCCCTTGCCGACATGACATGATGATGAATAAGGTGACCTTGGAACAAGGTCAAGGTGACCCATATACAAATCCCACCCTATATTCACCCCTGTGGGGACCAATACACCAAAACTGGTGATTCCATGCTATTTCCTTCCAAAATAATCACACTAACTAGTCTTACAAACAGAACCCATTTCTATGGCTGCTGCTCCACTTACCGTAGGTGGCACCAGGAGCAAATAGATGGTTGTGGAAGTTATGGCAAGTATTCAAACTGAAATAGGTGTTTACCTTTTTTTTGTCCTTTATTTGTGTTTTGAGCCTGGGGCATCTAGATCTAAATGAATCTAAAACGATTAATTTTTCCTCTTTTCCTTTATTCATGTACATTTTCTGATAACACTTAACAGTGATAAGCTAGCATGCAATCTTTCTTGAGTCATGAATGACGAGCTGTTTACTTGAAGTAAAGTAGCTGCCACCTAGTGGAAGGATGATGAATTAGATTTCATGGTAATGGTTGATGCAAATCTTCACGTGAAAAATTTTCCCAGGCTACATCATTTTTTTCTCTTGAAAGGGCATGGGCTTCAACTGTCACCGCTATTTCTCTATTAAAAAAGTTCTGATGAGAAACCAAGAATCCAGCCTAACAGAGCTCCATCACAGCATGGACAATGCACTTTTGATTTTGACTTTTCCATGTATTTTGAAATCAGAGTGCGAATAAGAAAATCTGCTTTTCTTGCACAAGAGTGAACATAAATGTGTCATTGCTTCATTGCGACATATACTTACCTCCACAATTAATGCATTCCATAGTGATTTTATTAGCATTACCTGTTATTTAATCCCGCAGCAATACAAGAGTATCATCTATTATAATATTAGATGATGCATGCTCTTTTTGGTCCGTTTTTGCACGGGGTGCCAATAAATACGCAGCACTGTGGCTTTATTTCTCTCTGAATAAAGCTACGGCTCAAAGACACTGTAATCTGTCAAAACTGTTCACCATGGCGGGGAAAGAGTGCACTAAATGAATATGTAATATAGACCTTTTAACATTACCTCAACATGGCACAGATCATAATGATAAATAGATCTAAAGTATATATTATTTTAAAGTTTTCCTAAGTGGAGCTGTTACTGTTACAGATTCAGGTTTTTTTGGAACATGCAACACAGCCAGTGGACGAGGGAGAGAGTGAAGGGGAAAAAAGTGTGTGGGTAAAAAAAGACAGATAGTGGATATAAGTGCAACAAAGAAAGAAAATCATCTCTGTGATTACATTTGGATTAGGAAAATCTTAAAGATTATACTCTGGGCACTTCAGGTGAACCACAAACCAAATTTTAGTGGTTAAAACAAATTGAGTAAAACAGTATACTGATGGTGCCGAGGCAGAGCAGTGAGGATAAACGACAGGCATTTAGCAGCAGCAGCCTGGTGGTGGACTGATGGCTGACCCTCTTAGACATAACCACCTCTTCAAATTCTGTCCTTCTACCCTTCTTTTCTCTTCAACCCACATTAAATATGAACACAGCCCTGAAATCATGAAAGTTGTACGATTTCTATACTGGTGTCATGAGAAAAATGGGAGCAGATTGAAGATGATGGCTTCTGGCCTTCACAAATCACTTCTCTGGGGTGAGAACGGATTATTCAGTGCTGAAGTGTTCTAGATGACTAAAAGTGTAGGATGAGTGTGTAAGCTGCGAGTGTATGAGGTATATGCAGTAGGTGTGTATGTAGGCTGTGGGTTGTCATAGTGGAGTGGAGGCAGAATGACACTAGGGAAGGGATGAGAAGCTCAAAAAGGACACAAAAGACAGGAAACATGAGCAGGAACTATTTCTAATTCAACATCAACTCAAAGAGCTCACTGTTTTACTACTACTAGTATTGCACTAACATACACAAACACACAGAGACACACATATTATAAAAGATGCATGAGAGCGAGCAAGCTATACAACATGGAAGAAAACAGTATATACTTAAGGGTTGTAACAATACACAAACAAAATTTATGTACACTGTAATACAGTGCTGCTTAGATATTTTTGTCATTTTTGCCATACTGTATTAATCCCGCAAGGAAAATTACTGCCTCTGCATTTAACCCATCCAAGTGAGCACACACACTCGGAGCAGTGGACTGCCACACACAGGGGACGCCTGGAGTGCATTTGGGGGCTAGGTGCCTTGCTCAAGGGCACTTCAGCATTGAAAGTGGTGAAAGGGAAGGTGCAGAGAAAAAGAGCACTGCTTTGGTTGCCATTGGTTTTAATTGTCAGTTGATTAAAACATTCAACATGTTTTAATGAAAACAGGTTTCGGTGATCCGATCAAAGTCTTCACAGCCTTTACCTCAAGAAAACAAACAACGGTATTAGCATTAGATGTGGCCTATTAACCCTAGCTCTCGTCTGCTGTGCAGGGTTGCCAGGTCTCCTCAATATTTCCAACCCTCAAAAACGGCACAAACAACCTACAAATAAGCCAAAATAATAATAATAATAATAATAATAATAATAATAATAATAATAATAATAATAATGTCAAGCAGCACTGCACACAATGCAGAGTGTTGAATGTTTATGCATAAGTAAGAGAGTCTTTTATTGAATGATAAGATACACAGCATCATTACAGTCCTAAGAAACAGGCAGGCAGACAGACAGATAATGACAGAAAGATACATATATAATTAAGACAGATCCAACCATCCCCTTCCACCAACCAAAGTGGATCATTTGATTACTTATTTACCAAATTGCTTTATCCCACTAAAGTTACGGGGAGGGTGGATCCTATCTCAGCCAACTCAACAATGAAGGAGTGCACCCTAATCAGCCCTTCACAGGGCCATTACTCACACAACCATTCACATTCTCACTCACACTTGGAGAATTTTGAACAGCCAGTTAGCCTAATGTGTATTGTGGGAGGAAACTGGAGCACCTGGAGGAAACCCATCCAAGCACAAGAAGAATATGCATACTTCATGTAGAAAAGCCCTCACCAAGCTGGAACTTGAACTCAGGACCTTCTTTCTGTGAGGCGAACATGCTAATCCAGGGGTGTAAAGTGAGACCACATCACTAAGTTTCAAGGTCACCAAAGGCCGAATAATCACTGAACATCCATTTCAAAAAGGAAGCATTAAATGAAATCTGCATGGTAAAATGATTAGGTTAGGTATTTGTTCTTTGTGTTTCGGACAAAACACAATCTTTCTTGAGTCATGAATGACGAGCTGTATACTTGAAATTGACTGCTGCCACCTAAAAGATTATGAAATGCGTTTCTTGGTAATGGTATCATACAAAAATTGTCCTATAAAGCCTTATATCATAGTCCTTAAAAAATCAACTGTTTGTAATAATTTGATTGGTAGGTAGATGAAAGCTTTTAGCTGGCTGCTAGCCTGCTGCTCCAGGACAACATTTCCATCCACACAGCACAGAAGCAGGCAAATGCAGGGACAATGGGATGTTGTCTGGGTGAGGCAGAGAACTTTTTGAAGTATCCTCGTATACACATAGCAAACTATTTAGAGATGGATAAAAAACAACACTGGGAAAGAAATGAAGTTTGGAGAGATATTTGATGGGATCCAAGTTTAATGGATGACTACAGATGAATGAAGAAAATACAAAAAAATGCATTAAAAGTTCATATCTATCTCAAGTCATCAATCTACTTCATGACTAACACAGACACAAACACTCATACTAATGCGTATAATGGTGGTATGGTAGGGTAGTGGTTAACATGTCTTTCTCACAGCAAGAATGTCCTGGTTTTGAATCCCGGGCTTCTGTGTAGAGTTTGCATGTTTGCTGCATGGATGTGTGGGTTTCCTCTGAGTACTCTGGTTTACTCCCACAGTCTAAAGACATGCATATGAGGCTAACTGGCTGTTCAAAATTGCACCAGATGTGAGTATGAATGTGAATGGTTGTGGGTGCCCCACAAGTATGTCCACAGCCTTTGCCTGAGTCCCTGGAAGCATTAAGCAGTTCAGCAAATGAATGAATGAAGATTTAATGGATATAGTGTGTGTGTGTGTGTGTGTGTGAGTGTGTGTGTGTGTTGGGTGTTTTGTACAGTTAATTAAAATATTGTGCAATAATTCTCCACAATGTTCCAGGTGGCGAAGGGGTTAATGTCTGGCACGGAAAAACAAATGAATTATGCCATATTTAAAAAAATAATAATGAACAATGGATGAGGTGGACAAGTATGAGACATGTTGTGTATATACATATGACTGGATAAGGAAGAAAAAGAGAAATGAAGGTCAGCCATCAAGAGACATCATTTTAGGTGAAGTTCCAGGCAGTGCATGCAAGAGCGGTGGAAGGAGGCTCAGCGGAGACAGGTAAAGCCAGGATAAGAATGGCCAAGCAGGAAGCAGTGACATTGATATAAACCAAGACCAAACAGCAGCCAACAACAAACAGTCCATGACACAGCCATCAGTATTTCCCTATGTTACATCCAGACAAGCATAATTACCTTCAGAAACAAGTTCTTGAAAGGCTTATCGACTCTCAACTCGCAAATACAGATTCCTTCTTGCCTCTATTATCACTTTTGCTGGAAGGAAGCACAGACGGCCAACGGTGCAGAGATCATATGGTTTCCTTGTCCCTGATCAGTCCTCTCAGCCACAATACAGCTCTACATCAAAGAGCTCTTCCTAGGACTTAAATCTAGTTCAGCTTCATACAACTGGATGAGTCCTGGCTTTTTTCCTTACAATGTATACTTATTACTGTATACGGTTATGAAGAACTATATCTGACAGAATCTGGCTATACAATAGGAAAACATTAGAAATGTTATTCCTGGAATGCTCAACATTTACAGTTTGTGCAAAGCTAGAGTTGAGTGCAAACATTTGCATATTCAATGGTTTCTGTATGAAAGAAATGAAATTATCGTGCCCAAAGAACATGAAAAAAGATGGAAGCAGAAGTTACAGAAAAGATTAACACTAAACAACTTACAAATTAATCTTTACAATTAACATGCGATTTTTATTAGCATCCAAGGTTATGTTTTCCTCCATTACCTACAATGCTATGGCAGTGGTTGCATTGGGAAATATATATCGTTCTTTTCTACATAAAGAGAACGCCTCGGCAGCACTTTAGTCCTTCAGTCCATCCAGGTGTCTCAGCACCTCATCTGTAAACTCTGCTCACAACAGATCAGCTTCCAGTGTGGAAACTTTCATCCTAATACCACTGGTATCACCTCTGAACCCAGGATCTTGTAGACTGGAGGAGAACTTTGCTATAACTCAGCGCAACAGCACTGTTGTTGCTGCATTACATTCTGAAGGTTTCTGTCTAATGTTTGTTGTGTCTACAACGTCCATGTTGTTTTTCTTATTATAAGACATTGAACTATGCTGGAAAATGGGGTGTGGGGAAAAAAGCTCTTGCTGTGTTGTTTCTCCATATAACAATGGAATAAGTTTGTTTTCCCGTAATTTTTTACTTTAAAAGATTTATTACTTTTTCCTACCATTTTCCTCAACAGCTTGGCACAAGAGTGCTAACTTGTTAAAATAATTAGTACCAGAAACCATATACACACAACGCAGCCATGCATTTAAACAAGTCGAAAAAGCTTCAGAGTGAAGGTTTCTTCCTAGAATACAGTTTTTAATCATTTAATCAGGAAAGTTCCTGGCGTTTTTCTGCCCACTATTAATATTTTAACATAAGGCAATTTGATAACGTATTGCTTTTGACACTGGGGCAACATACGTGAGTCATCTTCATTTTGCTCTGAGGGTAAGCATATATTTGCACTCAACTGTAAACTGTCAAAACAGCTAATACAGAACAGCACGGTGGCTCCGTTTCTATTCTAAAGTAAAGGAAAGATTAGGAAACAGACATGTCTATGGCTTTCAATATCTCAGCCTAGCACCATATGCTTTTTCTTTTAATGAACCTCTGTTTAAGATCTGCAAGAAAGAACTGGAAGTTGAAGATCATGTTTCTGCGCTGCCTGCTCAGACCACTAAAAATCTGCTTCCTTGTAAACTGGCTAAATGATCAAGAACAAGATATTAAAGTAAATGTACTTCTCTAAAGCTGGTATTTTCTATACAGCAGGTCCAGGACAAAAATGAACCAAATTCCTAGGACAGTTGTGGGTGTGTCGTACAAAACCTGAGACAGATGTTATGTCACGGAAAATGAGTGGTGAATGTGGTCTATTTTTTTCCCACCTCGCAGATAATTACCAACATAAGATCTACTCCCTAGGTCTGTTGAATGATTCCCTACGATTTCTTGTGGCTGTATAAAGTGAGACATACAAATTTCATCAACTTTTGGATCATCTGATTCACTAAGAAACATACGGTTTCTTACAATAGTCCTATGATTGCCCTAGGTTAAACCTATGGGATTTTCTTTTGTAAGACCTTATCATGATTGTGTAAGGATGAGCCGAACTACAGAAGTACCATATGAGGATTTTTGTTTTGCAACAATCGTATCACTTTCTGATGAACATTGTACATTTTGACTTACACACCTAACCTATGTATTTCCCCCACAACAGACGTGAACGCATCTATGCAGCTTTCAAATCCACCAAACCCCAACATACACGGGTCCCTTCTGTCCTTTGTTAAATTCGTACAAAAAACAACAAAAAAATCGCAGCTTGTGAAAGGGGATTACCCAAATTACAACATTGTAATCACACTCTGTCTTTCATCTGGGTACTTCGGTTTCCTCCCACAGTCCAAAGACATGCACCTTAGGCTAACTGGCTGTTCCTAATTGCCCCTAGATGCCGATGTTAGTGTAAATGGTAGAGCGTGTTGGCACTGCAATGGTCTGCCGAGCTGTTCAGGATGTAACCCGCCTTCGTCACGGCCAAAAATAGCCGTGGCCCAGTTACCAGTGAATAAATATACATACACCTAATCACCTTTATATAATAACTTTTCGATAAATGGATATATGTGGCCCCTCAGTCCAGATCTTTGTTGCAGATTTAAACAGTTCCCATTTCAACCTTTTATCAAGAGAATGCAGTAGAAGCAAAAATGCCAAGAAACCTGCCCAATATGTTTCAGTTAACAGCCCAACAGCTTTTATTTGCTAATTATCATAGACTCAGATACAGAGACAGCGTGAGGAAACATTAAACAATGGCCAAGACATTGCATAAAAACGTTCAACAATCAAGCTGCATAATGAGAGTATACAGATCGAATATGAACTCTGGCCATAGGAACCAACTTTGTCGTCTTTCTTATACCTTTTCTCTCACATGCTTTGCCTGTCTACTTTACATGACATCATCTGCCTACCGCTGTCTGTCCTGAGCACTTTAGTGAGCTAAGTTAAGGATTTGGGCAGACAGGCCATTGTGCCAGTTTTTCAGTTTGGCGAAACGAGGGCCTTTAGCTCCTGACTCAAATATTTCCCTGTGGCATGAAGAGAGGTATAGAGGAAAAGACAGGGGGGGGGAAAAAGACAAGAAACGGGAAAAGGATGTGAGTTAGTGATGACCACCTCCACTCCAAGATCCCTGTCCAACTTCAGCGAGTTCTCTAAAACTCTGGAATTCTGCTGCCATTCATCCGTAAATAAAAACACTGCTATCTAGGATCAGATCTCAAATGTATGAATGAAAATGTGCTGAATGACAAGTTCAAACAGGTTATTTGTATATAATAAAACGTTCTTAGCTAACTAACAAGATTCTACTTTGAACCTCTTTCTTATAACGTGTTGTTATTCTACCCTTCTTTAAGGATTCCCAAAGAGGGACAGAGAACAATGCCAACCAGTGAGAACTATAAAATGTGTGTGAGTGGAGTATGTGATGTTTAAATAATGTCATAGTTCAGCACTAAGAGGGGTCAGGCTATGCGGGTGCAGGTCAGTCCAGATTGAGTTTTATCTCAACATGTCAATAATACGATGCCTTTGGCCACCAGGTGCTGCTGCTAGTTGCCTACCTCGCTCTTGTAAGAGCTTCCTCGTCTGGGTCTTGCACTGCAGAAGAAAAGAGCAGGAAGAAAATATAGATGAATATTAGAGAGTTTATACCAAGGTTTAGTCTGTCAGTGAAGAATTTCACCAATTACTAAGAGAAACTGTTTGCTGTTGTATCCTTATAGATTCAACCCTCATGCTCTTTCAGAATTTGCAATAGATTTATTTTTATCTTATTTAAATGTATTTTTTCTTATTGGTGTTCAAATGGCACTGCAGACTAAAACTCTGTTCAAAACAGCTAAATAAGTAGAGCAGAGTTTGCATAAAACTGTGGGGTGTTATTATCTATTAACACGGTGCCGTAATGGTCAGCACATTCACCTCACAGCAAGAAGGTCCTGGGTTCTAGTCCCATTTCTGTGTGGAGTTTGCATGTTCTCCCCGTATATAAGTGTGGGGTTTCTCTCGGTGCTCCGGATTCCAAACACAATCCAAATGCACTTTAGGCTATTAAGCTGTTCTGAATTGTCCCTAGGTGTGAGTGTGAATGTCCTCTCTGAATGTCTAGCAGGATTAAGAAGATCAGAATGGGAAATTTTTACTATTTTGCTTTGCTTGCGGACATGAAAGGAGAGAATCCCAATCATGGATATTTTTATCCCAAGGACCAAATTAAACACAGCAAATAAAACACAAGAAATACACACTGAACTTATGGAGGACTCCACTAGAGAAATTATCTTGCTGCATGGAAAAATAATTTTAAGTGATTATAGCTTCTTGGAACAAGTTATGATTTCATAATCTCTAATTTTTTGTTGTCTTGTAATCTACCAAAAGGAAACAAAATTGTTTTAGCTATGCTCATAAACTTTTAACCTAGTAAGCTGCTATTCTTGCAGTAAATATTCATGAAATTATGTCCTTTAAACCAATGGAACATCTTTACTTTAACACACAAACTGGACTCACTTAATTCACTACTGATCAAAGGTTTTAGAACATCTCCATTTTCCCAGTTTCTAACTGAAGTACAGAATAAAAAGAAAAAAAATTGGCGGTTAAAAAGTTGTGGAGTTGCTCTATTTTCAACACAATTTAATCTAAAGATTTTTTTACTAATCAATCAAGGGACCACCATTTCCATATATTGAGGCTGAACCCACTCGTGGTATTCTTTTGACGATGAAAATAAAATAATGTTCTTGGAGTTCTCCCCAACATTGAAAAAAGTGCTTACAAATATGTTGAATTTGTTATTTTTTTTTTCATTCCCCCAAACCAGCTCGATGGATGCAAGTCCGGTGGCCATGCTGACTATTATATGGTTTGAAGCCTGCCGTCTTATTCTTTTCTTCTAGAGTAGTTCTGACATACCGCTCAACATTTTTTTTTATTTTTCTGGTCATTAACTGGACTTGGATTACATTTCAATAAACTGCAGTAAAACTGGTGTTGAAAAAATGTTCAAAAACTTTTGAGAAAATACACCACTTACTGTTGTACACTCAACATAATAATTATGACTCACTGAAAGCTTTCATTATTTACATACTGTATATTCTTTCACTCTGAACAATGATAGCTATCAGATTGTTGTCAGGAACAGAACATGAAGGTTAAATGGTGTGTGTGGGTATGGAGGGCACACTCACTGTACTCAGTGCCGGTGATGTGGGCGAGGAGGCGGAAGGACTTGGACTGCATGTGGGCGGCTCTCCGTGCCCACTCAGCAGGCTCCAGCACTTCTCCGCTAGCATTCACAGCCTGATACACTGGGGAAGCACTGTCTATAACACGCTCTTTAACAGGCAGACTACTGTAACCACAGAGAGAGCCGCAACCGTAAAGAACACACTCCTCAGGATCAGACCCATGTTCCCCAGTACCGATGTTCCCCGGTCCTTTAAATTAATGGATCTTCCAGTGTACTGTGTAATTTATTGAAGTAAGGTACAACGATTGTAATAATCTGGAATGATCTGTCATAATTTTACATATTGTAAAAGAAGTATAATGAAACAAAATCAAACATCCTCATCAAAGTAACAATTTATGTAATATAAAGGTCAGGGATCCTGGGGAACATTGGTACTGGGGAGCAACGGACTGGGGAACATTGGCACTGGGGCACACAGACATGGACCCCATTCCTCAGTCCAGGTTTACGTGTTTGTACTGAATGACTGCCAGAAGACCATTTTGTGATGTTTATGAAATATTTCCCAACTCATAACCATTGGTATTAGTAGCTGTCATAGTATTAAACTTGATAGGTTTATCAGTTGTGCCTTCAATATTTGTAAATGAAATGGTTTTCATAAGTTACAGAGGGAAAAGGCAGCAGTATCTCTAGCATAAGCTGACAAACATAAGAGAAATAAAGATAGCACATGATTGCTTTCTATACAGCTGAAGCGTGTCTACAAAACATTTAGTTCACATCAATCTCTTGCCCAGAAGGATGACAGAGTACAGCAGTGATATTGAGGTTCCCATATTTAGTGTCTGACACAAACACATGAAAAAAAACACTAATAATCACCACACCAAAATGCCAAAGTGACCAAAGCCCATTTCAAAAGACACTCCTCCATTATTCTAATGTTTCTGCAACAGAAACTTGTTCGCCTTATCATTACAATCTGAATGCAACGTCAGCTAGATGTCAAAAATTTGCAAAGTTGGCCATGCTCTCTAGGAACGGTGTGACTATAACTAACCGTGAACACCTGTGAGCTCACGTATGTCGAAGCAGGAAGTTTGTTTTCTTCCGTGTGTACTGTAATTTTACATCAACATTAGTGTGACATGTAAGAAGCATGTGCATGCCCTCAACCTCCGTGGGTGGTAGGGGAGAAATGAAGATCTAGGGGAGAAATTAAAATCTA
The DNA here is from genome assembly GCA_039654305.1 of Porochilus rendahli. Lineage (NCBI taxonomy): Eukaryota > Metazoa > Chordata > Actinopteri > Siluriformes > Plotosidae > Porochilus > Porochilus rendahli. Next base: position 21,733,939 of record JBCNYG010000025.1, read on the forward strand.
ATCTACAGCTACTATGAACTCATTAAGGTGACAATTTAAACTCAGACCTCCAACAAATAAAGATGGAGGCAATAGAGAAGGAGAGAAGTGAAAACATCAGGGTTTAAAGATGAGCTGTGTTAACATGCAGAGTTGCATGATGATGACAGAGAGGCTGCGCTGTGGGGGAATGAATGACCAAAGTGATGAATAAATATGGGAATTAAGCTACTTACGAAAAGGGAGAGCCAGAATCATCGCTGGGATACGTCACCCAGCCAACACAGGAGAGGGGCACAGAGAGAGGGAAGAGCCATGGATGAACATGAGTAAGGAGGGGCAGAGTGTGCAATGAGACATAACTGAACCATCAGATAGACATTTCTAAAAAAAAAAAAAAAATTTAACCCATGTTCTGTGTAGCTTCTTACACGATCTAACACATACCACATACACACTCTTAGGAAAAAGTGTTCCTTGTGGGATCTTTGGACAAGTGAGGAATCCTACCTTTCAAAAAGTGCTACAGGAAACCCATTTAATACTGAACCTATTAAAGGTCTAAGGTAAGTCTCTAAACAAAGGAGCTTCAGATATGGTTCAGAAGTTCTTTCTTAATTGTTTATTTTTATAGAGACAACACAAATGTAACTGCACCACAGTTGACTAGCAACTAATTTTTATATGTAGTTCCTGTGCATGTAAATGTACCTCAATGCAATACATTTAAATTCAATACATTTAGGTCCTCCCTATATAGTTTACATTTTTCCCACCTATTTCTTCAATTATTGGGTTGCCTGTGTACTCATTTGAGCACAGACGCAACAACAAAATCAAGCTCATGGCTTTATGAAGTACGGAGATGCACTCGTGCTCTAATTCAATAAAACGCAATCATTGCTGCGTGGACATTAGCTAAATCTTCACATTGGTTTTGAATTGATTGAAGTTGAGTTATTTCAACTGATAATGATTAGAAAAAAAGTGACAGACTTATTTCCTAAGAGTGTAACACCGAAGCTATAATACGTTCAGCATACAGTATTACACCATCACACCCCAAACAAGACCGAAACTCAGATTCACGGCTGATCTTGCCTGTCCAACCGAACTCCATTCTGATATACAGTACAAGTTATCAGGATAATCAGTACAACATGGCAAATTAATTTGAAGTTTAATCTTAGATAACTATGATTTTAATTGATTTTGTGCGTTCTAACTTTGACTAACTGCACAATTCATCCTATTCATGTCCACTTTATCTACAGGGTTTAACAGGAAACCAGTGAATCTACACTAACAGTACAAAAATTTGGACACACTTCCTTATTGACAAATTTTCTTAATTAATCAATGATTATTAATAGTAATTAATATTATAAAAACAGCATATATAGTGTCCAAAAAAAGGTATACAAAGCAAAACCCTTGTGCATTTTTGACATCGTGACCAGCTTCATGAATGAGTTCAAGGTTAGGTGGGTTTTTCACTACTTCTCTAAATGGAAAATATTTGTAAATACCTGTACTTCAAAAACATTATTACAAACAAATAATTTTACACATGGTCATTAAAAAAAATAATTTTGAAGGCTTGTTTAAAGCTTAATAAAAATGTCCTTAGGGCACTGAAATCTGTGGTGTCCAAACTTCTGACTGGAAGTGCATATTTAAAAAAACAGCTAGCTTATAAATATCAACAGCTAATATCCACAAAAGCACAACATACATACATATATACATATATATATATACATATATATATATATATATATATATATATATATATATACACACACACACACACACACACACACGGTGTCCCCACACCCCTAT
>JBCNYG010000025.1:21781863-21792023 GCA_039654305.1 Porochilus rendahli
ACATAACATTTACTTCCATCCAGTGTTGGGTTCACTTTTTAGCAACATCTTGAATTTATCAGGAAAAAAATTACATTTAAATTTGGTGATTACATGCTGTGATCAAATCTAAATGCACTCCATGAAAATATTAGTGTGTGACTTTTTTTTTTTGGCTGGGGAGTGTAGCGTGTAATATATATATAGTTTCATATTAAATATCTGCTCACCTTTCAATCTGGTCCAACACTTGTGTGGCATCTCTATAAACAGAGTATGATATAAACAGGATAAAACCTGTGTATGATATAAACACCTTTTAAACCTAAAAAGTTTACATTAATTCGTTCAATACTTCCTGTCTTGCTATGGAAGAACTGTCTCGTGTCTGCGAGATAGTGACTTCATACAACCCGAGTATAAATACCAATTAAACAACTGAAAAAGAAAACACTAGTTAGCATATATGCTAATAACTGTAAACAGGTGCACGCGCCGGCCGCGTCCATTCCAGCGCGTGACTTGGGCAGCCTAGCAAGTCAACAAGTTGAGTACTAATAGTTATATGCCTCCACTGCGTCCAAAAGTTTGTTTTTCCTTCCCAAAGTACAAATGTACAGGAAGTTAGTGAGCTCATATGTGGCTACTTGCCGTAGAGAAGTGCAGTCGTGTCGCCCTCCGTCCAATACAGTGTGCGCGCGCTGCCTGATCCGATTGCAGGACTGAGAGCTACGGAAGCCGCGGGGGGTAGAGAGGAGGCGTGCGGGGGGTGGGGGTCTTCATTAACTCCACTGTCTTACTAAACCCACCCCGTCGTCTACAGGGCATAAAGGGCAATGCAAGGAAGAAAAATTGGCCGTGTAGTCCAGTGTGAGCCCTGCTCAGGGTCATCTACTGCCTCTGCTAACAAGCTCCATAACAGGCCGAAAAGTCAAGTACTAACAAGAACATTCATTCCTTCGTTCATTCGTTACATCCATGGGTGTTTTAACAGAGCCGCACTCAACACTGTTTATTTCTCACTCGCCGTCAAACTGCTGAGCTCTGAAAAATCTCAGCCTACCCTCGGCAACAGTAGGTGAAGATGGGGCAACCCTGAACTGCTCGCCAGGCCATCACAGGGCAAACACACACGCAACCTTTCACACTCACACCTAGGAGCAATTTGAAACAGCCATTTTGGACTGTGGGAAGAAACTGGAGTACCAGGAGGAAACCCATGCAAGCACAGAACACAGAAACGGCCTAGCCGGGGGCACGAACACAGGACCTTCTTGCTGTGAGGCAGACATGTTATTTTTTTATTTTTTATTTTTTTTCTAACCTGTCCTGTCCAGCATCATAGCAAGCAGAATGGCAGTCTGATTGCAGTGTCGTGCCGAATAAATTTGCTTTTCCAAGGGGAGGTTTTATGAGACAGAAACCTCTTGATACCTGGATTTATTTATTTATTTACTGCTGATTTGTGTTATGGAATCCATGCAATTTCGCTGGACCTGACATGAGGGGACAGAAAAAGAAAAAAGACAGGAGACATAAGCAAAAAAAAAGAAAAAAGGAGACAAAAAATAAAGAAAAGTAAAGAAAGGGGGACAAAAGTAAAAAGAAGAAAAAGAAGACAAAAGCACCAGTGACGTGTGGTAACGACCCTTATAAACTAACAGATCTGTACATAAACACATTAAATTTCCTGCGGCTTTTACAGACAGACATTGCCAACACTAATCAAGAATTTACACAATAATCAGAATGTGGTTCGGATCTTTACATATTCAGCATCCTTCTCCTCTTCCTCCTTGATTCATTGGAGCTCTTCCTCTTGGGAACTGCTGCCAAGATCCTTCTCGTCCACGTCTTCGTCCTTGGCCCCGTCCTCGGTTCTAAGATTGGTATTGTTGGGCCGGAGGGTACATTAGCATAGGTGGAGGTGAATAATGGGTTGGTTGTACTTGTTGTGGCGAATACAACCATGGCTGCGGTTTGCAGCGCTGGGGGGTATTGGTTGGGCTGCTGGCTGTGACATTGGCTGTATCACCACTTGGTTTGCTGTACACTTTTCTTCTTTTTTCTTCTCTAAATTTCTTTCTGGCTCTGAGCCAACTCACTCAGTTGGGCTTTGTGGAGCTGCATTATCAGATTCTCAGCTCTGCTTTCCTTATTTCTTTTTCTTTTTGTCCATGTCTCTTGACGCAATGTATCACGTTTGCTTCAAACAAGGGCCATGGCCTTGTGTTTAGCTCCACCCAACCATTTTCACTTTTTCCAGTGCTTGTGACCTTGAGGTCACCTACTGCCAGTATTGCCTTGATGTCACCTATTGCTAGTACTTGTCAAATTTCTTTGTTCTCCAAACCTTGTGATCCACCTCTAAGCTCCTTTACAGATACTTGGAAGTTTGCCCATCAGTCCTGTTAGGTCCATGAATGACCATTTGACATAAGCCACATCATGGACTTTCACTTTCACTGGGGCTTGTAAGTTTATCAACTGCCCAGGCTCGATCACCCCTGGATTCACATCATCCTCATTATCTGTTCTGTCCATTTCATGGTCATTGTTACGCCAGTACCAAGAACAGATAGACCCAAATGCAGGATGGACACGATAAGATCAGGTGCAAACAGGAATCCTTTATTAAATACAAGGAAAACGTGGAACACTATGGATATCGGCTGAATCGTGGCACGGGTGCGAAAAGCACTATTCTCAAAGACGGCGCAAGCGCTCGCCCTATGACTGCCCAAGTCTCTCACTATGACAGCCCAAGACAATCTCGCGATCAGAACAAGGTAAGCGGTGATAGTAATCAGGGCGGAGCCTGTAATCAGAGAGACACACATAGGATAGGAGAGAGCAGTTGCATTTTGCATTTGATTTAGCTCAGGGTGTAGTTTATCTCCTCTTAGCATTCCTCCCGAATGTCCACTTTCCCATACTCGGCTTTCTGTGGTTCTTGTTATGAATTCTTCCGCTTTGGGGAGTTCCTTCTTTTGCTCTCCATCTAGATGTCCTGTTACTTCTTTCTCCTTTCCTCCTGTGGGTTATGTACCACCATGCCCCTGAGTTGTCCATCCTTTTCTTCATTGTCTTGTGGCCTATATATCACTTGAATTGTCCAGCCACTATTCCTAAGTTTACTTCTTGGGATTGTCTCCATTTTCTTTCTTTATTTCTCCCCAACTTTCCAAACTTTATTATTATTTCACCTTTTCACATCTTTCCTCATTAAATATGCCTGCCAAAGGCCATTGCAACTCGCCACGTGTCTGGTCATTCCACTGTCTCATATATTTCTCAATTTCCTTTTTGCATCTTTATGCTTTGATATAATCATCCCAGTGGGCATGGATGGTAGCTCCTCCTTGCTTATGATACACACTTGTCTAGCCCTATACCCAGTGCTTCTACGATGTTGGGATGGAAGATCAGCGTCTTTTGGTTGATACCTCTACAACAATTGCGCAAAAATCCTTCTTACCATTACCACCAGGGAGGGCACCGGCTTATATCCCTGTGGTGGCTGATGGGGAGCAGGTGGAGATAATCAGAGTGGAGCCGGTATTTACTACCTGTGCAGGAGGGACTCAGGATACCTGAACAAAGAAGACAGAACAAGAAACATAAGATAGGGCATGGTTCGTCGCTTCCGGCGGGTTTTAACAATTTTAGCCATGCCTACCTCGTTTTGCATATTTTTCTAATTCCCATTATTTTCCTGTTTTGCCTTCAATGTTATGTCATATTTCCTGTTGTCATGTGTTTTTGTTTAATCCCCTAATCTATCTCATACTTCCTGAGGTGACATATCTCTATTTAATTTCCTCTTATTTCCGAGCGCACTTTGGGAGTTTTATTTTTTTTTTTTAAATGGTGCTTGCTTATATGCGCCAGTTTCGGTTACATGTTATTTCTGATTTTCATTCTTATGAGAGCTGTTCAAGCAGGCAATACTGCACAGTTTTTCTTATTTATTTAACATGTGTAAGTACCTTTGAATCTCGTCCTTATTTTGTTTTGCAAAATGCAATAATGCTATTACATAATTTTGCTTGTACCATTTTAATTTAATTTAATGTACCACTGTTTACACTGTCAATGTCACTTACAGATGTGCTATTTGTTCCGGTTCAGGTTTCGAGTGAATGCTGGCGTGACTTGCTGCCGCTGCTCACCGGCAAACTTTTGAACTTTAAATATTTTTAACATTCATTAATGTTTTTAAGTTTGTTTATGGTCCTGTTACCTAACTTTGCAAATGGACCTATTTGATGAAGTTGCATTGGGCTATTATATTTAGCACTAGTCCACCTGTCAGAGCATTCTTACCTGGATGTCAGCGCTGCCTGAAACATTGGCTATAATATGCAATGACAGGATCTACTTCTGGTATGTGTATGATTTGCTCCTTTTTTCATCTGCCAATCTGCTTCATTACTCAGCTGACGAATTTCTTCGGCTACGCTATCACCTTTCGGAGCCGCGACCACCAGTACTGCAACTTTACCCGGATATCATCTTCACACCGGGTAATCTCATCCATTCATCTGTTTAACTGAGACATGGCAACAGCCCAATGACTTTTCCCAGCTAAACGAATCCACTCCATCTGGGTTTGTTTACATCAGTCAACCTGGTGGCTCTGGCAGAGAAGGCGGTCTCGCGATGATATATCGCAAGACTTGGAAAGACTCGTCACTGTCTGCTCCAGTTTTCAGTTTTTTTAAGTCCATTGTATGTCTGGACCTATGCCCACCATCATTACATCTGTTCCCCCACCCCCAAACCTTTTTAAATTACTTTGCTGCATTTCTCACCCATCTATCCACTCTCTCACCTAATATAGCTCTGTTGGGAGATTTCCTGCTTAGAAAGTTTTGGTTTTCAGCAGCACACTACTGTTCCCACACACACGAAAGGACATATACTGGATTTAATTTGTTGTTCTGGATTTACCCCTTTCAACTGTATTGCTGATGAACTCCCAATAACTGATCATTTCCTCCTCTCATTCAGTATTACACTCACCCTCTCAACTACAATGATTGCATGTCTCATAGCATTCTGTAATCTTAAAAACATTGACATGTATGCTTTCTCCTCCAGTATTGACAGTCTCCTGAACACCTACACTTCAACTACTTCTGATGAACTGGTTTCATATTACACCACTGGACTTCATAATATTCTTAATTCTCTCGCTTCATTAAAAACTAGCTCTGTCTCCTTCTCAGCCCCCTGGTTCACTCCTGACCATGGCCTTATGAATGCCAAAGGTCAGGCACTGGGGAGGCTTTATAGAAGATCTGGTCTGGTTATTCACAAAGAAGTGTACAAAAATCATATCCTGCACTTTAAGGACTCTATTGATCACATCAAATTCCTCTACTTCTCTGCCTTAATTTGTTTAAATAGAGGCAATACTAAATCACTGTTCTCTTTACTCAACAATTTCATTCGTCCTCTATATTGTCTACCATCACACTTTTACACAACGGCCTTCTGTAATACTCTTATGTTATTCTTTGTTAACTAAATTCAGACTATCCACCAGCACCTTGGTCCTACCTCTTCACTTAGTTTGTCATCTGAACTCAACTTTACGACTCATTTACATTCCACTTTTCAGCCTCCCACTCTTTCAGAAATTTCTGGTTAAAGCCTGTCTTCCCTCTCTGGTTCCCATCATTTCCACTATCATTCACTCTCCTCTCACGACTGGAACTGTTCCTACATCCTTTAAAACTGCTGTAATTAGTCCAATATTTAAAAAACCTGGAGCTGATCATGCCAACCTCAATAATTTCCGTCCAATTTCAAATTAACCCTTCATTTCCAAATTTCTTAAAGAAATAGTTGCTACTTAGCTTCAGTCTCATTTACCTCACAATAACCTCTATGAACAGTTCCAACAGTTTCCGTCCTGTTACGCAGGCACCAATGACAGATAGGCCCAAAAGCAGGACAGACTCAACAACGTGGCTCTAATAAAGTTTTATTAAAGGCTCAGATGGACAGACCAGGATATCGTGGCTGTGAGCTAGAAGATAGGCACAATCTGATAATGCTTCTTTTGACTATGCTCTCTCAGAAGGCATTTATGATCTGGCAACGGGACAGGGGTCCCGTTAACAGCTCATTAAACCCCAAGAGGTAATGGAACCCAGGTGGAAGCAATCAGGGCAGGGCCAATAATCACAACACATACCAGGCGGAGACCTGGGACCTTATCAGATTTGACTTCACATGTCCTTTTCATTGTACAAAAACTGCCCTTACAAAGATCACCAATGATCACCTCATGGCGGCTGACTCTGGCCTACTCACCATCCTTGATCTAAGGGTGACCTCCATTGGTATTAACAATACTCCATTAGGCCGGTTTAAATCTTACCTCTCAGTACACACTCAGTTCATCAAACTTAAATCTTTCCTTCCCCTGTCACTACAGGTGTGCCCCAGGGCTCTGTCCTGGGACCGCTTCTTTTCATTATTTATCTCCTTCCCCTTGGCAATGTATTCCGTAAATACAAAACCCATTTCCATTGCTACATGGATGAGACCCAGCTCTACCTTAATGTTAAGCCTATCTCCACTCTCCCACCCACCTCCCCTTCGGACTGCATCGCAGAAATGAAAACCTGGTTTTTACTCAACTTTGTTTAAATTAACTAGTGACAAAACTGAGGTTCTCCTCATTGGTACGAAATCCACACTATCCAAAGCTGATCGTTTTCTCTCATAATTGGCAACTCCTCTGTCTCCCCCTTTCCTCAGGTCAAGAATCTGGGTGTCAACCTCGTTTCAGTCTCATATCAATAGCATCACCTGGTGAAGGGAAAATACACTAATACGGGTTTATAAGACCACTTATTTAGCTTGACATTAGTAAAGAGTATTCAGTAGACAAATTTATGCGTCTAATGACCTAAATTGATTAAAGGCTGTTTTTGTGTCTTGAATGAATGTTCTTGTTGTTGTCCTGTTCTGTACATGCAACACAGCATGTCTGTTAATCTAGATGGTCTTGACATTTAATTGACAAGTCCTTGTGTGGCGCTGTTATTCTGTGATTCTGTTACAATCATGCCATTGTTCATCTTGTCTCTTGTTTACCTTTTATGTTCTAAGGTCATATACCAGATATATAATTCTTGTCTGTGTCTGTTAGATGAACTGTTTTCGCTGACCCAAGGCCATCCTGATTTATAAAAGACTGATATGCCTAGGCAAATTCAGATGGCTTGTAATAAACGAACATTTGCATCTCCATCATGTGATTACTCCTGGATCCAGAGACTGGGGAGGAGTCTTCCAGTGTCTTGCCAGAAAAATATATATTCTGGTTTCTTTTTAGTCCCCTGGCACCTCCTCTATTTTAGTAGTAACAGTCCACTTATCGGGGTGCAGGCAAGGAATCTTTTCTATAATGTGCCGTTCATCATTACTGTCACCCAATGTTTTAACCAGCATTTCCACAAAATTTAAAGGATTTGTTGGTGAAGGACCATACGAAAGCATGGTTCAATAGGGGGATCGGGCCGCGAGCCCGCTTCTGGTCCCATAGCATCATCATCAGCCGCTACGATCATCATCGTCCACTACATCAGCTTCCTCAGAATCAATATCACACAAGCAATTCTTACCACACTGGGAAAGTTTTTTTCTTTTAGAGGAATGCCCTTTGACCAGAGTTTTCACCACTCGCACAGTGGCTGCACTCTCTGGGGGTGGGCGCATTTTAGACACTGCCCCTTCAGTTTGTTCTGAATCAAAATCCGTTAGGCTAGGAAACAACAAGATGGGTTCATACATGGGACAAGGGGGTTGCACGGGGGCAGTAGTCTCTGGCTTCCTACAGCCAGAGTAAGGAGGAGGAACAGTAGTTATTGAAGGTGTGAGTACAGGCAGTTTAGGCTTAGTGGATGATTGCACCTTGGGGATAGATTTTAACTCCTTTTTGGAGTCCTTAGTACCATTATACTTATCTCAAATCAGTTTAATTTCAACCTATTTTACATAACTTTGTGTCATGTAATCATAATTCCATCCAGGGTCACCAATACCCTCATAAATTTGGTTGTACGACAAGGATGTGAATTTAGGTTTAAAAGTACCTCCTCTTGGGTAGGCTAAAAATTGAGGCTGGGATTCAGTCCAGCCAGCCAAATTATCTAGCCATGGCGTGGTATAGAATGTAAGTCCACAATTATACATCCAGTCCCATGGAGCCGCTCCTGGATCCAGAGACTAGGAATCCCCATATAATCCCTGTAATGTTCCCAATAACCACGACCCAAACCCTTATATCCATTTTCAGCCAGACAGTGTTAATGCATAGGGGTGCCGAAAGAGCCCTAACCCCGCTATGTTGCATTGCACGTTTGAGTCACTGTAGGTTATGAACCTTCCCTTTATAGAATTAGGTGTTGATGGTTGTGTTTATCTTTTTTTAGTGGATACTGGGGCTACTGTGGCCACTTTTGGGGTGGTCTTTTGAAGGACCGGTGTCTTAACGATACATTTGCTCTGTGAGAATAGAATGGGTGCCTATTAAATCCTTTGATACTCCCAAATTGCTCATTACATGTCCAATTGACCACAAAATATTTTTCCATCATAAGTTTGTATACATGAGTGTCCCTTTAACTTGTTGGGGAGGGACCTTATGAGTTATTTTCATCTGTCTCTTATGTTTGCTGGTTCCAAATTGACAGTCTCAATGCCTGACGATGTTCCTCTTTCTCATTTGGAAAATTCTGATGTTAACATTTGATGTCTCACTGATGCTAAACTAGGGATACCTGACACGGTTTGGAGACACTTCACCTACGACAAGGCCAACTGGCCATGCGAGGTGTGGGATGACATCTCTATTGTGGGCATCCCATAAGGACAAGGAAGGAATTGTTCAGTGTGCTCCATACTCAGCCAAACTGAAACATTCTCATCCTGTGTTTGTAAAACAGGACCGGTTGTCTGAAGAGAAATCCAATGGTATTGACAGTATTCTCACCTCCCTATTGCAGCAGGGGGTTGTAAAACCGTGTGCAAGTTCCTACAACACACCTGTGAATTCAGTTCCCAAGCCTAACGGGACCTGGAGGTTCACCCAAGATTTACATAAGATTAATGACATTGTGACACCTGTTGTGCCTGATGTGGCCTCTGTCATGGCATCTATTTCATGCCACCACTCACATTTCTTTGTAATTGATATCTGTTCTGCCTTCTTCAGTGTTCCTAAAGATGAGCAGATACAGCTTCTTTTCACCTTCATGCACCGGGGCAAGCAGTAAACCTGGACATGACTTGCCCAGGGCTTAATTGACACATCCTTGTGTACATAATTAAAGATGCACTTAGTGATCTAACCCTCCCTGGTGATTCTGCTGTTCTCAATTACATGGATGACATTTTAGTATCTGCTGCATCCAAGGTGGATTGCAAAATGGATACCATGGATGTTCTTACACACCTGTGTGAAAAGGTCTTTAAAGTCTCCAAGTCCAAGCTCCAGCTCTGCCAAGAAACTGTGAAATACCTGGGGTTCGAGATCTCAAAAGGGAGTAAGCGGCTCTCCCAAGACAGAATAATGGTCATTCTGGAAACCAAGTATCCCGCAACTAAGCACAATCTGCTGGCTTTCCTGGGATTTATTAACTACTGTAGACAGTGGATTTCTGACTGTTCATTTTATGACAAACATTTGCATTCTGCTATTTTTTACCAGGATCCGCTGCAGCAGCCTTTCATCTAGACCCCGGACATTTTTGAGGCCTACGAGGCTCTTCGTAGTGCATTCTGCTCTGTTCCAGGACTGTGTGGGAAAAATGACCTCATATATTCAGCTTAAACGCATATATTTAGCAAAAATGATTAATCGCATATATTTAGCAAAATGGTTAATCGCACATATTTAGCAAAATGACTATATATATTCAGTCTAAAAAGATTAGCATTGCAGGTAACAGCTAGGGATCATGTGCAAACCACAAGGCTGCAGTAAGATCATGTGCAAAACCATAAGACTGCAGTAAGAACATGTGCAAACCACAAGGCTGCATTAAAATCATGTGCAGACCATAAGACTGCATTGATGAGTCAGAAGCTGAGTATCAGCATACAGAGAGCTATTGTCCCTAGCTTAAAGAACACAAAAGAACTAGTGCCCCTGGCTTAAA
>JBCNYG010000025.1:21815431-21830049 GCA_039654305.1 Porochilus rendahli
AGAGAGAGAGAGAGAGAGAGAGAGAGAGAGAGAGAGAGAGAGAGAGAGAGAGAGAGAGAGAGAGAGGGAGAGAGAGGGAGAGAGAGAGAGAGAGAGAGAGAGAGATCAGCACTCAGTGGGTAATGTCTCAAGACATAAAAAGCTGCATTCAAAATGTACTCGAGCTTTTCCCTTTATATCACACATCTCAGAGGAACTGCTGAGACTCCTAGCATCCATTTACAATTTTCAAGACTTGAATCCAACATTATCAAGTTTATTCTAGCTTTATGCCTTGTGTTGGAAACATGTACTGTACAGCATTATTAATCACCCTTTCTGAAATTTTCCACATTTGTAAGAGTTAAAATTTGCAAACAAAAAATCTATAATGCTACCAAACTGGAATTTAACCTACTTTGTTTATCACAGAATATCACGCTCAGAATTAGAGGATAGCATCACCTGCTGGTCATGAAGGAACACTGCAGGTGAGATGCAAACTGCTCTGTAATGTAACTGATGATTAAAATTCCAGGATAGCATACACATGTCCAGTCATGGGTCACTTTATTACAAACCCAATTCTAAAAATGGACAGAGCTCCATTTTAGCCTCGATTCTCCATGGCAACAATGGGTTGGAATCATCCTGTGCATGCTGACATGCTATCCCTAAGATGTGCTGTTGGTTACTGGAGAGGCCACTGAAATACGTAAGCAGTTATGTGGCTCACAATTTCATCAGCATAATTTAGACACCACTTGCTTGTGTGTCACGAAGGAAAAATGTCATTTAGGTATTTGTACACTTATCTGTTTGTGCTCCACAGAAGCAGTCGCATTAAGAGGATGAACAGCTGGAAAAGATAGCCAAGTAATACAAATTATACCACAGACCAAACAAATTGGCAAACAACATTTTTTTTATTACTTTTATGTATCTGTCTTTCCCATTGTTCATATAGGAAATAATGCCAAAGTTTCCTTTATAAGCAAATAAAGAAAGAAATAAAATGCCAGTCTATAACGTGCTATAGGCTAGAATTGAATTTACATACAAATTTAATTAGAGTAAACCTGCATTTCCCAATGTTGTTCTTCCTGCTCAGCAGGTGCTGATCAATTTTACATAATGCTGATCTGAGAGAAGGGCCAGTTTTAAGGAAAAAGGTTTTAATAATTGTTTTTGTTTCTTACACATTGTCATATCTATAGAAAAAATAGGCCACATGGGTCCAGACGCTCCCATCGAAAGGACCATTACATAATATGCCAATATATAACAACATATTAAGAGTGAAAGCCCCAGCTTCATCGTGCGCCTAGTAAATGTCCAGAAACCTCATATACAGTTTTGTCTCTGTGACCTTGTCAAGGTCACACACACACACACACAAACTCAACTAAATGAAAAAAATTTACACCTAAGCACATGATTTGCACAGAAGCTTTAGGGCTTTTTGCCTCCTTCACATTCAAACAATTATTTTCGAGGCTGAAGAGCTTAAGAACGGAAATATCTATATTCCTGACTAGATAAGAAAAGTTAGTGAATTTATGAAAAAGCAGATTATTCATGCTCAGATGTGTGTTCAAAAAAATTTCGTAAGCATGCAAAATATTGCATATCACATTCATCATGGATGAATATCAAATGCTTGTAAATATTAAATGCAAAAAACCACTCCGGATAGGGAATTCTAACACACTGAACGCTCTCCTAATTGGATTTGGAGATGGGGTTACTTTTTCAAAGCAGACTGCATAATTTGGTGAATCATCATGAAAGATAATTAAAAGGAATGCATGCTACAAGCTGTTTCGCTCCTAGAGCACAACAACGCTTTATTGCAAAAATACCAGTTCCATTTTCTACCACAGCATTTACAAACAAGGTTCAAACTAGAATGATCTCCATGTTCAAGACTGAAGACTATGAATATCTGTATATACATATGTATTTACATCACTCGCTTTTTGTTGCTGTCTGTTTCACTTCATTTCCATAAAAAGTAAGAGAAAAAGGAACAGACAGCTGACTACTGCATACAGTACTGTATCCAATACATCTGGCAAAATTCAACTTCATGTTAAACATCTTGGAACAAAAAAAATTCTGTAATAGTAACAGCAATGCAAAAATACTCCACTCCAGACAAAAAAAATAAAAAATGTGACATTTCTGAAATTCAATTGAATTTATAATGCTCCTAAATCATTACAGAACATTTAAATGCGTTTACTGATGTCCTTATAAATATACATTTTACGAGTAAAGAATCCAGCATTCAGCAACTTCTTTCAGACCGTTTCGAAAATATTCCCATTTACACCTTCATAAGACATACTGCATAAAACATTTCTATAAACCAGTGGTTCTCGAAGTAGGGTACATAAAGCATAGTCCAGGATTTGGTTTTTTTTGGTCTGAATCACAAAATGACTCACCTTTAACTCACCTTTATAAAAGCTATTGTTTTTATTAATGAGTTCTTGGTTATTAATTTGTTGTATTGGTCACTTAAATCCATTGTGCATAATCCAAACCCTGGCCTTCTGACTGCATAAATAACCCAAACACCTTTCAAATCCAATTAAAGACAATTGGGAGGGATAATTAATCTGCCCCCCCATTTCATCACAGTTAAACAGTTAACTATCAAACCAGTATGACTAGCTTGCTAACTATGAATGGTTTAATAGACTTACCTCAAGAGTTAGCCAATATGTTGAAATGATTTTCTACATAAAAACCTAGCCCGCTAATACTAGTTAGCAAAGTTGTGTTCTTATGAGTTGCCAACATTGTTTAGTTAATGGCATCTGGTTGGCAAGAGACTTGCACGCCTACATTCATTTCTCTCCAGTATTACTTGGAGTTTCTATGAAATACAGTATATATGTACAGTAAATCGAGCCACTGCAGACGCCATCATTGCTGAGCATCATTTATAAGGACCACGTCAAAGGATCTTCTAGTTAAAAAAAATTCAGATCTTACTTTCATTGGATATCACTCATTGTCTTTTAGTACTAGTTCATAACAACATGTGGAAAACAATTTATCTCATGCTTACTCGATTCCAACATAAAATCCTTTTTTTATTTTATTAAGTAGAAGCAGCATCAGAGTGTAAACCCACCCAGGGTTTTTGCAATCAGGTTGCACACAAAATCATCTTTTTTTTTTTTTTTTTTTAATCATCATAGAGGGCTATAATCCAAAAAATATGTTGGCCTATATATAATGCCAACTAGAATCTAAAGTATTCTGTTGCTGAACGGTTCAGTAATACGCCCTAAGGCTCCAAAATGGTACTGTATTATACGATACAGGATTAATAATCAACTTATTATTTGAAAGGTCGGATTATGCTCATGAAATAATTCTGTACTATACAGATGTGCAGAATAGATTTTTTTGTAGTTTAAGGGGTCCCAGGCAATAAAGTAAGAACCACTGAAAAATACTACATAAAGGCAGGTTTTGGTGGCAAAACCAACAGGAGTCCCAGGCTGGTAAAGTTTGTCTGTCTTTGCTCTCATGTCCCACTGAACGTGAGAAGAGAAACTGAACAAGCTGAGTGCCACATTAATCTCCATAGCCTTATGAATTCAAGTGTATAATTACACTTTAAGAGGTCAGTTCCTAATGAAAATACTGATTATATATATTCAGTAATCAGTACAGCATAGAAAACTATATATATATGACTAAATTCAAATATATAGACCTATAGATTATGCAGTTACACATATAAACATTGAAATATCCCATAATTATGGGAAATGTACACTACAACAGAGTTACACTTTCAAACTTAACACTTGTGAAGTGCACTAAACCAGGGTTAAGATAGTTAAGCAAAATCACAAACTCAGGCTAATATATGGCATTTAGTTAATAGGAACATAGGCCTTGCGACATTGCATATACATAATGTAGCAACTGTAGTTGCACTGCTTTTAAGCATCACTGTAAAACAAAGCATTTATTTAGTGGTTACAGCTTACTAAATTCACCACAACATGCCTGTTAAATTCCATGTTGATATGATAGGGGACCAGATAAAATACTCAGTTGGATGGGATGATATGCATGTGGTTGCCTGGGAAAACACATCAGAATATAGATTTCTGTACACTTTTACCCATTTCTCAACCATAGCTAAAATCTGGACATAATTAATCTGGTTTTGGTCAACAATAAATCTATGCATTTTGAAATGGTATTACCTGCAGTGTAAGAGCGCTGTGTATTTTGCTTTTAATGAAAAAAAAAATTAATCGAACAGGCTTAGTTTACATTTCTATTTACAGCATTTGGTAGACGCCACCACTGCACTAAATATTATATGATATGATAATGACAGTATGCACAATCTGTAGGTGTATGGTCCAAACCGGGGTATATCCGACTGGTAACTTGCTGCGCTGTGTTATGCCATAGCAAAATAACTCTGAGATGTCAACGTGTGCTACTACAGTTTGGTGCACAATGATAAATAATTTTGTCTTTATTTCAGACCAAACTAAGTCTATCGCTTGAGTAGCAGCTGCACTGAGGCATGAATTTGTGGTTTTTGTTCATTCTTTTTACTACACACTCAGTGTTAAAATAACTAGTACTAATAATAAAATAGTATGAATAAAAAACAAATGAATTGAAAAGTACAAAACAAAAAAGATGCCATTGTCTGATTCTGAAGTTGTGGAATGGTTGATTCACTGTGATTGGTTGCAGTGTTAATGCAATGTGCATATTGATGTGCAGCCGGAATGGGGAAAAAAGGCAGACATTTTAAAATGCCATATAATAAACTACTAATTAAGTTTGTTGTTTGTTGGTCTGTACAGAGAAATCTCATCCCTCTGTCTTTTGTGCACAGAGGTGGAACTAAAGACCTCAGGCTGAGATTTTTCTCAGATGAGGGCAGTGGTGGCTTGGTGGTTAAAGCGATGAGTTACTGATCCGAAGGTCAACGGTTCAATCCCCACTATCACAACTGTTGGGCTCTTGAGCATGGCCCTTAACCTTCAATTTCTCAGTTGTATAAAAAAATTTAAATTGTAAATCACTCTGGATAAGTGGTTCTGCCAAGTGCTGTAAATGTAAATGTCTGTATAAATAATGAGTAGATTATATTGATTGTGTGAGTTAATTATCCTTCACTACTAGGATTTTGGACATCTTCAAGTGAACCGACTTTTTTTTTACTGCTAGACTCTCACTAGGCATGTAACAATTCACCCAATTCATGATTTAGTTTAATGGATGACACTGAATTAATAATTACATTTTCACAGGATATTTTTTGGGTTTAAAAGGGCAAAAATTAACAAAACAATGCACCATATTCAATAGTACATATATAATAGTATATGTTTTTGTTAGATTAAAAATACTTGTTTCACTTTCTGAATAACCAAGAATAGTTACTAACAAACATGTAGATCTGGAATAAAATGTAAACTTATTAACCAAGTGAGAGGTCAGTACCGGGCTGAGCTACCTGACCGAGGGGCTAACGATATAATAGCAAACACAACTTTCCTCAGTAACTATTTATAAACATTTCTGAAGGCTATTTGTGCAGTAAGTTGCATATCATCACCTATCCATCGTCACATCTAATGTGTTTTCCCAGACTACCATATATATTTAGAGTAACATTGTAAAAATTCACTGCACCAAGTCAAAACCATGTATATTAAGCAAAAACTGAGCTGAATTAATACGGGCATCTATATACTGTTGTATGACAATTAAAAAGTTAATTTCTTTTCGGTGAGACTTCAATTCACCCTTTCATCTAAAGTCAAAGTGAACACTAAGTAATATCATATTGCATCAAAATCAGCCGTTAATTATATTACAATATCTGCTTTAAATGTGCTTTCTTTAGCAGATCTTTAAATCATGTAGTAAGATCCACTCTGTATCCCTTCCAACAGAGACATATGTACTTCTAGATCCAAGTGATGCATTTACCCATCACAAATATGTTTGAATGTGCAGTTTGTGATATTTAATGAGATCTCAGATACCTTAATAAAATGATGATTAGTGAGATTACGGTGCAAATGATTGGGCTAGTATCACTGTAAGTTTACAGTGTTGGTTTATTTTTCTGGTGCACTTTGCGCAGAGCTGCTTGTCTCGTCACGAGCCGGGGAGGACGGGAAGTCAGGTAGGCCTACCTCTCAGACAGCAGAGGGCTCTAAAAACACTTCTCCTTTAATTGAAACTACTTATGAATGAATCCTAAATACTCAGTATTTCAGTATCAGCATCAGTAGCATCTCAAGGCTGCATGCTGTGATCCTGGTGTGAGTAAACTGGACTGCGATCAAGGTACAGCTTTGCGCAATTGATTTTCAAAATGTTGCAATATTCTTCACATTTCTGCTTACAATACAGAGTTTAAAAAAAAATACCTGTCAGATACAGTTTAGATTTAAGACTAAAAGAGATATGATCTTTTACAAACCCAAGCCACACCCTTCATAAATGTTACCAGCAAATTTATGACTAACACTGATATTTCAGATTTTTTCCATCATGAATTCTTTATAATGACTTTCCCTCAAAAATCGATAATAATTCGATAATAATTAGTGTGACATGGGTTTGTGTATTTTTACACTGAAGATGACCCAATAATGCCACATGCGCTTTTCTGTGAGTCACTCATGTTACAAAACTAGAACACAAAGGAAATGAAAATGTTTTCTCTTCACTTCTCATCACAGTGCAACATTTCTACTCTTCTGCTATTAAACCATTAGATTTCACAATCGGTTCAAAACTAGGTTTTAGAATATACTTCTCTCTGCCTTTTTTAGTATGCAAGGTAATATTCAGAAATCTAGAATAAAATGAAGATTTGTCAGTTCTAAAATTCAGACCTGTAGTTCGATAATCCAAAAATATGTTTCATCTCATCTTGAACTTGTGCTTCATGTCCTCATAAAAATACCGCACTCTTATCGAAACACTGTAGTTAAATACCAATCACATTGGCAGGTCATTCAAGCAAAGGATTAAGTTCTCCCAGTTGTGTTAAGTCAATAAACACAACCAGTAAATCCAAATCCAGAGTCTAACAGTCTTCAGTCGGCATGACACACACACAAAGCAGATGTCGAGGCCATTCTTCATCAGCAAAAAAAAAATCAAGTGTGTAAAAGTAGGACTTGACCAGCAGAGCAGAGTGAAGGAGATGAATGTACGTGAAAGAAAGATGTGGGCTGGTGTATGACTCTCCTTCACTCTCACTCATCCTCATGTAGATTTATGTATGTATGCGATGTGATCACGTTCATGAAGCTGGAATTGAACATGAAGTAGTGCTCCACTTTGCTAGTTGGCCTGCCTGTAGCGATTTCTGTAGGCAATACAAGATTGGCAGTAGTTGCCCGTAGGCTCAGCTGGAGACTGCTGGCACAGGGAACAGAGCTGTATGTGAGAACCCCGTCGGGTTCTGAACGCCTGGCCATCCGGGTGACCTGTTTTGTAAGTAGCAGTCCTCCAGTCTCCCTCTGGTGGCATATCCATACGCATAGGCTGAGCAGTGGGCATGGACAGCTGTCTGGGTAAGCTGGCACGTTGAGGTTGATGATGAGGAAGGTCCACAGGCCTGCTAGCATGTGTTGAGCGGCCTGAGTGAGCCAGGGTGGCATAGCGAGGATCGTTATAGTTCCAGGCCTCGGGGCGGGCAGTGAGTCCGACCCTGGCCTGAGGCTTGGATGGCACAGACGGGGCCGTTCTTCGGGGAGCCCTCGGAAGTGTGCCGTAGCTCATCACTGCATTGTGGGAGCTGTTCTGGACAAAAGCTTCACCCCGGTCAAGCACAGCCAAAAACCTGTCGACCTTTTGGGGATCTCCTGCAGACACTAGCAAGCAAGAACAAACACTTTTAGATATTTTTTCTAGAAACTGTAATTGAACTTAAGTTATATTGCTCTTGTCAGCACCAAGTACGCAACTAAATCAGCACTGGACAGCAAGAGAAGCATTCTTTGGACTGTTGAGTGAATAAGTGAAGGAGCAATGAAACCAAAGTGAGCAAAACAAGCAAAGAACAAGAAATCAGTATTTTATACAGAAACAGGTGTGAAATCTGAACTGAACAGTGTGCTCGATCTAGAAAAGCTGAGCTTCATAGATGGATAAGTGACATCCACAGCCTTCAGTCTAAGGCCCCTAGTTTTAACACGATGTAATGATGGTAGACATTAACAGCATTGGAAAGTGACAGCTGCCACATCACTCACATAGACCAGGGTGTGTTTTTTTGCACGTGTGTGCGCATGAGCCGAGGCACAGCAGTCACATGGTTACCTGGGTGTCCTCGAGCGGGCCGCTGCAACTGAGAAGGAGGGGAAGGTTGCTGCTGAGGTACGTGCAGGTACTGGTGGTCAGAGTGCTGGGTGAAAACTGAAGGATTGTGGGTAACAGGTTGGACATGCAGGGAGGTGTTGGAGTGGCGTGGGTTCAGTCGAGGGTCCACATGCTTAGCAATTCTCGGAGCAGGAGCATCCTTTAAGTGGATACACAATATGACAACGCTGAAACTGAATTTCAGGAAACAAAAAGCTAAACACTGATTATTACTGCAGTGATTAATACGTTGCAGTTATAAACAACATTTAACTGATGCTGTGTGTTCCTTCTATTTTCTTAAACCTCTGTGACAGAAGACGTATCCTGTATTTCTGGAAAATATATTGCTCTGTCTCAGAGGGGTTAGATTATTGGTCTGAATCAAGGAAACCACTAAGGAGATCACTGAAGTTATGAGTTAGGAACTGTCCACCCCATTATTAAAACCAGGAATTCACTATATTTTACTGACTGTGCTCAGAGACCACTTGGTAAAGTTGA
This sequence comes from Porochilus rendahli, assembly GCA_039654305.1. Taxonomy (NCBI): domain Eukaryota; kingdom Metazoa; phylum Chordata; class Actinopteri; order Siluriformes; family Plotosidae; genus Porochilus; species Porochilus rendahli. Next base: position 21,824,300 of record JBCNYG010000025.1, read on the forward strand.
ACTGTAAAAAATAAAAATAAATAAAAACAAACAGCCATGCTTAATAGTGAGAGTAGAAGCATTTCCATACACAAAATGTGATGAGAACTCACAAGACTGGGATATAACAGTTGTATGGTTATAAGAAAAATCCCTTATTAATAAAAATATTCGTAATAAAAGCATTCAGGTTACTAGGAAGCATAAAGATCGGTCTCTAGAGCAATGAAAAAAAAAAAGTCATCTGATCTGATGGGTCCACATTTGTCCAATTCCAGAGTGATAGGCATGCCAGGGTAAGACAGGAAGTGATGTACCCATAATTTACATTTATGGCACTTGGCAGATGCTCTTATACAGAGCGATGTACATTTTGATCCAATTTCTACAACTGAGTAGTTGAGGATTAAGCACTTTATTCAAGGACCCAACAGTGGTGGTACTGGTTATTTGGTGGTGCTTGAGCCCCCAAACTTCTTATCAGTAACCCATCATGCACAGTGGCCACTCTACTAGTCTCTAGAGGCAGTGGTTTGATACGGGCTGCTTTTATTGGTGAGGTGGAGGTTCCGCAAAGTTATGTGGCAATAAACTGAAGTCAGCTAACGTTGTGTCCAACAAATAGACCATTCCATCAAAATATTAGACTGCACAACTGTTTTTTTGGCAGGGAGGTTGAAATTCTATAGCATAATAAATAAATAAGTAAATAAATAATAATTAATGACTGCATGCAAAAGCAAGGCACATATGTAAGAACACAAAACTTTTCATTCCAGTGACTTCACACCTTCATATATACGGAGTGCGTGAAACTTACAAAGCTGCGAGAAGGAGCAAGGTTTTCGGCTCGTCCTCTGATGACGGTGCCGCTTAGACTGCGAGCGATGCGACGCAGATTCTCAGCACTGTACATCTGATCCTCACCTACTGGTACATCACACACCGTAGGCGTAAGAGGCTGGGGAAAGAAAAAGTTTTAATTTTACACTCTAATTAGCAACAATGAGCATTATCACTCCTTTCAGTGCCAATTATCCTCAAGCGCACATACAGCTGTGCATGAATGCATGTTCACTGACGTGCACACGTTCATCACTCACTCTGTGCGCAGGAGGGCTGATGTACTCTGGTGTCCTGTAGGCATTCCTTTCGATCTCAGCAGTGGGGGTTTTGGAGCGGCCAAGCGAGCCCGAGTGTCCAGATGAGAGTCTGCGTGCTGCAGCGGGACCTGCACAAGAGAGTACAAAAAAAACCCAGCAGAGTTTCCGAGACAACTCACGACAAGATGACGAGACAAAACTGATGAACCAGCACAAAAAAGCATACTTTAGTTAAGTACAGGCAGTGTATTTTAATGATTTCTCATACATGTGAATTGGTGTCCAGCTGAACTGTGTTCTGAGCCAAACCCCACTCACTGTATACATCTGACATTTTTTAAAAATCATGAATAATAAGGTACACTTTTTTGTTAAACACATTTCTAAAAATACGAGATGATTATTCACCTGTCAGTAATTATAATGTATTAAAGTTTATGCTTGATCAATGTATAATCACACTATTCTGTGATTGGGAAAAGATTGGGATTGGTGGCTGGGAAAAGTTTTCTTCCTTGGGTTGTCTCCATGAGCATTCCTTGCTCACCTGGATGCTGCTCATTAAAGTTCTACATCTGTATTTCTATAAAACCTTCCGTTGGCTAAAACTATGGGTGAGCTAAGTGTCTATTTTTTCCCTGAGCAAAACTTCAAAATGCCCCTAGTTTAATATCTCAGAAGCATTACTTCTCACAAGCCTCCCCTTCCATTCCTTCCTGACCCTTTACCCTTAACTCCCTTCTAAAATAAATGAATACCTTGTCTCACGGTGGGGTGTGGACTGGGCCCGCAAGAGGGTCGTGGTTTGCTGGGAGCCCGCAAGCTGTCTCTGTAGAGCGAGTCGAGTTCAGACAACTCTTCACAGGGTGAGCCACATGGCTGGGAAGTATTTTGGGAATTGTAGTATCTGGTGACGTTTTCAGCCCAGCGCTCTACAGGCATGGGTTGCGCCGGTGAAGAGGAGCGTGGTATGAGGCACAGAGACGAAGAGGAAGATGACACGGAATTCTGCGTGGGTGGATTGACATCTGGGCGCTGAGAAGGTGGAGGTTTTAAGAGTGACGACTGTTGTGAGTGAAGCATCTGTGGCTTTTCCTCCAAGCTGTAGTGATCAGAGGATGAGGAAGAGCGAGGGACACTGACGCTCCGGGACACAGGTGGATGATGATTGCGCCCATGTGTGAGAGTTTCAGGGCTGTCTCTGGCCGGCAAAGGCATCTGGGGCACGCCAGTTACTGTGAACAGAGACCCGGAGCTGGCGCTGGGTTTATAGGTTGCACAAGTAGAAGCAGGGGAAATCTCCTGGGAGTCCGTGTGGGAGTGCTGATGCAGTCTGATATTGACGGATGAAGAATGTTCAGGGCTGTCTCTGAAGTACGAGTGGGAGGGATCAGGAGTGGATGGAGCATGGGTATGGGGGATTATGGGAGATGATAATGGTGGACCTAAGGAAGCTTCTGAGAGCGCATCCACAACCTCCTCTGGAGCATCTGTCAGAAGTATTTGGATCTTGACAGGCTGTTCACTGGGGAAAAAAGGACAGAAATGAAATGACGCCATGCAAAATAATGAGTATGCAGATACTTTTAACCAAATTACTAACAGTAAATATGGGCACTTAATATAGTTCAGTGTCTGGGTACAAGATTTTAACAAGGACAAATTGAAAATCTACAAGGGGCAACCTCTGCAAAACAACAGTGCTGCAAACAATGTATAAAGCTAATATTACAAAGGAAACAGCTATAATAATTGATTGCTAACTATATGCAGGATCCTTACAGGAAAACCTATATATTTTTTTAACCTGGAGCCAAACATCAATGAACCTTGTGCACACATGACACTCTAGCTAGTTAACTGGTTGTCCTTCCTTGCAACCCTGGGAAGGTACTTGACACTCCATACCAGGAGCACCCCACAAGACCTACAGTTTTGGAAATGTATAGACTTTTTATTCTTTTAGCAATCAAAATTTCAAATGTATTGCCTCCCTATACCATATGACTGACACCAAGCATGCACAGGCCCCCTGTGACACACATCTTTCACAAACTGCTGCACGTGCGCATTTGGGGGCAGCCTAACACCCTCCGAGGGAAAGTACTATCCACCACTTTGTTTGAATAAGCACATAGTCACCCATGATTGGCTGGTGATTGCAGTGGGACAGGAAGGTGAGCGTATGCGTATGAAAGTTTGGTTAGTTCGCTCCCATGGACTTGACCCATGGATTTGAGTCTGCGAGCTCCAGGTTGATAGTTGCCTTGTCACTCTGGAGCTGTTTTCATGATTGACAGACCCAGAATGTTAGAAGTGGCCAACCATATGGAACGAAACGCTATAGAAACGCTATAGAAACACCTGTGTGTGTTTACCTCAGAAACTGAAGAAATTGACTGGTTCTTCGCTCACTGATTTTAGTCGAAACTAGTGAACATTTGGACCCAAAGCCCAGGTTAAAAAAATACTGGAATCTCCTTTCAAATAGCCTGAATTTTCCTTAAAGGTAAAGATTCAAACCGTTGCCAATTGAGTATTAAATTTAATTATTATAACGGAACAGAAAACTAGGAACTGGTGTGTGCTCAGAATACTTTAGTTCCTCATTCTAGTTTAAAAACTTCAGTGGAAAAATGCCGCTTCATTTACATGCATGATGCAATACCGTCCCCTGTGCAACCAAAACAAAAATCCCGCTGCTGTTCTCCCATTATCCGTCTCCTGTGAATCCACTGCCTGTTCATTAGGCAGCTTGTCTTTTCTTACAGAGGTACGTGTGCAGGCGCTCCAGCTGGAGTGTGTCCATACACACACGCACACACATCAGAGCCAGCAGCAGGTACCTGATAGACAGCTTTTGTGCTTGCTCTTCCTGTCTCTCCTCCTTCTCCTTCTCCTCTTGCTGCTGCATCTGCTGTTGCTGCTTCTCCTGCTGCTGCATGCGATGCTGCAGGCCTCGCGCCCTCCTCATACACTTTTGCAGTCGGGCCTCAGCCACTGTCCTGCCCTGCCCGTTAGCACTGCCCTCATGCATGGCATGCCTGAGTTTGGCTTCAGCAGCAAACACAAAATGAAAAAAAGAAGAAAAATCAAAAAGAAAAGAAAAAAAGAAAAAAAAAGAAAGAAATGAATGAAAAGATGCAAAAAAGAAAACGTTCTGTCATGGGATGCATGCAAACATATACTGGGTATCAACTGAAGTATCGTCCAGGGTTGGATTAGGGAGGGAAAGGAGGGAAGAATGCCAGAATATTTGACACATTTGCACAAATGTTAACACATTACCCTTTCCAAAATAATAAATAAATAAATGGTTTAACTTGTGATGAATGTTGCTTGAAAAATTAATATGAGATGCATTCAGCCATGGAATGAAATCAAAACAAACTGTAGTCTGAATCATAAAGTAAAAAACATGAACAAATAACCACTTGAAATTCCCTCTAAGCTTCGATTCAAGCTGAATTCCTATATAACTGTGGACATGAGCACTACCTTGGGAGCTCAACATTTCACCAAGTGCACAGGGGAACTTGTTGAAAACACAGCACAGGTATAGGAGAAACTTTTAGCTAACACGATATATGAATGGGAACACAGAAGATTTTGTCTTCCGCAATTTTAGAATATTATAGCGAAACATTCAAACACAAAGACACAAGGAGGACACATTAAGATGAGGGCTAAAACTGAGAGAGATCGAACATATGTGAACCACAGACACACTGACATTTACAAACCTGCACAGATCCCCAACATCCGAAGAAACATATTAGGAATTTTTCATAGAGCTTCTACTTTCCCATGGTAACTACTGCCTTGTTTTTTTTTTTTGACAGCACAGATTTTTTCAGCACTTTCTGGAGAATTCATAACCATCTAGACGTCTATCTCAAGACGTATTTTCATTTAACACCATGAGATCTGAGAAGTCTTACTTCATTCACCGGAAATAAAATGCTGAACAAAAACCCAGTTCCTGTTTCAATAATGATGTGGAGAATTATTCGGTATCAGAGGGTGTTATCTACCAAGGCCAAAACAACTCCCCGGACCGAATAATTCTCTATGTCATACTTCGGCTCATTCAATAATTGCTCAGTATCCTGATGGGATAATGCTTGAATGAATACAGGACACAAAAACTCAGTTTGTCCCAGTCAATGATTTTAAGATCCTGGAAATCTTACAAAATGCCCAAAAAAAACAATACCCTTTCAATGAGTTTCAGTGTAAGCAACAGTATATACTAAAATAATTATTCACCTCAGGCTCAGTAGGTGTCACTGAATAGTCCCCTCAATAGTCCCATTTGGTGAATTGTTGTTATCTATCTTGGGTTATGTTGTATAATATTATATACTTATCAATCGAACAATTATGTAAAAGAGCTAGAAATCATTTTGGAGGACATGATGAGAGCAACCTGTCATTAGCTCCACCGAGAATTGACGCATTGTTGCTTGGATTTTATTCACAACTGTGCAAAAGTATATCGTCTTCAGTTGTACAAATCAGTCTAAATTCCTAAAATGTCTTTCCAGTCAGCCCAAAATAATTTCGAGTTTGATAAAGTGCACTGATATTCGGTTTGAAATTCACTGGTAGACAATTGGTTGTTTTGGGGGGGAAAGGGAAGGAGAAATCTGCACACTGCAATGAAAT
>JBCNYG010000025.1:21854937-21869079 GCA_039654305.1 Porochilus rendahli
CTTGATTTTATTCACTGTTACTTTGGAAAGCAAGGAACCTTGCTTTGTGCACAGGAGCACTGTCATATTGGAGTGGCTTGAAGAGAAGTTATTAAAGCTACGGCATATATTGACATCTTACACAACTGTGCACTTCGAACTTTGAAGCAACTGTTTGGGAAAGACGGCGTAACTTTTGGCCGTAACGTGGACATGCTCTAAACGTGGACATAGCACCACGTGACACTCTATCTTTATAATAAGCAGAGCCACTAATGTCTTCGAGTCGTGAGTGAGTGAGTGTGTGATGATCTTCAATGCTGTGATTAAAGGTATGTTTTCATACATTTCCTTTTGTTGACTTACATATAGATGAATGTTAGTACTTCTAGAAAACAGACTTGCTCAAAAAAGAAACAGACTCATTGATCCTCAGACCATTCTATGGTCCTATAAAATCCGAAAATTATCTTAGCTTTTCATGTCTACTTTATATTATATACATACACATACATATATTTATATTATATACATACACATACACACACACGTTTTGCACATGTGTGCCTATTTTTCTAGTAGCCACAAAAAAACCCTGAACTTTATATGACCCAGTACATGGATATTTCATTTTCACATGTTTCTGAGCTCAGTGTGGTGGAAATTCACATCTGTGATCTGCATCCTACTGGAGATAATTTGTTTGAATGTGCAGAGTTAAACTACCCACAAATTATAGGAACAGAAAATTACTGTGACCCTGCATGAAACTTACACTTGTTTCCAATATGCCAATTCCAAATATAATTTTTCTGAGACATGCTCGAAAACCCTAGAAATCATGTTAGTCTCTGTAGTCTAGAGACTACATTGATTCGGAAAGCAGGTGTCTTTTAAAAACATGGCTGCTGTTTACATAACCTTCTTTTCTACTAAACCTGTTTAATCGATGTGTATGAATTGATTAAGGATAATTTGATTCGGTAACTTACACCTAAATATCACTGTGAACTTACAAAACACTCAGCAGCGTCGTCCATGATGCCTAGCTGGAAGCGCTGCTCATCCTGAAAGGTCTTGGCCAGGGCGGTGCGCAGGGCGTCAGACGGCAAAACCTTTTCTGTGCTGAACTGAAACTGCACAAAGATGCTCTGCAACAACATAACAGCACACATTAGAAAAAACATTCTCTTTAACAAATATATCAGATTTATCACATATGGAACGACTAGGTCTAGCACCAACTATGCTTAAAAACTGTGAAATAATCACTGCAACAAGGAAACTGAAGCTCAAAATGTTCTGCCTCTCTATGTGTTTCTTACAAATTACACATCAAATCAACAACAGCAGAACAAACGATTGGAGAACATAGACTGCCAAGTGACTAAGGGATTAATCTGTCCTCATTCTGTTCCTCAGCACAGTGAGACAAAAACACTGACCGCTGCCAACTTTTTACCTGGTGAAAACACAGTTGGACAGGTAAACCTGTGCATGTGGAGTGAACATGTTTATAGCCCTTTCTCCCACACGCTCTCCATTTGATCTATATCTCTGATTCTTTTGGCATTTCTCTCTCCCTCCCTCTGGCTCTGGATGTTGCCAGTTGGCCTGATTCATTGTCGCCATGGCAGCCATGATAATTACACTTATACAACATACTGCATAACAGATTCACATGCATGCGTACTTTGTAAAAATTCTATAACCAGTTCAGGACAGTTTCATGTGGTCCCCATTATTAATAAGGAATAATCTTAATTTGGTGATTTCTCATTCAATACACACCTTTTTTAATACCTTTTACATACTGATCTAATAAAACAAACATGAACTAATTTTTTATATAAAGGCTACAGATTACCTTAATGAAATTAAAAAAATAAAAATATGAAAATAACACTGGTATTTAGGGTACTTTTGAGTACTAAACATTTCATATTCCAGCTTCATGTTAATATTTTTTTGCGGGAAAAGGTATCTTAATAGAAAATAGACGTCATTTTTTTGTGTATTTAAAAAAAAAGAACGCAACTGCTTTTTTTCCTAACTTAAACCAGCAAGCTACACAAACCTGTGCTGCCAAAACGGCTCTTACCCATTAAGACAGGGGCTCCACATGATCTCTGAGGTTGTGCTGTGGTATCTGACAACAAGCAATTCTCATCTCATCCTTTAACTCCTGTAAGTTCCAGCACATCCCACAGATATGGAATTTGGAGGCCAAGGTTCCTCACACCATACCAGAACAGTCTTTGCAGTATGGTAGGGGGCAATATCCTGCTGGAAAAAGCTCCAGCTATTCGGAAATACCATTGCAATAAACATGAATTCTATGAATTCTAAAATAACATGAATTCTAGGACCCAAGGTTTCCCAACAGAACATGCATGGAACATCACACTTCTTCCAGTGGCTTGACTTCATCATACAGTCCTGCTGGCAAATCCTGTTGCCATTTCTTTCCCACGGCACGGTTGACACAGCAGCAGAATTGACTTTGCAAAGTCTAAGTCACTGAGGTCCCACTTGGCAGCTTACAGGAATTAAAAGATGTGATGAGAACTGCTTAGTGCAAGATACCACAGCATGCCCTCAGAGGTCTTGTGAGGTCAATCCCTTGAAGGGTTAAAGCGGTTTTGGTAACATAAGTGGGACCTAGAGAATAACAAGCAGGTGGTATTAATTTTATGGCTGATCCATGTATATGAAGTCATATGATCATGACTGCACATTGACCACACACAACATGTTTGTAGGTGAGTGGAACTTACTTACACAAAAAGAACCAATCATGCCATTAGTAAGACAGACATTAAACCAGAAGACCCAGACATTGTACTATGGCTGAGTATACAGGTGGACATGCCGCAATGGCCCACTATTCATTTCTAGTTGTTCTAGTTCTTGAAAAAAATCAAGCTGGATCTTGAGAGTGACAGACAGAACATGATTGAAGCCAGACAGATCTCAGACACAAATAAGACGCCGTGAGCTTGAGGTGAGTCATACTTCCTAATCATGTGTGTCTTATTACAGTCCATGTAAAAGGCTTCTATTTAAGAAAAAATAAACCTGGGTGTAACATCAACCCTACAGCCTTAAACCGATTCGAAATACATTTTTGTTCCCACATAATATCGATCAGATCTCAAATATCCACTTGTCCCCTTTGAGTACAGAAAACCAGCATGGAAGACATACAGGATCCAAATGCCAATAGTGATTACAAACATGAGGAGCAAAACACAATATGACGAGGCTTTACCTTGAGAGCACAGAAGATGCACGAGTCCTCCATACACTTGTGTCTGGTTAGCTGCCGGAAACTTCTGCGGAAAATATCCAGGTGCCAGAGGACCTGTAAAGGAGTAATAAAAGAAAGAACCATGATGTGATGTGACGTACAAAACTCATCTGAACGGTAATCAGAAATTCTCAAAATCAGTAATCAGGAAATCTGAAAGACACAATAGGTAACTTATATAATCTTTTATTATCATGCTGAATTTCTGGCTAAGTTCAACGAAAATATTCAACATGCTGCGGAAATCCATGCTGCAGTGTATTCCCATGCATTCCAGTGTTTCTCAAAAAGATCAAACAAGATATAATAGCAAGCTGTCTATTAGCCAGAGAAAGTCTAACCAAGTCCACACAGGGCTATACCTCTTGGTAGACAGCACTCCTGAATCCAAGATAACCAGGATATGACTAACAATCCTCTGCCTACCCCACATACAGATATACCGCTCCAGCTCCTCCAACAAGACAAGCAAAGCTTCATCTATCAGATGTCAGCTGTCTTATTCACCTAATAATACCTGCAGGACAGGATGCCAGGTTCAGTGCGGATATAAAAGTGAGATGGAAAAAACGACAGACAGATTGACAAGAAGGTAAAGAAAGAGGCGATGAAAGCGAAGTTGTTTCTCCAGATGAGGCATGATGTGGAGTGGCAGCACAACACAAACTGTCCCAGCATCTTAGTTCCCTTCTCCACACACACACACAAAACATCTGTCCAAGCAGAAACGGCTCTAGGGTCTAACCTGGTGTGTGTGCGAGTGTGTGTGTATGCAGCCTGTGCAACAGAACAAAATGGCTCTCACCCGATGCTAAAAACAATAGTAGCTCAGTAGTTCTATGTAGTGATCACAAACAACACAAGTTCTAATCCCTGCTATATAAAAAAAATGTTGGAACATCAGGAGCCTTACAAGGGCTTCTTCTTGTTATACTAAATGCCCTGGGATTACATAGCAGTAAATGAATACAGATGATGATTTTTTTGCCTTCCAGGGGTCAACAGGTTTTAAATCATATGTGTCCTGTGCACTTCTGTCTGAAAAATAAACAAAATTAGTATGTTCACCTTTGCTTTCAACACCCCATGTGCACTGTAACCAAAATTTTTGTTAAGCAACATAGATAGATAGCAAGCATTTCTGCACATGGAGTATTTTCAGTCCATTCCTCCATATAAAACAGCTTCAACACAGGGATGCTGGTAGGATTTCTCACAAACTACTCATAGAAGTTTGTACTGGATTACGGTCGGGACCTCCAGCTTGGCCAGTCCAAAACATTGCCGTTGTTCTTGTTTAACCTTTTGTTGGCGGAATGACTTGTGTGATCATTGCCCACCTAGCATATGTATTGACCTCATTATCTACAGGATATATTCATGGGAGACTAATTTAAACTTTTTCTATCTTTGCCGGTTGCTATAGTAGCCAAAGAGCTCACAGAAAAGTCTCATAAGGCATCAAGCAAGATGAAAAATCCACAGCAGGGGAACACAACCATCACTCCACTGTGGTTCTGTAATCACATGGCACAAGTAATGAAGAGGAACGGTACGCTGATGATGGGTGAGAGCACAGTGAGCTCAGCCTCAGCTGTTTATAACCAGTGTTCCAGACGAACTGGCTTTTTCAGACCAGCCCAAGCTCGGCAGGGGGACATTTCAACAATACAGCAGAGCTCAACACGAACCACTTCAAAGCGGCTGAAAATATCTAAATCCTTTTAGCATATGACATAAGATTTTTTCCATGAACGAGATTCATTCCAAACATTCAACTGAACCCCTCCAATTACATTTCTGAGGAATGAAGGCTGATTCCTCAGGAACCCTGAATATTAGATTATTAGAAGCGAACAGAGAAGAATGCAGCCATCACTGAAGTCAGAAGATCCAAACAGTCTCAGGCTCTAAGATGCAACTCAGTGACTAACAAGAGATGTGCAAATCTTGCATAAGAGATGCTTCTGAGATTGCATTGTGGAGAAAATGACACCCTTGTGGTGAACATTACATGCATGAGATAATGAGAACCGGGACAGGAGGAGAGATAGAGGGAGAAAACGAAGGGAGAGAAGGAATGAGGAAAGAATAGCTACAGTCTGGTCACTGCCATTAGTCACTCATTATTGTCTCCAACTTCATCTGCTTCCTGAGAGGGGTGTGAGTGTGTGTGGTTTATGGGATCCAAATTTCTTTATAAGAATAGGAATATGTGACCTTTGAAAAAAGGAACACACTGAAAGGAGCAAAGAACAGAAAGAAAAACTAAATAGCTAAGTAACAAGTAACGAAATAACAAAAGACAAAAAATATTGCAAAACAAACTACACTCTCCCCAAAGTGTAAAGCCGCGTTCACACAGGAAGCAAGCAGCAACCATGAAGTCAATGATCGCCAGCAAAATGAACACCGAGAGGTGAAACAGGAAGTGGGCGGGTGCAAAGTCCAACTGAGCTGAACTTACACAAGTGATTCGAGCAATTACCAATCAGAGCTTAAAGATGCTGTTGATGGACAGATGCACAAACACAAAGTTCCCCAAAACCTTTTCCTATTCACTTTCATAGACTGTATAAAATAGGCGATTTTATGCGAACCTCAACAACAAAGCAACTCGCTTTATGTGTGAATGCTGCTCAACAATCCAAATTTCTAAAGTAATAGGCCAGAGGGGACAAATGCTACCTTTAATGGACCTACTGGCTTTCAGTTCAGCCTAGTGAAACTGACTGAAGATGGAGAGCACAGAGTAAACAAGTGAAACCACAGTGTGACCACAGTGTTCCTTCAAGGGTATGACTCCCGTCTGACTAAAAAAGCATTAAGTTTCTAAAAACATTCAAATGCTCTTTTTGATGTTCTCTGAACATAACAGGAAAATGCTGATTACATTTCCGGTCATCCCGTGTGCCATGGTGCGTCACTGATTCAGTCGGAGTGAAGAAGCCTAGACACAACACTGTCCCATCTCTCACCCAGGCTCTCTTCCTTTCTTTTCCATCATGCCGTATCCTTGATCTGCCTTTGGTTTGAAATGAGCTCATCTGCAGGTTGCTCAGGAAATTGCAGATATTTTTCCATCCAATTTTGAAATGCTAAAGGATGTCAGTGCAGATCATTCCTCATTTGTAGGGAGGGAAGAGATTTGGCAATGATGACTGTTCCAAAGAGCCAGGTTTATAATGGTGTTCTCCTCTAATACAGGTCCAGAAGTACTGAATCACCAACGAGACACAAAAGAATGAATCCTGGAGGAGTCACCGTGCCATGCAGTTCTGAGAAAATTACATTTGATTCCCATTTGTTTTTCTTGTGAAACAGTAAAGAAAACGTCCGAACCTTTATTAAAGTGCTCCGCAGACTCGAACTCAAACGATACAAAATTAAAAAAAGAGATCATGAGCAATTAGGTAGGGTATCCTTTAAAAGAATGTAGTAGCAGTAATGTAGGGCAGAATTAATGTCCTGCTGGGATAATGGACTTCGCATCTTTAATGCATTGATCATAAAGACCAGCTTTATGAATCAGTAAATTAAAGCTCACTATGATAAAATACTGAGAACTGTTTGCCTTTTCCTCCCATTTTATTCCAGTAACCAATTTGTCTTCATAAAAACACAAGGCTGAATAACCTGTTTCAAAGGCATTAAAGAGGACATTACTGCTCATTTCCAGTGAGGATTTGATAAATGGGGGATTCCAAAAAGCAAGTCAGTTCAGAAAAATCTATCTCGACATGGCACCAAATAGAGATATGTACATTATCACAAAACTTAAAGCAGTAATCATCTGTTAATACGGAACTGGTCAAGTATGTAGTGCTTGTCATGGCATCCAACTGTTAAAACTATGAAGTGATTATAAAGTAGTCTAAATGACAACATGGGCGGCACGGTGGCATAATGGCTCGGCTTGGCCGTTTCTGATTGGAGTTTGCACGTTCTCCCTGGGCTTGCCTGGGTTTCCAGGAACTCCTGTTTCCTCCCACAGTGTAAAGACATGCACAATAGGCTAACTGACTCTTCCAAATTGCTCCTTAGTGTGAGTGTAGATGGTTGTGTGTTGTCCCTGTGATGGTCCAGCGGGCTGTTCTGGGTGTACCTCTGCCTTCACCCAGAGTACGCTGACATAGGCTTCAGCCTCCCACAACCCTAAGTAGAATTAATCGACTTGGCAAATGAGTAAGAGAAAAAAGGAAGGATGTTAGTTGATAAGTTTGCTTTTTAATGAAAGAAAAAGAACAGACCGAATGACTCCAGGATTTCAGAAGTCCTTTTCATTTAATTTAATTTCACTGATTCTTATTTTCATATACATATTATACTTTTAGAAAACTTAAACCGTAGCAATTGTCAGACTCCAGTCATTTAAAAACTAATTCAACTCCAACTCAGTCATATAATTTTATAGGATCTGACTTAAGCTTTATGCAGACACAAAGTCTAGGGAAAATAACAACAACAAAAAACCACATCAGTGTTAATTTCAGACTAGGCTGTCCAAAGCCATTTATTAAAAATGTGGGTTTAAAACACAAGCATCCGGTCTCTGTTAGTGAATTTTACCATTTCCTGATTAGTGCTTCTCCTCACAGCATGAACACTTTTCATGGGTCTATAGCTGTACTTAATCACCCAGGGACCAGTGCCAGCAGAAAGATGATCCTCAAACAGTATATTAATAAAAGCTCATTAAAGCACTGCTTTTAATTCCAGACAAAGAAATTACTGTTTTCGCCCCCGGGCTCACGATTTGCTGTCTCGACATATTGTCATGCCTCATAGTAACAGACAATACAATAGAGCGGCTCAGCATCCTCCTCCTCATGCTCATAACTGGCACTAATTTGCAGTTTTGGAGGTATTATTATCTGGCTAAGCAGCTTTAAATCCATATATCTGGTTATACAGTAATCTAAAAATAGAGGGTACCCTAATGGCAGGTTGTGTGCAGGGTAATTATTGTCTAGGCCAGCATGTACATGACAGTTGTTTGTGGGGTCTGCTGCACACAGGCTTCAGTCATTGCCGAGCTCTGTGTAATATTTCTCATATAACCAAGAAGCAAAAGTCTTAATCCAGCACAATCATAATAAGCATTAGACAGAAAAATGGCTCCTGCACCTCAGGACATTTACCTCATGGACTTACATATCTGAAGAAAAATGCAAATCTTTTCACTATTACTCATACTCATCAACTGATAATCCCATTTTAGGTTTAGCACAGCCAACCCACTGAACATACCGTTGTGTGAATCATGAAGTGATGTCTACACCTGAAACTTTCCACATGTCCATGTTAGCAAATTCTGATTGGAATTAACATCAATTTCATCGTTCATGGCTGTTAGCTATCAACAACTCATCTATGAATTGGCTTGGTCGAATAACTGAGGTTAATAAAAAAAATTGGGCATATACTACACAGGACTATAAAGAAATGCAAATTACAACCAGAATTTTTAAGGTGTATTTTTCCATTTTTACACACGCTTCATCACAAATGGTCACATGCACTCTATTAAGGAATCTTTTGAAACTCATTTAAATTTGCTTCAAAAACCTTTAAACTTTAAAAACACTGATGCCACACCGTGTCATAAACGTGTTTTTTTTTTTTTGTACAAAGTTTTGATTCAAGCATTACCTGAGTATTAAGGAGAGGAGTATTAACCAACTTGGTATTTTCTCCTATTTTGCATTACAACCATGGAATTAAAATGGATATTTTGGGGGTACCAACAATCTTTAAGTTGCTAAATATTTGTTCTTTGGAAGCAAACAACACCATAAAAAAACCTTCAGCACACAAAACCCTTCACCCCCACTATGCCTCTATGATCCTGGCACATCTAGACACTGGGATTTTTGCCCAGTTTTTTTAAAGCAAAACTTCCTCTTCAGGTTGGATGGTTTCCGCTGGTGGACAATATCCGCTAGTTACCCTAATCTCTTTGCTGCCTCTCTAATTAATTCCCTCATTGCCCAGTCCGTGAGTTTTGGTGGACAGCCCTCACTAGTCAGGCTTTTTGGGATGCCATATCCTTTCCATTTTGTGATGATTTAATGGAAGCTCCATGGAATTCTCAAGGTTTTGAATATTTGTTATAACTCAAACCTGATTAATACTTCTCCACAACTGTTTGGAAAGCTCCTTGGTCTTCATGATGTCATGTGCTTAGTCATGATGCAGACTATGACCTTTCGGAACAAGAGTATATGGGTACTTGATAAATGGAGATGAAACAGAGATGAATTTTTTATAGGAAATTCTATGTTCAAAGAAAAAAGTTAAATTTTTTCCACTATTGTATAAGTTATTCTCACAGGCTCAGACATAAACTGTCCTATGGGTATGTTATATTCATAATACTCCAAATAAAATGAAACATTAAATAAACTGAAGCAATAACTTTTGAGTCATATGACTGATGAATTGCAATTTTGAAAACTCCCAGTCGACTCCTCTTCTTGGAATGTCTAATGTCCTTGAACACCCATTCAGGGATGTGTCATGTCTTCCCTGTACCACCACATAAACTAAAAGAACACACCCTTTCCATTAGGTTTAATAAAAACTCACTATGAGTGAAACAAATAAAACTATGTATGTTTACATCAGGAAATCCGAGAATAAGGCAGGGATACAGATAGGATCCGGGTGGGGACTTTGGATTAGGGGTTGAGATTAAGGTAAAAATTGGGACTGGGATTTGAGATTAATATTTGGGTTGGGATTAGGGGTTTAGGATTTGGAGTCAGGATTGGGGTAGGGGTTATAGTTCAAACTGGGATTCTGGGTTGGAATTAGGTGGTTATGGCTGGTCAGGTTTTGGATTGGGGTTAGGAGATTAGGATTAGGGATTGGGAAATTTAAAATTGAGATTGAGGTTATGATTGGGTGAGAAATTTTGCATTCAAAAGAATGAAGATTTATTTTACAGAAATTATTTGATATGTAAGCTCAGCTAATAATTTGGAATTACTGCCGTATGCAAAAAAATTAGTTTGCAGTATTAATAATTTCACAGGGTAACACCTTAACATGCTTCATTTCGTCTTTTTATATATCTCATGCTGTAATGTAAATTAGATAAATTTCCTGGTACATATTTGCTATCCAGTAAAAATAACTTAGCTTTGTATTTTTTTCCCCAGGTCAACAGGGATAGAACGATCCTTAATCAATGGCTTTCAGAGACTGAGGATTAAATTCTACACTATAAAAATATGAATATTCTTTTGCATCCAGAAAATCCTATTCAGGGTTTTTCAATTCTAAAGACTTCATGTTACAATTCTAAAACACTAAATCTTCATTGTCCAAATTTAACTGATCTGTAGTTTGTGTGTGTGAAGGTAAGTATGTATTACCTGCAGAGCGCTGTTGAGGAAGCAGCTGTTCTGTCCTGGCTCATTGCTGAGCCCTTTGCTGGGAGCGATGGAAGCCATGGTGCGTGGGGTAAAGATGCCCTGCAGTCCACTGCTGCCTGAAGCAAAGTAGTTCCTTTTCCAGGACATGGTGGAATTGGCTTTCAGTACCCAGTGTGTCCCAGTAACACCAACCACAGGGTCATACTCTCAAAACAGACAAGACGAGAATAAAATGTCCGAGAAGAGCTCTTTCATGGGCTAGCATGACCTAATTCCTTGGCTTGCTCCGAGTTTCAGGCTTATAAAACATCACCATGGGGTAGGGGGAAGGCAAAGAAATCACGAATTTCAAAAGAGCTGTCCCCAGCTGACTTACACACTCGTCCTTTAGTTTCACACCTCTTTCATCCACACCCTATCTCAGAGGCCTTTCGAGCAGTGGGTCTCAGGTTTGCGGGGGTGTTCTAATCTCCACTTTGGCCGTCAAAGTCCAACACAGCCACTGGAATTTCCAGGATATTTTTGTGGGAGAAGAGGTCAGCGTCTTGTCTTTCCCACACTTGTAAACATATCAGCAGGGTGTGAATATTCACACTTCAGCAGATCTGAAAAAAACATGAGAGATAAAAATATTTCAGACTTCGGATCTTACATCCTGTCAGGAACTCAAAAAAAAGTTTTTTTTTTTTTGTTGTTTTTTTGTTTTGTTTTTTTAACCCAGTCCTTATTTTCGGATGTCGTGCATTTGAATGTTTTATTTTTTTTTTAAAATCACGTTAGTATTACTAAGTAAACACTTAAGAATATTATTGGCCTGTCAATGAAGACAAAAGAAATAATTCATTTTTATTACAGGGGTTGTTTGTTTTTTAATTTTTTACAGTATAGTCGTTCTGTGGGTGACGAAAAACGTAGCCAATTTCAATGGATTTGGCTCTTGTAAAACAAATTGGAACTGAACAGATTGGGGGAAAAGTTCCTCTTGATGTCACCAAAAATTAACCTGCAATGTTTTTTTTTATCCTCAGCTAAGGAGACAACGATCCAGTTAACTACAAAAGGGTTACTTTTATTACACCACTAGTACAGCACACATCCATCCAAAGGTTTTGTGGTGAACCTGTTCTTTTGTGTGCATGTGAACTTGAATATTATTATTCTTCAAATATTATTCAAGCAGTACCTTGAAAAATCATTTTGCCAGAAATGCCCATGGCTACTGTCAACACCCACACATGCTTTAAACAAAAGGTTTCAAGGGCAGCGCGCTCGGGAGTACATGGGCAGACAAGCGAAAGTTAGAATAAGGGAGCATCAGGTTAGGTCTATATAATGATCTATATGAGATATGTGGATGCAAGGAGCAGGAAAGACCTTTAACAATCTCACAACTCATAAGGTTGGTGTTGCGAAAGGAAAACAGAAATTAAAGAAAAGCTCCACCATGAAACACAGTTAAATACGTTTGTATTGAAATATCTACAGGGTTCAGCATTTCTGGTGATAATTAGTCAGTGCTGTACTTTCAATATTCACCTTATGAAGTTTGGGGCTTTCTTCCACACTCACATGCAAACATCAATGAATAGCGGGGGGAAATTAAACAGCCTTAAACATAGGTAGGTTTTTTTTTTTTTGGCTCCAAGCTGCCCAAATTATAAATGAATTAATTAATAACCATGTAATGGTAACTACCATGTTCAATATCTTAATAAATATCTTAAGTAGAAATCCAATGCAGAAGAAATGGGGACAGCACAAAGACTTTAGACTTCCAGTTCCAGAAGGCAGTTAACTTAGAAAGCCAGTTTAGCTAGTGATCTATGAGGTAATGAACACAATGGAATCATGAATTTGACTAAACATTGGTAAAGTTTTGGAACCTGATCAGAGCTGGACAGACAAAAGGACTAAAGCTCTGCTGCATCATTTCTCAGTGTTGCCACTAAAAACAGCTACAATACATGGAAACAAAGTTGAAACTAGACTAACATGCCCAGGAAGTTTAAGCCAAACAAGTCAACTAAGAATTTAATTCTAAAAATCACACAACTGATTTGAAAATGTTGACATGCAAGTTGCAACGATGGATTTTTCCTTTACATTCATCATAACAGCCAACAACAAAAGTGTCTTGTCGATAGAAAAAAATAGGGTCCAGTGTCATGTCTGGCTGAGAGATTAGCCAGATCAGACGCTGGGATTAGCCTGGCAGGCAAACCCAAATCTCATATACAGTAAGAAGCGCCTTAGCTTCCAGATGGTTGGATGTCTTTAGGAGCTTACACTCTACAGTAAATCCTGAAAAAAAACATGGCCATGTGACTTTCACCATTATTACCTACTAGTAAACATGCTTGTATTACAGTTCCAAGCAAAGAACATCATGTACATACATGATCTCAGAAACCCACTTTAAATGTTTTCCATAACAACTCTTGCCATCATGGTCTTGGGACTGTTTTGTCAATACACTGTGTTTTCTCGTCTCAGTGAACAGGATACAAATATATGGTTTTGACCACATCACTTCAAAAAAGCCTGCTCTGGATAGTGTGTGTATTTCTTTGATACGAAAGCAGCCTGCTTCTTACTGTGTCATGTGAGAGTCGACGTTGACTAACATCACCACTGTTTCATTAGCAAACAATTATTATCTAACCAACACACACCAAGTTTACAGTCATGCTGTTTACAGGCTGCAATCAGTCATCTGTTC
This sequence comes from Porochilus rendahli, assembly GCA_039654305.1. Lineage (NCBI taxonomy): Eukaryota > Metazoa > Chordata > Actinopteri > Siluriformes > Plotosidae > Porochilus > Porochilus rendahli. The sequence goes on from JBCNYG010000025.1 coordinate 21,868,325, forward strand.
CAAAACATTTGGGTCATTGCAATCACAGTTGCTGGATTTGTGAGTGCATACATCAATCATTCAAAATCAGGGCGAAATGACTTTGACGTATTAACATCAAGTCAAAACTCTTGTAATAGCATTATGCTGAAGCACGAGTTATCTGCACTGCCATTAGACCAAAATCCATTAAGGGACTGAAACATAATCGAAATACCAATTGGATTTGAATTTTTAAATCTCATTTTTGTCTCAAGAATTACAAGTCCCAATAAAGCCCAAATGGACTCTAACTGTTTTCACTATGGTCAGATGAATGAAGCGGACAATATAGAAAGCAAAAACAAACACCTCACGCATGTTTTCACACTGAAGACCAAATGCATTTCACTTGCATGCAAGCACTCTAAAGGGAGTGCACCTCTTTATAACGGTTGATCCAACAGTTACACAAAACCACAGTGCATGAATAACTCCCTCCACGCTACACTATGTCCCTCTAATTATTTCTGTTGTTTCAGTCTGAACTCCAATCCTGTACATGTTACAGACAGACAGTTCCCAATTATGAAACTAAAGCAGCGGATCACACCAGCACTGTAATCCAGATTAGCCAGATCAAGAGGAAAAGAAAGAAAAAAAAAATCACTACAAGCAAAAAAAAAAAAAAAAAAAAAAAAAAAAAACTCAACTGAAACTTGTGGGAAAACTGATTTAAAAAACTGGCAAATTTCTTCCTTTTTCCCCGTCCAAGGGGCCACCTCTCTCTAAAAAGG
>JBCNYG010000025.1:21878461-21888505 GCA_039654305.1 Porochilus rendahli
CACACACACACACACACACACACACACACACACACACACACACACACACCGTGTACGTCTATCCTTGTGGGGTTAGGTACCCCTATGTACTGGTATAATACTTTTATCAGCCCCTTACCTCAACCACCATAACTAAAATGCATGACCCTAATCAAACCCAATTCTAATCTGAACCCTAAAACAGAATGGATACTTCTGTCCCTTTGAAGGACATTGGTGGCTGAGCGGTTAAGGCCAGGTTACTGATTACAAGGTTCATGCCACAGTTTTCCCAAGCTGCCATAGTTGGACCCCTGAGCAAGGCCCTTAACCTTGAACTGCTCAGTTGTAATAATGTAATGATAATAATGTAAGTCGTTCTGGATAAGGGCGTCTGGTAAACACAGTAAATGTAAATGAAGAACCTTCAAAAAAAAGGTACAATACAATGCATTCCAGTCCTCAATATGTGGAAAGTAAACACACACACACACACACACACACCAAAGTGTGGAACTTTAATGCCAGTAATTGATGCTATACTAAACCAACACAAGAACCAGATTATTTCCCTCTGTTTTTACACTGTAGTTATTGTTTAAGGAAATAAAATAACAAGGACCAGTTAATTGTCCCCAAGAGGGTCAAAATTATTACATATTCCTAACGTTGTGAGAAAATTTGATCCTCAGCATGACACACACACAACCCTTTTTCTCTTTTAGATTTTTTTAAAATAAAACTTCATGGAGAAACATTAAGAACCCCACACTGTACTTATTTTTTACTATCCTTGTGGGGACATTTGTTTCTAAGTAGGTAATAAAACATTCTCTCTCTCAAACACACACAAAATGGGGGGAGGACTCAGCAGGCGCCTCTCACTACATACGGTTCACACCACAGACCACATTCACTGGAAAGTGGGTCATGATATCCACTTGTGGAATCCTGCAAAAATGAAAGAAAACTCAGGAAAGTGGTGTGAGGAGGGAGAGAAGAAACAGAGCAGCACTAAAAGTATATAAAATGTAACAAAGCTCAAGTGTGATGCTTGAACATGTCAATGTCTATGGAAATGAATATTTCTTCACTAGTATATGTCCAAGAAAAAACATGAGTCAAGCCTGCAACCTCATGAACCAGAGGTATAGTTCATTTGTCTAACAAGATGGCTAAACATATCACTTCCAATCACTAATCTTCCGGACCACTTAGTCATTTTAGAGTCACAGGGAGGCTGGATCCTATGTCAGCCAACACTTGGCGAAGTTAGGTACACCCTGAACAGCATACCGTTTCAAATACTGTTTTTAATCATAAGACAGAAAACTATGTGAATTACAGTAGTGTGCAGTGAAGATTATACTTCACCACTTTTGTCAGAGCTGCTAATAAAAAGAAATAGAAAATTACTTCTGTATAATTCTTTGGTGAAAATGTATAGAACTATTTTTGGCAATGAAAACCAAAAAAAAAATCCGAAAATAAGTATATTGAGGTAAAAGTATGGCTAATAAATAATGACACCGAAAATACCAATTTTTTGGAAAAAAAAGAATTTTTTTTCTTTTACATAGCATGAATGAACTTCAAACCATATGGAACAGTTTAGCGAGTGAAGAAATAAAAAACTATGTAAACACTGTGCCTTAAAGGTTACATGCTGCAATCAAAGTAAAGGTGGCCACACTAAACATTGACTTTTTTCTCAAAAAAGAGGCTGTTATTTTTGTTATTATTATACATTGTTGTTTGTTTACTTATTCTCATCAATATGATCCAATATCACATTAAAAAAATACTTGAATAGTACTTGGTTTCTGATTTTCCTTCATTTGGTTAAGTGTATAATCATCACTGCATCAATGCATTTTTTATTTCTTTACTCACTAAACCATTCCATATGGTTTGAAGTTCATTCATGCTAAGTAAAAGTCAAACAAATTAAATTTATGGCACCTTTAAATCTTTCTGAAAAAGTGGTATTTGCAGTGTTTGTTTATTAGCCATACTTTTACCTCAATCTACTTGTCATATATAGCATTGTTCAATATATTTTCACCCAAAAAAATGTTTTTATTTTTTACTTGCCCTTTTAGACAAAAGTGGTGGTGTACAATCTTCACTAAACACTACTGTATAAGAAAACAAAAAATCCACACTTTTAATGGACAATATATTGCAGAGTTGCTACACATAAAGTTGTGAGGTTGTGAAGACTGGATTTTTGCAGATTTTACCTGAATTCAGCGTGCGCCACACAGAAGAAATAAAGGGAAAGAATATCACTTAAAACAAAAAGTCATTGTTGCTTCTGTTCAGGGGCGTCATTGTTAGTATTATGTGGGAATGGCAGAATCTGATTGGTCTGTTATCAAGGGCAAAATAGATTTTCCAGGTAAAAAGGAGCTTGACATGATATATGGGGTGTGCAAAATCTGCAAAATAAAAGTGAAGTATTTCGGGAACACTTCAAATCCCCAAGCCCACATCTTACGCCATCACCCGGAGCTAAAAGAATCGGAGCAGCAGGCACGACCAACTCCTGACCAACACACACTCCATCACTACATCTACAAGACCAGCTGTCTAGTAATAGAATTTCTTTTTTTCTTATAGAAGAGTTGTTCCTGGCTTATAGAAGAATGTAGTTACTCGTGAAATTGGCTCAGATAATGTAACCAATCTCTTATTTAATAGATTTTTATCCTCTCCCCCCTCCTCGTGGAGAAAGCTTTCGAGATCTTTCGAGACTAGGGGAGTGCTCCAAGCAGCAAGCTGATAAAAACTAGCTCCAAGCAGCAAGCTTTTGTTTGATATGAAGAACTATTTAAATCTCAGCCTTCAGCCTCAGCAGATAACACACAACCCATTGATCTGAACAATTCTTAATATCATACGTCGGCTCGTTTAAAAGTTGCTTATTATCCCGAGTGAATAAGTCGTACAGTCACTTTTTTTCAGGCCCTTGGAGTATGCTTTGAAATCTTGTTTCATTTGCTGTTCTTGTGTTTCTGCACGGTGTATACTACAACTCTGAATGAGTTTAAAACACATTGTTATGGCGCATGCTTTTCCTACATGTTCATGTTGTATAGTAAAACTCTTAAAAACACACAATTTAAAAACACAGAGTGCTCAGAGCTCACCTTCCTGAGTCTGTCATGGTATAAAAATCTCATTTAATTTGCTTTTAATGTTCCCGTGGAGTATACTAAAATGATTCAGTGAACTGAATCGCTTATATTTAGCGACATCCACCAAGCTTGAAGCAATCTATTTGTTAATTGCTCACCGCTCTTTAACATACATCACCAGGTAGTTTATGGTTTCTATTCTCTGGTAGTCAATTCTCTGAAAAAACCCAGAAACTTTGGGTCATAACAAGGAAACAGGACTAGCATTTGTACCGTTGTTTCAACAGCAAAGTACAGTTGGCCGGTCATTATGTTTCTAATTATAAAAGGGACTCAGGGAGAATAAATAGATTTTTCATGCAACATCTCTAAAAATCAATACATTGTCATTCACAGGCGTTTGGGCATTGTTGATTTGACGTGATTTGGTTTGACAAGCTGACCCAAGCCAACGAAAGAATGAGCCAAACAATGTGTTATTTAGGATTTAGCTCCTAAATTAAGCTCTAAAATTAATTTAATTTATAATGAGATGCAACCACTATTCCACTATTATGTATACAGTATATCTCTATACTGGCTTAAGATGAATGGAACACATGAGGAACTGCATAAACCCCAGAAGTTAATATTTCTCTTCTCCAGCAGGCATAAGGAAAGCCCATAAAGCCCAGAGCTTTAAGACAGACTCTAATCACCAAAAGTTTTCTGCAAGAACAGCAATTTTCAAAGACTTAAACTGATTATTTCCCCACTGATGACTGAGAGAAAATTATACTTTAAGCCACAACCTCACTCTCCACCCAGAGATAATTAACAAGCTGTGCCCATGTGTTAAATTTTAACTCGCAGGAGTTGCCAAACTGCCAGCTCCAATCGAGGCCACGTGTCTGAAAATGGAGACATGATGGTTAAGAAAATATAATCATCAATTCGATAGAAATGTTCATGTTACAGGACTGAATCAATGCAAGTGAAAAACAAAAATCTTCATTAAGACATTCCTTGGCTACAGAGGGGTAAATCATTTAACAGAGTTGGTTTATTTTTGTGACCTACAACCATAAATTTCATGTTCAAACACACTTTACAAAAGGTGTGCACTAACTAACAGGGAAGGATGGTATGGAAACCAAAAAAAAGCACATTCGGTAGTTCCGGTATAAAAACCATAACCAATGGTTTCAAGTACAGTAATGGATGAAAGAGTACGAAGCTGCTGTGTGACTGAACTGCTGCACGCCAACATTGTTGGCTTTCAGTGAACTTGGGAAGGAAGGAAGGGAGGAAAGGCAAGCTCATGCTGAACTTTACATTGGCAGATGTTGAAGGCTTTTGTTTCAAAACACAGAGTGATACAATAACTTTAATAAACTACTAACAAAGACCTTCAGCCACACCAAAGCTTGAAGCATGAAAAGACATGTGAGGTCCATTTCCACACTCAAATGGACAAAAGGCTTATCTGAATTTCTCCATGCTTTCAAACCACAAAAACAAGAAGCCAGAGCCAGTCCTGGATTTATACATAATTTTGCTCCTTATGGAGCTCCATGCAGCACCTACTGTAGAATTTACAAACAGATTCCTGTCTTGGAAGCACAGATATTCAAACCACAGCTAGGAATTTGAAGCACCTGGCCTCCAGTCCATCGGTTCTGCATGTTGAAACTGAGCCCGTTTTGATCTGAATTCTGAGTATCCGTGTCCTCCCAAGTCCAAACAGGCTCCATCTGTACAGGCTGACACTGTCAACATCACAGAGACCATGAAAACATAAAAACAACACACACTACATGGGGTAAACCTGCTTCCTGATACCACACAGAGTAAAAAGAAAAACTGATGAACTGAAATCAAGCCAAACATACAATTTAAAAGGGAAAAAAAACAAAATCACAATTACTTTCAATAGGTTTACTGAGACTGGAGGCAGGGGGCAACAGAACAGTTTCCCACAATAAAGCTATTCACCCAAAAAAAGCTGATGCTGGACGACAAAAAAGGCATTCCTGATAACAATGCATTCTCTCTCCATTCAAACAACTCTCTCCTCACCCAGAAAAGGCCCGTCTGAGCTCCCTACTAAAGCCACATATCTGCACTAATGAATGAGGGAAGGGCTTCATTTTTATTGCTTCAGAACTAGATGCAGTGTGTGTTTGCTTCGTATATGGACTCTGAGTACAGTGGCCTGTAAGTTCTAACATTAAGAAACCATAATTACCCAACCGCAAATCAGTAAATCCTACAAACCCAAAAATACAAGACAGAACAACACAACACAAACAAAATCCCATCAGCCTTAACTCCAAATGTAGGTCTTAGTGATGATCACAGACTTGTTGACTTTAGTATTGAATATTACTGACTTTACATTCATATATCGCAAGACTATGTAGGGCAATTAAAAATGGGACATGACTAGTCTTCTCAGTTATAGACTCCGAAAAGTTTATGCATAACACAAGCATAAAATTCTCTCTGCCCGAAACCAGATGAACTGCTCTAGCCACCGACATGTGTCATGGTGAATAAATTCTGAGACAATGGGGTGTGAGGTTTCTTGTCTCTGACTCACTGCAGGAATCCATAGTCCATGGACTTTAATGATGTTTTGTTGTGTATATGATTTTTAGGACTGATTTTTGGGTTCTTATTGTATGTACCTCCAGAAAGGTTGGGCATGTAGGGGGGGTTAGAGGAAACCGTTTTCTTACATTAACTAAAAAGCTTTAACCCCTGAAATGCATGAGAGGGTGTAACTTGATCAATATTTAGATAATTTCATCTTTTCCCACACCAAGTCAGTAAAATATTTCAGAAATGAATAAAAAACCTTTTATTTATAAGTCTGTTAATGAAACAGATGTAAAGTCCATCAGGTAGAATTTTTCACAACCCTGAAGCTAGTGCTGCTAAGTGCCTCACTTCTTGCAAGCCTACTCTCTCTATATAACTTGAGTTCAAAATCATATACTGTTGTTAGTTTTCAGAGAATTTTTAAATAAAGCATCATTGGACATGTTTTCTTCCCTGCCTAAATCCCTTAAGACCTTACCTATGCCCATACACAAGATTAGGAACTCAAGGCTTCAACTTTTAATATGAGATTGACTGCAATGGCTCAGACATCTTACAAATGCAACATCCGTCACAGCGGAATTGCCCTACATAACCCTATACTCTTATAATTTGCATGTGTTTGTCTGATTTCTGTTGTGATTCATTCATGTGTTTTTCACTTATGGCTGACTGTAATATGAGGAGGAGGGAAAACACTGCTTAAACGGAAATCATAGTTTATTCACATTTACAAAAATCCCCAGGTCACTTCCACACAAAGTTCAATTCCCTGCAACCAAATACAAGCAGAAGAGGAAAACAGCACTTTCAAATATTGTCATATGATAACCACAAAGTGCTCAGGATATAACTTGGGGCTTTTACAGTGCACAGAACAAATACACATTTGTGCAACATGGATGATAATGATCGTGACTAAGTGATCATAGCATGTATATCCTGGTTGTTTGCATGAGTGTATATGTGTGTGACCTGTACACCTGCTCTTTACTAGATACTTCCTACATTACATCATTACCTCTGAATGACACCTCCCCTTAAGTGTCAGGCTTTACTCACTGTCTTGTCATTAAACACACACACACACACACACACACACACACACACACACACACACACATACACACACAATATTAATCCTGTACAGCTTCATGACAACAGAGAAGCAATAGGCCAACTCAGTGCACACACCTATATGCTGATTAAAGCTATAGATCTTATGCAAACGGGCCCTCTTGTTTCAAAGCACAGCAGGGAACAGATATTGTTGTTCCTGTTCCTAAAACTGACTAAGCCTGAGAGTTCACAAAAATGTAAGCATGGCGATTTAGCCCGGAGTCATTTTCATTTTGACTTATCTCAAGGGAAACATTATTCTGAAAAGGTTAACGTGGTTGTAAACGATGAGTGAGGAGGCAATACACTGGGCATCCTTACATCTATAAAAAAGTCGGAATGACATCAAGTGCTTAGTAATATACACTGACACTGAAGCCAAGTCTTACAGACATCGGCCATAACTCTTAGTGTTGTACCATGGGATGGTGTTTCACCCTAGTAAAGCATTTAAAGCTATATAAACTGCACACTAAAATATTTTCTACTGAGCGATCTAAGGTAAAAAAGTAAAAGTAAAGAAGGTGAAAACACACTCATCAGCCATAGATACTATATTCCAAATTCTAACTAATAATAAATTATTTTGTCCCAAACAAATTACACAATTAGTAGATAAAGTTACTGTACTCACAGCAGGCTGGTCAGAGAGCGGTGCTTGACACGGGGTGTGTGTGTGTGTGTGTGTGTGTGTGTGTGTGTGTGTGTGTGTGTGTGTGTGTGTGTGTGTGTGTGTTGCCTGCCAGCATTCTGACTGCAAGTTTTTCCAGGTGATCCAGAAACAATGACATCATCCCCACTGACACACACCTGTTTCCTCAGGAAGCTCCTCCTCCCAAGAGCTTTAAAGAGACAGGCCCTCATGACGAGTCGTTCCCTATTGCCCTGAGGCAAATCGTAACACACTACAATAAACGCCGGCGTGACATTATCACACTTGCTTTACATTAATAAATTTACCAAAAAAACCCACAAGTGATATTCATATACCAAATTCTTTGACTCATCTGCACTGATATAAAGGACATAAAACAATATAAATGCTTAAAAATAACAGCAGCAATCTAACTGACTGATGCATAAGCAGTCTCATGCTCACAGAGTACATGGTACAAAAGACAGGAAGTGATGTCTGATGCAGACAAATGTAACCAAGCTCACAACAAACAGTTTTATCTGCTAGACAGAGCATAAAATTTATTTATACTGCATGAACAACTGTTCAACCAATCTCACCTAGACACTCATCCCCTCACTCACTCATTTCCCAAACCGCCTAATCCTATTAGGTTCGCAAGGAGCCTGGTGCGCATCTCAGCCCACAATGGGCGACGGCAGAATGCACCCTGAACAGTTTGCCAGACCATTACAGGGCCAGCACACAACCATTCACTCTCAAGAGCCACACCAACTGGAAGAGACAATTTGCCTACCATGCATATCTTTGGACTGTGGGAGGAAACCGAAATGCATGGAGGAAACCCACGCAAGTATAAGGAGGACATACAAACTTCACACAGAAAACACCCTGCCCGGGACATATTTACACAATACACACAAAAAAAACATACATGTGGAAATCTACATATACACACATATGTAAGAATGTGTATATAAGTAAAAGATTTGAAGTTACTAATATCTATTAACAGACACAGGATGAATCCTGTCAGTGAGTAAAATGTACAGTATAGTATTATCAATAGGATAAATGTATAACAGTGGATTTTGTTGTCTTGTTTGTCTATGTTGTTGCGATGGGCGTCAGCCTCCCCGCAACCCTAATTAGGATGAAGCAGCTTAGAAAATAACTGAATGAATAACAGTGATTCAGTTTTACCAAGCCAATCTGTGTTTCACCTACCGGAGATACTATTCACAATCTGTAAACACACGCCAAGACTTATTTTTGAAGTCACCATCGAATCTTACCGCATGCTGTCACATCGTGGCATTTTAAAAGCTAAGCCTATTTTCACCCTGCAGAATTTTAATTAGATATGGTTAAAACAGCGTGCCTATACACTAATTAGACTTTCTGTCTGTAATATGTCATCAAACATCATTGGTAGCGTTACTAAAGAGAATGAGAATTTTAATCTCTCTCTCAGCCATGGATAGAGTGAATAAGTGGTAAATGGAAATAACAGGAAGCGAAGCATGTGCTGTGTGTTGTTCTGCATGCCTTCACGTCCAACTTTTTCTTTAAACCATATGGTCTGTTCTGTCTAATTTTAACCAGTTCTCTGTATTTCTGATCTGATCTACTCTGTGATCTCAATATTCTGTGTAAAATCCGTATTTTTAACATACAGTGGGTAAAGAGTAAAACATATTGCATGCTGATATAGGAAAATAATGAACAACAACGCATCTTGATGTGTAGGAGCCATGAAAAACCATGAAGTTTTAGTTCCTTTTTACCACAGAAATCTGCCTAATATTAAATATCCCATAAATATTAATAAGACAACCATTTATGCTTACATTTAATATTGCGGCATATCCAGTTCACATTCTATTCTCTTTTCTTTCTATTTAAGAGTTACCTGTATGATGAAAAAGGGAAAGTGCAAATGTGACATGTTGCTACTGCTGTTGCTAGCTCTCATGCAAACTAGAAAAAATAAGGACAAAGTTTCATTCAAGGTTTATACTGAATTATGGATTCAACCCCAACCATGATCCTAATAATTACCAAACAGATGATCCGTTACATGACCGCAGAAAAAGAACAGTGACACCAAATACAGGCCTAAGGGGGTGAAGGTGCATATGGAGAGTAGCTCAACTGTAACTCCCTCCATATGGTATCATCTTCCTCAGGTGACCATTAGGGCAAAGGCATGACCACTGACCCAAGTGAGAGACATTCATTTTTCAAAGAGTCCTCTACAAATAAATTAATTTATTTAAAATGTAATAAATGTATTACGTTAGTGAGTAGTCATGTAATAAGCAGATGTACACCTAGCCAAAATTATTGGTAAAAAAAAAAAAAAAAAAAAAAAAAACCCTCCGGGTAATTCAAAACCCCATTCCAGAATTGGTTTCTATCATGATAACACCTGGCTTTACTTAAGAGACCTTTACTATTAACATTCACTGAGCTCTAAAACTTGGTTTACACACATAATGAGGTATTTATTTTGTATTAACATAATTGAAATAACACACACACAATATATATATATATATATATATATATATAGTTAGAGTTAGC
>JBCNYG010000025.1:21922932-21938567 GCA_039654305.1 Porochilus rendahli
ACTTCAGGTACATTGGTTTCCTCCCACAGTTCAGAGACATGCACATTACGGTAAATGGCTGTTCCAAATTGCCCCTAGGTGTGATTGTAAGAGTGAATAGTTGCCCTGTGATGGTCTGGCGAGATTTTCAGGGTGTACGCCACCATTTCCCAGTGTAGGCTGAGTCAAGCTTTTGCCTTTGAGTCCAATATGGAGGAGATGGAAACGGATTGCAGCATGGACTTAGAAATCTTGTCGAGCTGAACAGTCTTTAAAGATTGAGCACGTGTTGCAAACCCCTAACACCCTTAATGTTTGAATCATGTCTGCTGTCCTTTATAAATCATATTCCCATTTATATGAATGATTATATCTTGTTTGATTGCACCATTCATGACATTTAGGTTATTTTCTTTAAACAACCACGACACCGCCCCTTTAAGTAAATGAACTACACTTTCTTTAGAAATTCAGAAAGTTATATGACTGTAATCAAATATAACCTCAGTGTTTAAAAAGAGAAAACTGAAAAGTAGATGAACATTCACAGTCCTAAATATAGGATGGGATCGATGCCAGTTACTGCTTCAGCGCCTCACTGTGAATAGTACTTTATTACCATGTGTTGTGATAATAATTGCTCATAGACTTTAAGTGCACATAAACATTCTATTGCATTAATACTTTATATACAGCAATTCCAAAAATGCTGCTATTGTTTTATATAACAATATGCTATTGTTCAAATAAATCTATATGTAAAGCAAGGTGTGTGAAAGCACATTTTAGTATGATATTATACTTGAATTTCAATTGCTGTTCATCCTTTATGATCTATGAAATTATGGATTTTCCTTCATTATTAGAACGAACGATTTTTAAGTCCTCAGTGCATCAGGACAGGCTGCATGTATATGATCAGTAGACAGATGGGGAAAGATCGCCCCCGTGTGGTCACTCAGGGTAGCTACCTGTATTACTTTAGTGCAGTACGTGGAAATCTTGTGTAGCAAACTGTAATTCCAAAACTAACGCAAGGGGGCAGTGTGGTGCAACAAATTACAGACAACAAAAAGGGTTCCAAGTTGTTTCTGTTTTTTATTTCTTGAAAAATACATATTTTCATCCAAAGCCAGTCAGTCCACTATTACTGCAGCATACATATCAATACTCGTGCACACACACAAGATCCTATTAATCAAGTGTTATAACACATACAATTTGACTCTCACCACAGTCCACTACAATTCATCTACTGAATATTCATGAAACTGGCAAATGTTTGTGCAATTATTACTATAAAGTCTGATGTGCATAGATTACTGAAAAGTTTAATAAATAAACACAAGCTCATTGTGTAACATATTTAACACCGTATCTCATTTGATGTACACTAAATTCTTTAAATGTTAAATACGCCATTATGACAATACACCAATCAGCCGTAACATTAAAACCACCAGATCAGTCTGTGGATAGGCAGCCCGATATGCAACAACCTGAAATGCTTTGTGTGTTCTGATATTTTTCTATCATAGACAACATTAACAGTTTCAGAGGATTGTGCTACAGTGGTTCCAGACCAGACGAACTAGCCTTGGGTACCCATGACACTCTTGCCTTTGAGAGGTACTTCGCACTGCATTCCAGCAACACCCCAAAAGACCTGGTGTTTTGGAGATGAATAGATTTTAGTCATCACAATGTGGCCCTTGTTAAAGTCACTTAGATCCTCACATTTGCTCATTTTTCCTGCTTCTAATTACATCGAAAATATCGGGAACTGACTCTTCACTTTTTGCTCAATACGTCTCACTCCTTGGCTGGTGCCATTGTAATGAGATAATTGGTGCTATTCCCTTCAAATCCCAGTGGTCATAATGTTTTGGCATGTAATGGCTGATTGGTTTACAATGTTTATGGTTATTTTATTATCTCAGCCTCTCATACATTCTGCAGTCTACAATGCTCTTGTGTAGAGTTCCTGTACCACTTGCTACTTTTTCCTTCAGTGCTTCCTTGATAAGCCTGACAGATCGTCATGGCCTTTCCTTCCTCTCTTTCATTTGTGGCTTTGGGAGCTCACACTCAAATATCACTTCAAGTTACAATCAACTAGCTGGGAATTTGTCATCATCTCAATGCACCCAAATATAACATGACTGGCAATAAAAGTCTGATGTTTTATTCCAGTGATTGAGTTAATAAGCATTTAAAAGGTCACTATGTATACCTGGTGTGCCTCAGTCTTCAAACGCATCCTTTGGGACTTTCATGCCAACATAACCTTTAGCACGTCCTAGTTTGAGCTCTTACAGCCACATGTTAAGTAAATTAATAATAAAAAATGTGTTTGTTTAATAGAATGTGAGTTAGACATAAGTGCCAGAGAACATTTGGATCATGTTGGTTTGCTGTTTACGTTGCTCCCACAAATAGGCTGTGACACTCATGCACCTGTTCCTTCCAGTGTCTGCCAGGACAGATATAATTTCTGATTGGTTCATGAGAACCAGGGATCTATCTTACCTTTTCCCTTAAGCCAGTGCCTCGCAGTCGCATTTCATTTTTAAACGTTAATAAAGTTTATAGTAGGTCTCAGCAAAAAGATCCAGCAGATTGTTTTTTTACAGTTCTCCAAATCTTTAATCATTCATGACATTTAGCCAAAAATGTATATATTAAATTAATAAAGCATTCAATGAGTTCAACATACGAGTATGCTGAATAGTGGAGCACTAGCTGTAAATCAGCCTGAAAGCATCAATGATCCCCCACCGTATTACGTAGTGGGTACAGGGGAGTTCTTTTAATAACTGTGCTAATTGCTAAAGAAAGGTAAGAATTTTCTCCAAGTATTAGAAGCTATTCTAAATGATAGCACAAAATGTTTTATATAGTAGCTCACCTAGTGTATTGAAGGGCATCATATTAATAGATCTAAGTGGGAGTAGCTTTAAAAATGTGTGTTTAAAACCATCTATTTTCAAACATCTGAAATCTCAGTGATATTTTTTATAATCAGTTTAATTCTGGGGGGTTTTTCCCGACATGTTTTTCTTCTAAAACCCTCACATCTCCACTGTAAGATATACAGAGAACACTGTGATGGAGTGTCTTGGATATAACCAGCTTTACAGGTACATGACGGTTGTTAAATAAACTCTATGGCAAATGATTTTTAGACACAACCAACACATTCATATGTGCCTACTGAATACCCCATTCCAGATTTAGTAACCAGTTTGCTGGTAGTATAAACTCCACTCTTCTTGGAAGGCTTTCCATTAGAGTCTGGCACCTGGATATTGTACACCAACCAGTCACAAAAACATTAGTGAAGTCAGGCACTGGTATCAGATGAGAAGGCCTGAAGCACAGTCAGCATTTGTCAATTATTAATGCCTAGGTCTGCCATATTGCTACAAATAAACCAATACAGTCATTATACTCCTTTGCCCAGTATCAGTATCTGATTTGTTGTTTGTATAAACGGTAAGCATTGAATTTTTGTCTTTCTTTGGTGTCTCCCTCATTTCTACAGATTCCCAGGCCTCCAGACATGAGGCTGTATGCCCACCCGTGCAGCAATAAAGCGTGGCTTGGGAGCCTGTACTGTAGGCTTCAGGGGGACTGGTGGCAGGGGACTAAGCTCAGGCGCACTCTGAAACTGTTTGGTAGCCTGAAGACTATGGCAGCTTAGGCTTGACATTCCGGATAGAGAAGCGGGGGGAGAATATGGAGTAGGAAGAAATATGGGCGTGGCAGATATTTTAGGGAGTTCTGGCAAACCTGGGGCTCGTGCAGACATAGCCGTAGGTACAGTTGCAGGCTGAGGTGGAGGGGAGACAGGTGCTAGAGGAGAGGTCATATCAGAGTGACACAGAGGTTCACCCAGAGTGGTTTGTGCACGTGGAGCAATAACTGTGGGGTTTATCGTTGGAGCTGACATAGGGGTAGGAGTAGAGAAGCGTTTTATCTCATACACACGTGCTGCTTTCACTGGTACCTGTCTGGGTTGGGTTAAGGTGTGACCTACCTGTGGCCGCCTCTGGTAGGTGGAACCTAAAGACTGTGTATTTGAATCCCCGCCAGATGTGAACATGGCTGAGTTGAGTTGATAAGGCTGTCGCCTCATAAAGTCTATAGCCCTGATACCTTCCTTCTGGATATTGTGACCACTCTTCCCCATCTTAGAATTTATTTCAGAACCCTTTGCTCCTCCACGCTGTAATCCCAGGGGACAAGAAGGGGACAGGAGTGGGTTGTACCCAATTGGTGGGGGAGCACGGACATTTGGAGAATATTTCCACTGTGAAGGCTCACTTTGATGTATCACAGCCATAGCAGAGTGGGGCTGTGTGTACTGCTGCTGCCGAGGATGTGATGGATAAGAATCTATTACAAAGAGATCTCTGCGATTCTGCCTTCGTGCAAATAGCTCTGCACCTTTACCCTCAGCCTGAGGAATCTGAGGCATCTCTGGGATGATGCGTGGTTTTGGGGCCACTGGTGGTGCAATCCGTTCCCGCCGGTTAGTGATGTTGTATGAATCCTGAGTGGTAAAGGCAGGGTCTGTGCATGCTTGCTTATGTCGCTCATCCAAATTCTGCACCATAGACAGTAGTTCAGGATTGGGCATGTTTTTCTTGTTCTCAGACACTTTGAACAATGACTTATTAGCACTACGGCGGCGAGCCTCCTGGAGGATGCCAGTTTTCCCACCAGTTGCAGAAGAGATCTCTGTGGCTTTCTCTCGATACCCTACAGGAGAAAGTGGAGTCACTGAGCTAACAGGAGTGTCAGGAACTGCAGAAATCCTGGGGGCAACAGGTGCTATTGAAGACTCAGAGGCAGTGGACTGACAAGATGCCATGGAGGTTGAAGTTGTGGGATCTGTGAGATCTGCAAGAGGAGTAGCTGTAATGGCACTAGCAGAAACAGAGGAATTAGGCATTATAGTCTGTGTGATAGAAGGCTGAATATTCTCCATTAATGACGGAGGATGTGAAATAAGGTTGGCTGCAGGATCTTGTGTCGCAGAAAACGGGGGAGGCTCATTGGGCAGAGAGTCTGACGTAGAGGATACCTTAGCAGGAAGAACAGCACCAATCTGGCTCACTGTGAAACTGGCAGAAGGCCCATCTATAATCTTCTCAACTGGTGTTGAGAAAGGAGGAGCCACCACTGCCACTGAGACTGGTCTGGAAGTCTTTTTAGCAGAGTTAGGCCGAAACACTACTGGTGCTGTAGCTGCTCTGTGGCTGATGAACCCAGGGGCAAATGGACGAGCCGTACGGTTCAACACTGAGCTAGCAGGCATCTCTGGCAAAGGAGCTGTTGGTAGAGGCATCTTAGTGTATGTAGTAGTTAACGGTTCATTTGTTACAGGCACCTGGGTATGGACTGGTACTGTTATACTGGCAGCATGCTCATTAACAGTGGAAGGGGTTACTTGAGGTGGAGCTCCTGTGATTTGAGTTTTCACAGCACAAACCTCTTGCATCATCAACTCTGGTGGCTTGGTGGACTTTGGCGCAACAGGTGGTGGCTGGACATTGAGTTTGACTTGTTTTTTTACCTGTCCAGGCAAATTTGATGGTTGGGTCAATATTTTGTGTGTTTGGATTAAACCCTGTGATTGGTTTTGCATCAGACTCTGTTGTGCCTGAGCAATAGAAATCTTCTCATCATGCTCCTTTGCTCTTTTCCTTTGCTGCTCAAAAAGTATTGCCCCCTTCCCACTGGTGTCACTCAGACCAGTGCTGAGAGAATCCTCTGCTTCGTTTCCTTCCAGGCATCTTGATGCTGATCTCTTCTCCAGAATATCCAGGTATTCGCCGTCCCATGTGGGATCAGGTGCGGCAGAGAACCCCTCCTCATCCACCTCGGATTCACTTCCCAGGAATTGACTGTCTTCCTCTTGAGAGTCTTGTTGCATGTCTTCATCCACACTACCATAGCTGGTTAGTGTGTACTTCTTGGAGCGCTGGCGGCGTTTTTTGAACATGAGGACACCCTTAGAATGTGGGTTAGGTGCATCAGTCAGCAGACAGGCAATGGTGCGACATTTTTTCCGAGCCTCTTTCACCTGCTTGTCTTGCTGTGTCTCTCCACGGTTCAATTCTAAATGAGATAAAGCATCAGACATATTACAAACTGTAAAAGTCATTTGTCCTGACCATTGTTGTCACTGTATCGCAGTCAGTATGGAAAATATATAAGACTACGTTGCTTCTTCTACTGTAGGATATGTATCATGCACATTCATGTATTCATTTATTGAACTGCTTAATTCTACTAGGGTCAGGTGGAGGCAGAGCCGACTCTGGGAGAAGGTGGGTTACATTCTGAACAGCTGGCCAATCCATCGCAAGGCAACACACACATACACAACCAGTGAAACTCACAGTCACAGCTCGGGGCAATTTGGAACAGCCAGTTAGTGTGATGTGCATGTCTTTGGACTGTGTAAGGAAACCGGAGTACCTGGAGGAAACCATGCAAACTGAACACTGAAACGCGATTACCGAGCCTGGATTTCGATCCCAGGACCTTCTTGCTGTGAGGCAGACATACTAACTAACTAGAATTACTAATGTATCATTCACAGTATGCATAAAACATCAGTTAATAATTTATTTAAATTAAAATCTCTTACAATATCAGTGAAAATGTTTCTGGAATGTAAAAGGCCCCTTGATGCAGTAGTACTAGGCTTAAAATAACAGATCTAACCTCACTCATTTGATGAACCACTTACAGTAATCCCACTAGGGTTGTGTGGCCTATCTCAACTGACACCGGATAAGGCAGGGTGTACCATAAACAGCTCACCGGGACTGTGGGAGGAAACCCATGCAGGAACGGGGAGAACATATACACACCACACAGAAATGCCTGAGCAGCGAACCCAGGACCTTCTTGATGTGAGGCGGACATGCTAACCTCTACTCCACTGTGCAGCTGTCAGACTTGACTCTCTGAGTTTGTTTTTCACAAGCATCTGCTGTTTTACATGCTACTGACCAGTCAATAATCGTGTCTCGACGACAAAAGAAATATTCTAAGCAGGAATGTTTTTTTTAATAAAATTAATAAAAGAACAATGATCTCTGAGTTTGCTCTTAATGGAAAGGAATTAAATGCTTTGGTGGTTGGTCAAAATTTTTTCTTTTCTTGTTTTTTGCAAATCAATTCTTCAGCTAGGCCTCAGGGTCAGTGCCATAACTCTGTTGTTTAATTCTGTAAGGTACGTACTCAACCTATAAATAGTTGTGGTTGAATACATAACTGCAAATGTATTTGTAATACTGTAATGCTGTATCCTGGAGACACCTTCAAATACAACATGTTTAAGGAAGTGGAAAGAAACAATAACATCATAACATAACATTAAATCATTTTGAAAAAGGGATTTGCTTAGCAAGCTCAAATCTAAAAAGGAAGAAGAGATGGTGGTGTACGAGTAGCAGATAGGGAATTCTCTGATCTTTGACACCAGAGAGCAGCTGGAGATGCTTTGGCTAGTCCTATTGAAGAAGTGCTCAGGTTATTCATCCACACGATAAATATAGACCCTTGGCCTAGCTCAAAGACCTGGCTCTTTTCTTCGCAAGTGGCCTCATGTAACTTATCATGTTGTCATTTAAAAAGATATGCTAATGTCATAGAGATGTTAAATGCACAAACCGCACATAAAGGAGAACACGCTGCTCTAGTGGTTTTTTAATAGATTACAAATGCCCCCTTACTGCCCTTGCTAAGATTCACTTAACTGTCAGGACGTGATTCTGCCTGATTCATTTCAGTTATAGGATTCTTGAAGCAGAAGGATCTCATAAGGTCGTTTTCATATTACCAATGATAAATACATTGTCTGAGATACTCACTGGCTTGCTTTGCTTTATCCATGTAGGTCTGTGTGAGCTCTTCATCAACTGGTCTATCCACCGGCCCTACCATTGGCACCAACTGGCCATGGGAACTCAGCCTCAGTGCCGACTTTGCCCGCTCTGGAGACACCAGTGGTATATTAGCAGGTTCCTGGAACCCACTGTCCTCCTCCAAGATCAGGTCCTGAGAACTCTGCTCATCTGCACTCATGGACGAGGTCTCAGTAGAGGTCTGGGAGGACCATGCTCCCGATGAAGGGTGCTGATATACCACCTCTCTGCGAACCACGCCAGGCAGGGTAGCCTCCTGAGAGCCATGTCCCATCCTGGTGTAGTCCTGGGCATCTGGAGCACTGTCATAGCCACTCATCTCAGAGGCTTCTCCCATTTCAGATGAAGTATAGCCTGCTTTTCCTGGGAAGTTACTGGGACTGCGGTGCTTCTGCTTACGTTGACGGTCATGGGCTGCCACATCTGCATCACTGTCTGTCTCTCCATAGTAGGCCTCACTGCCAAACGGGGATGTAACGCCACTGCGGATAGTCTGGGATATAGGCGAACTGTAATATACTTGTCGAACACTAGACTGCTGCACTTTAGAGCTGGACGGGGATTTGGCCCGTAGGGCTGCGCGGTACTCTTTATCAATGCGGGGAGATGGAGCTCGGGCCACCAGAACCACCGACTGGAATCCTGCTGGTGCCCTGACATGCATGTACAGTAAATAGGAAAAAAGATTAAGCAACACCAAAACAAATAAAAACTTTAATATACATACAATCACTTGCTGTTAAAATGAATAATATTGAATATTTATAATAGTTAATGATTAATGTTTGTTATTCTAAAGTCACATATTGGTATCTCATGACCGGTGCCTTTTACAATACATGGCCAAAAAGGTGTGCGGATACCTGTCTATTACACATATTCACATCAACACATCAAGATTTAGTCTCCTCCTTGTATGAATGACCTCCACTCATCTGGGGAGGCTTTCCACTTGATTTTGGAGTGTAGCTGTGAGGATTTGAGCTCATTCAGCCACAGTAAGGTGCTAATAAGGTCAGGTGATCGTTTTTTGTATAGGAATGCCTGGGCTGCAGTTAATGAGTGGATACTGTATTAATACAGTAATACTTTTACTCATATAGTATATCTTGAAAGAACATATAACATTTCGGAGTTTTTCAGTGATAATCCTTGAAGATAGAAGGTTTTACCTCTTTACTCGAATGTGTAGCAATCCAGGGATACTATCAATGAAGTTCATGGCCTGAGCATGGGACATATGCTCACAGGAGCTCTCATTGATGGACACCAGTTCATCTCCCTCTCGTAATCCTGCCCTGCATGCCTTGCTGCGCTTGCGCACCTATATCAGCACAGGGAAATGGCAGCCATTGACAGGACACTTGAATATTGAACACAGGCCTCCCTTGCTGTGGCTCTTGACTGACCAAATCCACTCTTAGCCAAAAGAAGCGACGGAATTTCCAAAATCGAGTAAAATAAAAGGGGTCACTATTATGAGATACAACCTTTTCTCCCAAATCTGATACATCAAGTCAACGAAAACTCCCTGAATACAAAATAAAGCGGGCAGCCATAGCCTAATTGTTGGCGAAACAGGTTTGGAACTGAAAGGTCGCTGGTTTGATTCCTGAATAAATAAACAATTATTGAATGTGGTGAACTATGATATGGAGAATTATTCAGATGGTCATATTCAGGGGTCTTATAGCATTTCAATCCTACTAGGGTCACGTGGAGGCTGGAAACTAGCTCAGCCGACACTGGGCAAAGGTGGGGCACACCTTAAACAGCTCGCCAGACCCTCACCGTGCCAATACACACACACAACTATTCACAGTCACACCTAGGGGCCACACTTGGAACAGCCAAAAGATTAATGTGCATATCTTTTGACTCTACTCAGATTAAACCCACACAAGCACCGGGAAACCATGCACACAGAAATATCTGAGCTAATGTCTCAACCCCAGGACCTAATGTTGTGAGGTGAACATGCTAACCACTGCGCCACCGTGCTGCCCTCATACAAAAGCCGAATTCTACAACTGCTCTATAATGTATTTTAAATATTTTCAACCATGTTACTGAATAACACCAGGGAAATAAAACCCAATCTTTTTTGCACATTCTATTTGAGTATGATGCCGTACTTAAAATAAATCAGTGATTTCAGTGATGAGTCACACCAGGCCTCCTAAAATTCCAATTTCTCCTGGGTGTTTACAAGGAAGGCAATAATATGTAACTCTGCCCCTGGGATTGTGAAATCTATACTAAAGTATCAGTGGACAGTTTTCAACAGAGTAGCCTGTTTACAGGTGCCCTCTCTCCCTCTGAATGAGGAGAAACACAAGGAGAATGATTAGTAAGATATAGAAAGTCAACCAATGTCAGTAACTAGAACAAAAACCACACAAACACAAACTATCAATTCTGGGATCAGCTCTACTTTCATGCAGTTCTTGGATTATACATTGGAGAGTTTTATATGAAACTATTATACTATTAATAGGATTTCTGCCCAGCATGACCTCTTCAACATAAAAAGAGGATAAGAAAAAAAACCCATTAAGATGAAAGAGTTTCACTTAACAATTAAATTAACAAACAATGCTGGCTGGTTAAAGATGAATTACAGATCAGAAATGTGGGGGTTCAAGCTCCAGCACCACCAAGCTGCTACTATTGGGACCTTGGGTAAGGCCTTTAACCCTGTATGCTGTTTCATGTTCTAGTGCCAACTACCAAGCTATGAGACGCAGAAGAAAAGAATTTCCCTGTGCTATAATGCATTTGTTACAAAATTAAAGCTACTTCTTAATGTCATCGAAACCTTGATTTAGAGAGTAGGGTCTGGGTAACATATGGGATTTTAAATATGGTAAGCTCTTATATTTTTATTTTCAAGTTATGACTAGGTCGACCCGTCGTCTAATTCGATTTATTATAACTTCAGTGTCTCAAAACAGGTAGGTTTATAAATAAATTTAAATCTCACCCAGGCTAATGTTCACTGTAGTAAAAGTTTAAATGCTCTGCGTTCCTGTAAATAATCCGACTATTATTGCAAACATAACAAAACTAATAAATCCATATTAATAGTGTTTGTTTATGGTCAAAGGGTTCCATGGCTGGTTATGCAGCCCTGCTTTAAAGACAACAGCACTTTCTTCAATTATCTTTAATGTATGGAGAGAAACAGCCAAGGTGAATTCGGTTTATGAAGTAAATATTTTTCTTGACATTAATAAGATACCCATTGGGAAAGCTTCTTCATGGTATTCTTGAACACCCCAGAATAGCCTGCTATTAAATACAGTTCTGCATGGTCAACACTGTTCTAAGTGTGTGTGCATAGTACAGGAAATGAAATCCTGTGACCACATAGGACCAAACTGGGAGAATATGGATTTCACTCCAATATACCAGTAACATGGAGTGCTGCACTGCTACAGAAACTTGTGAATATTTGGGAAAGTTCTAATGCCTTGACAATTTATAAAAAAGAGCACATGCAGAGGTTAGATCACTGTTTTTCAGGCCGAATACTCTGAATTTTACTATTATATTAAGCCAACAGCGAAAATATATTAAAATAGAATAATGATCATCATGAATTTATTGTGGGACTGCCCTGGATTCAAGGAGGTTAGACGTTCATCCTGCTATCACTCAATTCTAGATTCCAAACCTAGGGGAGAAAACACACTCTAGACATAAACCACAACTCTTCCAGTCCCTCCTTTGGCCTCACATGGATTGCCCAAAGGATACATTTTAAGAATTGAAAGCATAAGCATGAAGTATGACGTGCAAACAGACAAATAAAAACAGGTGTCTAAGGACATACTTTGGTGCGATCATAAATTACACCAGGCCTCTGATGCCATACCTTGGCAACCTGCAGTGGTCTCTGGTGCTCCACTCCCCCCTGAAGTCTGAAGCCCCATGGCGCTCCACCGGAGAGCGTAATGATGATTTCCTCCACCACCATGCTGCTGTGTTGCCTCCTGGATTCAAGGTGTAGGTCTAGGAGAAGCAGGAACTCACTTCATCATTACATGGTTCCTGTAATATTCCCGAGACAACTTTCTGTTTGCATTCACACTCAGGCCCCGCTCAGATTCTCTGAACTGAAGATTTGGGATGGGGCGGAGCAGTAAAGAGAGAAA
Organism: Porochilus rendahli; assembly: GCA_039654305.1. Taxonomy (NCBI): domain Eukaryota; kingdom Metazoa; phylum Chordata; class Actinopteri; order Siluriformes; family Plotosidae; genus Porochilus; species Porochilus rendahli. The sequence goes on from JBCNYG010000025.1 coordinate 21,935,015, forward strand.
AAGGAGGGAGAGGGTTGCCACCAATGTCTGCTTACATGGTGGAATTATCTGCTGCTTAAAGGCAGGGCCTACACTTGTCCTGTCAATCAAGTCACATGATGTCAGAGCTGTGAGAAGGGGGTAAAATAGAGGTACATTACCATACTAAATATAGGAACAAACTTGTAAATGTAATGGATGAGACAAAAACACAAGATTACTCTAAAGCTTCTTTTAAAGAAGCAAGAATGCTTTTGGTGGCTCGAGTCCTTAGATTTTTTTCAATATTGTGGATTTCTTGATTTCTTAAGTAGCCAAGACATATTACAATAATCTACCATCTCAGCCTCATACAAATTTCTTCAAGCGACAACTGAACTCTTCTTAAATTGAATAGAAATGAATTAATTGGGCTTGAAAGCTTATGAGAAATATCAGAATTGTAATACTGAAAGGTATTATTATATTTTTATGATATTTTTCTCTTATTTGTTGAATGGCTCTGTCTATTGATGCTCAGGATTTATGTGAAAATCTGATGTTTGAAGTCATATTTATGTAGAAATATACAATAACTGTAAAGAGTTTACAAACTTTCAAGCACCACTGGGCAACAATGACAATCAAAAAAATCACAACAGCCAATAACTTTTTTGAGACAAAATAGTAAAATATTGTGTGCTCAATAGAGCTCAGGTTCGAAATACTGACATCTCAAGGACATACTGAAGGACAGTTCACTTCGTTCATTTACTTGTAACCTAAATTAGGCCCTTTTCAGATGCCATTTTATTCCTTACTCCACTGAGGGAATACACACAGGAACCACTGAGTGACAGGTGACCATGTAAAGAAAGTAAGTGAAATGAGCAGTGGGAGGCAAAATTTTCACTTTCACGTGATGCGACGTGAGTGATCAATCAATGCTTAAAGATACCACTGAATGACAGATGCAGCCAAATACAGAGAGCCCCCCAAACATTTTCTCTAAGGAAACAGTGAAAACAAGTTTAATCTTTCTGCCTACAGAAATGGAATCAGCATGGAAGAGCAGCAATTTATTGCTGTGGGTAAATGCTTCCGAAATGGTTGGTATTTCTTGTGAGTATATATTTACAAATATTTCACTCTTCCCAGTTCATGATGCACAAAAGTTTCCGTTCTACATTTGCCGTGCATTAATGATAAACCATCTGTAAAAATAATATAAGCTAATGAAAATCTAAGGTATTTATTAGTGAACCAAGTAACTAGACACTGCTCATGTATCTACACTTCAAGTGAACTAGCTGGTTATTGCTTACAGTTTCTCTCAGAAACATTTGAAAGGGGGAAACATATGAGAGGGTTACCATGGCAACCAGAGCTGATTAGACCGATCAGATATGATTGAATTTGATCACTATGGACACAAATGCTTTTATTTATATAAGCTGCAATTATTTTTCTCATCATTGGGAATTAATTTTTTCAAAATAAATTCCAAAAAAGTTTAAATTCCACTTACCAAAAATTAACATAAAACAACCTGTATCATTTTCTAAATATTTTCAATAATGTTAATTTTTGTTGTTTTCTCCATATAATTTTTTTAAGAGTTGTAAGAGCATTATATATTTATGTGACCAATTTTGGTGACACCCTGGAGACCCCAGAGAAGAAATCATTAACTAATAATTTCTAGGTTTAGGATGGACAATTTTTTTTTTTTTACAGGTTTTGATTTTAAGTGACATAACTTGGGTTTTACAATAATGGTAACTTGTACTATTACCACAAAAAAATGGACCAGAACCATGGATACACCAGAAAGAGGGGAGGGCACTGTACTACTCGACTCTTACTTACTTGAGTAAAGATGAAATAGTACTTCATTTCATTTGCACTACTTTTACCAGGTTTATTTTTTCTTTTTAAAGTAAAGAAAGGAGTACAGAAGACCACTTGCTAACTAGCCTATCCTGTAAACATGCTGCGCTTTCTTTGAACTGACCAATTTCTCTTCATACCCAGTGTAGCAAAGATTCAGAAGTAGCTAAAGATCTCGCTGCATGGGGGACATACTAACCACAATGCTGCCCAGTAGAATGAAGAGAGAGGAAGTATTCCGGGAGTACTGGAGTATTCCTGAAGAGTCTGTACTGCTCCTTAGATCATCTCTGTTCTGTTACACAGATTATCTATGACGCGTGATCAAAGTATTAAAAGCAGGATTAAAAGAACGCAGGCACTGCTTGAGTTTAAATGTTTTATTAAATACTTTCCCATGTTTCAATAACAAAGCTATCATGAAGATCTACAGACATTCAAACAAACACTTGATATTTTAAATTCTTTTTTCAATTTTAAATGGTTTTATTAATTGTATGATCATGCAAAAAAATCCAGCATCCAATTAAAACTCAGAGTATAGTCATATGTAGAACCATCATATGGTTACGATGCAATAAATTGAATAGAATCTGGGGAGCATACCAAGCTAAGGCTTTGTTAAACCTTTTTTTTTTACCCTTTTTTGTTTGTGATACATCACTTAGATTTTAGCATTTGAAACAGAGCCATTTTCAATTATGTCCAGAATGCAGGTAACATACATATAGATATATAAGATTTTTCCATTTTTAAGTAAACACAGACAGTGAAAAATATTACCAGAGTAGACATGCATATTTTCCTCCTTCTGTCCAACTGCATATATGGTTTGGTTGTTCAAAGTGTGCAGCCTGCAAGCTAAACAACACTGTGTCTAACAGGCATCTTTCCTGAAATCTGAAACACCGTCATCCATTTCGCTTCTCAATCTGATAGGTTGTTCTGCGTTTATATTCAATATTGAATAAACCGGGTTGTTTTGCTTTACATAAAAATTCTGCATGGCTGTGTGGACACACAACAATGGGCCTCAGAACAGTCACTACAGAGACCCAAGACATCACCACACTGGAACTGTACACACACTGCACCAGAGCGCAAAACAGGAACACAGTGTGATGGGGTGGCGGGTGTCACAGTGCTGCGCTGTGTGTGAAGCTCTGTGTGACTGAAGACAGGGGAATTATTTTTTTCTTTTTTTTTTCAGTCTGCCAAGTGTGATGAAGAAGCAGACTTGCTTTGAATAAGGTGAAAGTGGCTGGCTGTAAGCCTTGTCCCTTTTACATCACTGATAGTCAGACATAAATCTACATTACTACAGTGAAAACGTGTCACACAGATGATGTCACACTGATATACACACACATACACAGATATGCCTTTAAAGGAGCACACTGTGTTGGAGAAGTAACATAGTCACAGCAGTGTCAAAACCTACAGATGACAATTTGCATTTACATGATTCATTTCACCAGTGCATGGCAGACTACGTCTACGACTATGTTTGGGTGTGTGTTTACACGGACGATGGACAGACAGAGAGGATGTGCACATTTTGCACAGCCTGGGCTCCACCCTTCATCTACAAATGGGCACTGTGTTAGTATTTACAGCTTAAAAAATATATGATCCAGAATAAACATCAACACTAAGAACACGAACATTAGAACAGTACAACACAAAGTGTCACGAATGGACCTAC
>JBCNYG010000025.1:21966301-21977131 GCA_039654305.1 Porochilus rendahli
CTGGGCTTGTCACTCTTGGTCAATATGGCTGGCTTTGGGTGTGACATTTTGCATGTTACAGATTTGAGTGATTAGACTGCTCCCCAATTCAACTAGACCAATCACCGAAAAGCAGCACTACATCAAATCTTTTTTATCTGGCCTGAACTGAACTGGAATCAAAACTAGATAAGAAATGGAAAGAAAGAAGGTGGGGGGGTGGGGGGTTTGCAATGTTTTCCTGATCTGATTACTTACATCATAAGCTCCTGCTTTGATCTGTTGGTACAGTTTGTGTTGGTCCTCATCCCAGAACGGAGGGTAGCCCACCAGCAAGATATACAAGATCACACCTACACAGATTACACTGCATTAAACCCAGCACAATCAAGTTTTATTAAAAACCAGACCAAAAGAGGAACATAGTGAACGCGCACCACATGCCCAGATGTCAACAGGTTTTCCGTATGGGTCCTTCCTTAGAACCTCAGGGGAAAGGTAGCCAGGAGTGCCAGCAAAACCTGCCCAGAGAGACCAGAAGCTTAGAGAACCTTGCACTACGATTAAAATTCATTACTTTACTATTGTGCAAATTTAATACCTCTTTATTAAAATCATTAAATTTTTAAGGTAGTCTATTGTATATTTCTGTGTATAGTCTATTTAAAATTGTTTGCACTGTTGTCTGCTGCTGTTGCACCATGTCCTGGAGCAACAATTTAATATTTTAATACTGTAATATATTTAATCCCTCACTCATCAAGTCTGCAGTATGAGGGAATAACATATTTTGAGGTAATCCTGGTGGTTAGCCTTTACCCCTCAGCCATCAGGCTGTTGGGGTACTGTCATTGCCCGTGTCTGTGTTGTCGTTCCCGTTGCTGTCCCCATTTTGTCCAAGCTATTTCTCAAAAATTACAGAGTGGATCATTCTGAAATATTGCATGCAGGTTTCCTGTTGTATGTAGGTGTGCAAACGCTTGTCGGTTTCTCTGATTAATCTTTGACCTTGTCACAGTGACCATGACTTTATGAATTTTGTCCGGGTTGTTTCTCAAGAACTGTTGGGTGGCTAAGAGACTTTGTCATCTCTGATGGATATTCTTAGTTTTAGCATAGCTTAGTCGTTTCTTGGAGATATTAAAATATATCTGTGATTATATGAGTACATATTACAAGAATGGGACCAATTGTGGCTGAGATAATTGAACAAGCTCAGTGAATTAGTAATCTGGGTACAAGTGCACTGTATTTATTACTTTCAGAGGTCAATGCATACTCCACATGTAAGTATGGGTTACCCCCAGTTGACATCCTCCTAAAGCCCTACTAACAGCAGCTCTAGATCATTGCAGCCACACAGAGGATAAAAAAGAGATGAGTGCATGATTAAAGACGGGCATGGGGGTATGAGACAATAAAGAATGAACAAAGCAGCTAAGTAATTTCAGGTCAATCAGATTAATTTTTGCTGCACACTATAACAGGTAGGCATGTAATGATTCACAATTCAGTTGCTTTTACCTTTTTTTTTTTTATATCAAACTCTACTTAGGGTTAATAACATCATGGCAAATGTAAAGAATGACATAAAATTCTTACCAAACCAGGCTTGCTGGTCTCCCTGCACCTCAATGGCCAGCCCAAAGTCAGCTAGCTTTACTGCTGCCCCCTTCATCTTACTGGCCAACAGCAAGTTCTCTGGCTAAAAGACACAAAGAAAGAGCATGTATTTGGCAACATTTTTAATTGATGCTCTAAATCTATTTGATGAATAAAAGCCCTAATAACATTTACCCTGAATAAGAACTACACATTCTCCATATACTACAATACAGTGAACATGGAGGTGTTTAAGACTAAATCTTTGCTCTCAATTATTTTGCTTTGTTACATGAAGGTTGCTGTTAAAGAAATGTTGCTCAGTTGACAAGCTTTAATAATATATTAGTAATAATACTGGCTTAGTGCAAGCATATACAATTAAAACATGAATGACTACTGACAGGTGAAGTGAGTAAAATTGATTGTCTTGTTTAAGGGGCACCTGAGTGTGATGCATTGGGCAAAAATTGAACAGTCAGTTCTTAGAAGTTTGATGTGCCTGAATCAGGAAAAACAAGTAAGCGTAAGGATCTGAGTGACTTCAACAATGGCCACATAGTGATAGCTAAACATCTGGGTCTGTTCTATTCAAGGGCAGGCTTTGTGGGGTGTTCCTGCCAGGTATGCAGTATTAAGTATCTACCAAAGATGGTCCAAGGGAGTGTCATGGGTGCCCAAGGCTCAGTGATGTGCGTGTTGGGAGTGAAGGCTATTACATCGGGTCTGATCACATTGAAGAGCTAAAGCAGCACAACCTTCTGAAACCGTTCATGCTAGTTTTGGTAGAAAACTTTTAGAGCACAGAGTGCACTGCAGCTTGCTGCATATGGGGCTGCCTTGCTGAAAACCAGCCAGGCAGCGTTATGGCTGATAGGTGTAAGAGAGCTGCCCGTTCTTTATGCTTGAGTTTGACCAATCAGCCTCATTCAGTTTGTCAAATTCAATCCAAATCTTTCTTACGTAGCCTGGCAAAAATTATCTACTCTGAAGAGGAAAATCACAGCTCCTGAAAATACAGCCAAAGAACAACAACAAAAAACGAGTCCTGATTCTTTCAGTGGAAAGAATCTGTCTGTCAACGGAAAGATCCAAAGCTCCCAGAAAATACTTCCATTTTTAAAATAACCAGCCGAGATATTTTACTCATCCAAGTCAGTATAATAAACAATCGGGTCAAAAGTGAAGAACTGGCATTTTCTCCTTTGTTGTGAAACTGTGTGACCTTCATTAGGAAAACTTTCTACTGAACTGTGATACCTGGCACTTCAACTACTCATCATCCTAAAGCCAATTATGCTGATGGTTACACTGAGGATACAGAGAGAGGCCTTAAACCACTGTGATGAGCATTCGAAGACATCAACATACACAGCACATTCCATTAGTGGTCTTTCATCATTAAATAGAAATATTGAGCATATTTTTAGTTATTTTCCAGGTATGCAGGTTTTAAGGTACAGAACTCGAGGTACTTTAAAGGAGTAATAAGTGAGTGGGAGTGTGAAGATGTGACAACATGTTAATGTCTCTCAGCTGTTTAATTCACATGGTGGCAGTGAGAAGAGCGTGTTAGTTCATGCTGAGAGGCCAGAGGTTTTCTCAGTGTTGTCTAATCCCTCTTGTCTCACTTTGCTCTTCCAGAGGCTCAGCACATAATCAACAGATTTCCTAATCTATAGTCTAAATACCGATTCTTTAATATATAAAGCAGAGTTAACTGCTTGTATCAGTTACATTCAACATAATAATTAGCAGATGGGTTGCATTGGCTACATGTCTGCATTCTCTCCATCTCTCGTGGGCCAGGAGTGACAAGCTGAATTAGAGGAGGCATTAGAAGTCTAGTCCACCCCCCTCCATTCCTCACTGCAGTCTGACGTCACACCTCTTGCTATGGTAACCATCCCACCATGCACCCTCCTCTATTTAGATCACTGTTTCTCTGTCTGTCTGCTGTCTCTGACTAAAGGTGAGCTGTGAGGGAAAGTGAAATGTATCTAAGCTTGAGAGACAGTGAGAAGAAGAAAGACAGACATTAAAGACTGCTCTCTCTTCCTCTCTCGCACCTGATCTCCCAGCTAGGGAGACTCTCTGCAGGCTATTCTTCTCTGTCCTCGTGTCACTGAGAACCATAAAGGCCCACACATTCCCCCTCAGAAACTGTCAAGGGAGATTATTCCCCACAGTTCTTTGCTGCTTTTCTCTATCTCCTACCTACACAGTGTCACATGGATCTCATCACCTCGAGCCTACTGGATGAGCTGTACTACTTTTAGTGTGCAAACAATGGTGCTAAATGAGCTGTTGAGATGCACGGGGCAAGGAAACAAACACTAACGCACTCTAAAGGACTCTAACGCAGCTTCCAGTCTCAATGATGAACCATAAACTGGTTGCTGGCTGTTTTTGTGTAACTGGACAACCACACCCTGATGTCAAGAGGTGCTTAAACAAAACCAAAAAAAAAAAAAAATAGCAATGTTCTCCCCTGGATTTGAATGACATTCTGCATCACAAGCCTGTGTACATGCAAAGTCATTAAGTTGCCAGGTGAAGGGGGTTCAAGCGGTATTGGGGTCATCTGATGACGTGCTCTGCTTTCGACACAGGTTTCCATAACAACAGCATGACTCACCTTCAGGTCCCTGTGCACAATGTCATGCTGGTGAATGTGGCTCACGCTCTCCAGGATCTGATTAATGCAGTGACTGAGAGAGACAAAGGGATGGAGAAAATAAAAGAGGGAGAAAGAAAATCAATTTCTTAACACCAGCAAACTATCAAAGACCGACAAGAAGGAGAAAAAAGTTAAAGCTTTTGTATATTTCTGCGCACATGTCTGAATAACTGTGTGTATAAAAGATAGATTCACAGGCTACAAAACATAAATAGATTAATCTGCCATGCCACCTAAGGGACAAAGCTAATTTTCTACTGCTGAACATTCATCACTGCACACTGTGTTGACAGACAGAAAATTATTTTCCATATAAACACGCAAGCATTTATTCAGTGAAAACACTCTTTAGTGTATACTCCAACTGTTAGATATATGCTGCCAATATCTGAATGCTTACAAGACAAAAAGGAAAAAAAACATTAATAACCTTGGTACCAATGGGGATTATTAGGGATACCCTAAGATAAAAGGAAAATATTACTAATAATTATTTTATTTTTAAAAGTCAGAGTTAGCTTGGGGTTCCCCAGGCTCTTGATTTTCCAAAATCAAGTGACAAAAATAAAGGCTTTGAAACCATGCCAAGTAGGCAGCCTGTGAGTGGTGATCTCTGCGTCTGTTCTGTAGACTGAGAAACTAGGTGGCAGGTTTGGCCTCCAGGCCTTCTGGCCCCATACTGTGTTTAGAGTGTTTTTGCTGCCCACTGCTTCAGTAAAGTTGTCCTACATTATCTCTTAGTCGAGCATGAAATGTTTGAGCAGCACCCTGTAATGGATGAGGCCTTAAACAGACAAACTCACAAAAGATCCCTTAATAAAGACTCAACAGCTATAGACTCCGGATCTGGCCTGACCATGACCAGAATAAAGCATTGACTGAGGACGGATGAATGTATAAATGTTACTTTTGTGGCTTCTTCTAATTATTAATTTATAAAGCTGAATTCAATACTGCCTACTTCTTGCTTTGAATATCTCATACGAGAGAAATCCAAACGGACTTTTGTCTTAATTTAACCTTTTTTTTTTTTAAACAATGCATAGGGTGAATACATTGTAATGAGCCATTCTGCTTCTGCAGACAACACCCTGACTAGCCTATCCTGTGTATAGAAGCTAAAAAGTTATAAATAAAGATGATGAATCGGTCTAGTGTTCTCCTGAAGCCTGAGGAGGGAAGGTGATGTCTGAGTGGGGCTGGGGGTATCTGAACCTGAGTAGTAATTTCTTTGTTTGAACTGCAGTGCAGTCATGTTTTTACCCTTAATATTGTGTGTACATAAAATCAAAAGGTAAAACCTTACAGAAGACAAGCAGCTAAATTTCACCTCCTGTTATATTACTATAGCAACCTGCGTGAGTGTGCAAGGAGTCAGAACAAATTGACTTTACTCGTTTGGTATTTTGCTTGAGACGCAGTCTAAAAAAACATCTGAGATATAACATCCTGAGTCAACAAAATGTACAGGAAAGATAAATAATATTGTTTCATTGATTCATTGTCTTTCTGAGACCATTATTTTACCCTGAAAGGTAATTAAGCAATGTATTATGTCTTATACAACAGGATGTTGTTTTTTGTGTATATGTGGGTGTGTGAATACTCCAACACTGAGCTGGACCTACCTGGCATCAGCTTCACTATAATACTCTCTAGCAACAATGTCTTCAAATAGCTCTCCACCAGTGACACTAAAGGGAAAAAAAACAAAAAACAAAACAAAACAAGGGCTTTGTTAATATTACAAAGCTGAAAGAAGTGATCTAGAATTACAGAGACCAGATGTATTATTAAGAGAAAAAAACCTTTTGAGAATTAGTGTAACAGTTTGTGCGGTGTTCAAATCGTATAAATGTTTGATTCTTCTTTATTAAAAATTATTTCCAAAAACACTAGCACTTTTTGATAAAGTTAAGACACCCATTAAAACGGGATGACCTGTTATCATGCCATAATGATGGTGACAGGGTTTGGAACAATAATCCAGAAAATTGTCACAGGACCCAAATAAATATGTTAAGCAGGCAGAAAAGCTCCACCGCATCAATGTCTCATTCGGTATAGAAGTAAAAAGTGTTAGCTGAGATACTCACAGGTCAAAGACAAGGTAATGAAAGCCTTCCTCTGAGATACTGTCATGAAGCCGCACTGAGAATAGAGTGAATGTGAGAGAGAATGTCAGGTACAGAATGTGAATATACTGGAGGCAGATTCAGAATTCTGGCATAAAGTGTGCACTTGTATCAACTCAAGTTTCCTGTAACATATAGATCACGTTTTACAATATCATGCATCCAGTCCACACAAGAGAGAAACTTGTTGAAAATTGTATATCATTAAGAGACAAGCCTCAGATAAAGAATCAAGAGAGGACATTAAAAGACATTTATAATGGTAGAATCACAGCTCTGTCTCCACAATTATACAGCTGAGCACAGAGCCAGGACAGTAGAAGGGACTTAACATTTTTAATCATAAATGAATTGTTATTTAGCACATGGCTAGCACAAGAAAGTATGTCAGCCAACAGTGCACAAACTACTCGTCAACATATCTTTCTAACATCTAACACATAATATTTTCATTACCGCTTATCCCGTGGTCATGGAAAATATGAAGATATTCAGTGGTCTGAAACACTAGAACTAAAAATCTTCATGCCACGTCCTATAGAGCAGTTTGTGTCAGTGCCCGATTTTAAAAGTTGAGTAGTGAACAGGGTTAAATTTTAGTTTGAATAAACTTTATTTATAACTGCAAGATGTAAAATCTAAAGTGAAAATACTCACTCACTTCCTCTCTCACCATAGTAAAACACTATGTTAAGTAGCTACATATTTAAAGATGTCTTCATCGAAAAAAAACACACTTTTGCCAAATTCAGCCAATACACTGTTCTGTGTGTACACTGAGGAGGGGGGGGGGGGGATTCAGCGATCACACACAAGCCAAAATCTGGGGATGAGAAACAAAGTGTATTGGTGTGCGCCATACAACACTATTCCAGCCAATCAGCAACAGGGGCTTGTGGTGTTGAGGAACATTGTTTTTAAATATTTTGATAGATTTTTTTTCTCCAGCTTGTCAAAAAAGGTAAGAAACCCTTGGGCTCATCAAACACTAGGGCTAGACCTAAGGTAGACCTGCAGTACCAAATTATGATAAGAATAATCAGTTGACATCACCTGAAATCTTCCAATCACTTTTACACAATTACTTAATTTCTTTACCTCATTGCTAGCCCTAAACTGCCACATAAATTCTTTTGGTTGACCAGAAAAAAAAAATCATTAAATATCTTCAAAATAACAAATATAGTAAATCTATATAAAAAAAACCTTTCTTGTATTTTCCCTACAGTCCCAAATTTTCCAGATTTGGGGTTGGGGAAAGAACTTAAGCTGCAATTCCAACATGCAAAAAAGAAAAACTTTAAAAGCCAAGCAGTATTACACATTTCCTGGAAATTGAAATGCATCACATTAAATGCCCATCTATGTGTTCTGTAACACAATCCATCCAGTAAGTAGTTTAAAAACACATGTAAGTGCTGCTCGTATACCACTAAGTATTACTAAGTGTGTATTGAATGTGGATGAGCGTAAGAGAATGAGAGTAAAAAGACCCTTTTCTTCCCTTCTAAATGGCCCCCTTTGTTAAGAGTTGATTTGCAGTCAGAGTAGACAACAAGATAAGCTGTCCCTTTCGTAAAAATGGAGAGTGAAAGACGAGAAGGACCAAAAGCAAGAAGGGATGACAGAAAGATCAGGTGTGAATGGCAGGCATCACAGGAGGACAGCCATGTGTTGATGTGTTTGACAACACTCTCCATCACTATTTTCAAAACGGACTGAAGGAATATCTTGTGGAAGAATAGTAATAGAAGAATAATAGTCCCTTCGGTACAGTTCCTAGTTGGAGCTGTACTAGGGTAGACTGCAGAGACTTGCTATGACTGTTTTTTTCCCCTTACTTTGTCAATCATATGAATATAATTGCATTATAATTCCAGTTTTGAGTGCTTCTGTACAGTTATTTACTGCTTAGGTTGTGGACGCAGGAACACAGGTGTCTTCCAGGCTTTCCTTCGGGTAGCAATTAAAATAAAGGTAATGTAATAAAGCTTGTATTTTCTACAGCTGTGCCATTATAGTTTATATTTACCGAAGCCAAGCACAAGCTAGATAATATACAATAGCATGTGAGATGCTAGCCAAGAAAGACTAATTTATTAATTTAAGTTTTATTATCAATGTACATAATAAATTCCAGGCGAATGCAATCACTAGCATTAGGATGCACTGTTTTTTAAATTAGTTACAAACCTACTCAGTAGCTAAAACAACATAAGGTCATGATTATGTACATCACAACTGGAATCAAGTTGTCCAGGAAAATTTGGGGTGTCTTCTGGTCCATCAACACTCACTAATCCAAATGGTTCAGAATGATGCTGATAACCAACAAAACATTTGTGCTTGTGGCAACAACAGGTATCATGAAAAACTTGTTCCTGAACCAAATACAAATGTAATCCAAAAACAAAACCAAACACGGATATAGACGTAGTTGAAAGTATCCTTATCCATGTTCTGCAGATTATTCTTTCACAGCAGAGATGTAGTAAGCATGACCAATAATTCATAACCAGCAAAAGTAGAGCGAATCCACATAATGAAACAATTTGATACTGCTGTTATTTTCATGATTTTGCATGAGGTCACTTGTTATGGTGAGCTGGACGTACATCCTTTCACTTAATGCAAATTTGCATCAGTTAGCTCTCTGTTTCTATCGCATTTGAATAACACTGTCTCTTTCCTTTATGCTCAGGGCTTGTATTAAACAAAGGTACAACTACATTGAATTTCATATTTGCACAGGTCTCAATAAGGAGCTAACCTGACCATGTATGTTGATAGTCAGTTAAATGACCATTAGTGGCTTAAAATAAGATACATCTGTAGTGAAAGGCATGTAAAAGAACCATTGCTGACATTCATAAAGAGTAGGGCATTGGGGCCATTGGGTTGCCGTCAGAGTGATGGACTCCCAAAATATAAGAGCCCCCTTGATCATTTCCCTGTAAATGTACACAGCATCACTTCTAACCTCCCATAATAATAACAATATATATATTATATAATAACTCCCATAATGCATAACTCTTCTCTGAACAGATAAGTCCTGTTTATTTTAAAGCTGGGGAAATAAACATATACCTCTCTGATCATTTATCTTCCAACATTCTTTTTTAAAGGTGCATTATGTAAAAACCCTTTTTCTTTTTTAATTAGGTCACTACAGTACGGTGGGTTCAACATTTGAACAATTCTTTCCAATGCTCATGGAGCTCCGACACAGGGATAGTGACTGACAAGAAGAGCATTGAAACACAAACAAGCCTTCTGGCCCAGAATTCAGTAATCCAAATAGTTTTTCAGCAATAAGAACACTTTTGCTAAAGCCAAGGACATTGTTTCTCCAAGGCTTTATTAAAATATTAAAATCATAGTCTATATATCTTCCAGGTTATGAGAGGAATAAAAAATAAGTAAATACACAACTGTACCTGTAAATAAGTCACATCACTTTAATAATCAAAACAGAATGGAAAAACAGCAACAACAACAACAACAACAACAATAACAATAATAATTATAATAATAATAACAATCCACTTCTGCTAGTGATCTCTATAGTACTCCTTAGTCTCTGGTCCGATGAGCTGCCTTCAGCTAAATTGACATAAATACATAATTTACAACTAAAGCTACAAGAGCCATACTGGTTAATCTATAGACAACAGGTGTCATGAACCTGCCGTCTTTTTATTTCTTTTATACTTTTTTTTCTCTACAGCACTTTTTAAGGACCAAATTAGGTCTGCTGATGTAATTTGCTGGGTCTGCATCGAGACAGCAGTCCTATAATAAACAACCCCTGATTTACAGCTCTTACACTCTGTGCTGTTGATTGCTGTCCTCATGTCAACTCAATTCACGAGGCCTAAAAGTGATGTGTGTGTGTGTGTGCATGCGCATGTATACCGGACACTCACCGATGTTGGGGTGTTTGAGCAGACGGCAGATCCGAGCTTCTCTCTCCAGTTTCTGGTGATCTATGGAAACAACAGCACAATGTTTACAATTCTTAAATTTCTAGAACATGCAACACTGACCTTCAAAACCATCCCTGCATTAACACGAACACAACAAACTGCCAGACAAGTACCGCATTAAAGCACTTTGGGAACAGAAAGAGCATCAACTTGTGGCCTTGTAGATACTGATGCTACACTGCTCTTAATATACCTTTAAACCTTTAATCAGGATTTCCCAGGAATGACAGAATAAACACCCCAGAAACTTTCTGCAATTTCAACACGCTTTGAACATGAACAACGTGAACAATGAACACGCTTGTCATTACTCAGATGAAAAACAATTTAGCTCTGAATATTCATTTATTCATTTTCTGAACAGCTAATTCCTAATTAGGGTCGCGGGGAGGCTGGTGCCCTTCTCAGCCGACTCTGGGCGAGGGTGGGGTACACCCTGGACAGA
>JBCNYG010000025.1:21986573-22002352 GCA_039654305.1 Porochilus rendahli
TGGGTGTGTGTATATGTGTGTGTATGAGTGTATATGAATGTGTATACGTGTGTGTGTGGGTGTGTGTATGTGTGTGTCTCTCTGCGTGTGTGTGTATGTGTATGTGTGAGTGTGTGAGTGTGTGTATATGTATGTGTGAGTGTGTGTATGTGTGTCTCTCTGAGTGTTTGTGTGTGTGTGTGTGTCTTCTCTGTGTGTGTTTGTGTGAGCCACTGTGTGTGTGAGTGTGTGTGAGTGTGAATATGTGTATGTGTGTGTGAGTGTGTGTATGTGTGTCTCTCTGTGTGTGTGCATGTGTGTCTGTGTGTGTGTATGTGTGTGTGAAAATGTGTGTGTTTGTGTGTGTGAGTGTGTGAGTGTGTGAGTGTGTGTGTGTGTGAGTGTGTGTGAATGTGTATATGTGTGTGAGTGTGTGTATGTGCGTGTCTATGTGTATGTTTGAGTGTGTGTCAGTGTGTCTGAATGTGTGTATTTGTGTGTTTGTGTGTGCATCTCTGTGTGTGCCTCGGCATGAGCCTCTGTGTGTGTGAGTGTGTGTGAGTGTGAATATGTGTGTATATGTGTGTGTATGTGTGTGTGTGAAAATGTGTGTGTGTTTGTGTGTGTTTGTGAATGTGTGTGTGTGTTTGTATTTGAATGTGTGTGTGGGTGTGTGTGAATGTGTGTATGTGTTTGTGTATGTGTGTCTGTGTGAGTGTATGTGTATGTGTGTGTGTGTGTGTGTGTGTGTAAGTGTGAGACACTGAGGTCTCTCCAGTATGCAGTGAACACAGTGGGCAGTGCTGGAATGCAGAATGCCACCTTACAACAGTCAGATCTCATTAAAGCAGTCAAGTCAAACTGAAACAGACTCCAACAGCAGACGAGCGGGGAGAGGTGATGGAGCAGTGGTGTGTTGAATACAAGAGAAAGAGACATGCTTCTTTAGGCATGACGGAGAGGAAGATCTCTGTTTGGCGTTTCTGCTCACAGCACTGCAGTACACACTTTATACCACAGAGCTCAAAGACGGAGCTTTCAAACCTGCGTCTGAGGAGTGCAGCAGTAAAACAAGATCCTGCACCAAACCCATTGCCATGGCATCACACTACAAGACAACACACACACATACACAAACAAATACACCCAAGCTGCATCCTTGTACCCACCCTTACACATGGAGCTTTATGAGCACATGGCGAAACACATCACAGACTTGCGTGCAAAGTCTGCATAGCTGTCATGTTTTCTAAACATGGGGAAGGCTAAAAGAGAAATTACAACAATGGGTAAAATAGGAATCAGATGGAGGAGGTGAAGAGAACAGAGAAAAAAAATTTCTTTCCCTCTGAGCACTTCGTACCTCTGTACTCATCCTGACCAAAATACTACATAATAAAGGGCAAAGGAAAATCCTACAACCCTACTGTTGGTTTCTGTGCACATTTGGCAGCAGTCAGTTCTCAAGCCTGAATCAGCATCAGTGAATCAGTGCAGTAGAAGGCACCGTGGCAAGCAAATGACACTCAAGGACACCAAGACAATGTCTCGACTTTTTTCTTTTTGCTTAGAAGCTTTATTTGGTTTGTGTGAAAAGCCTAACTAGGCTGATATATTCGGCTGCATCCCAAACAGGGAGCAGGATACTACAGCACATGTACTGCCACATACACAAAGTCTGCTGTAGGCTTTTAGTTTTGACATGCTATTTCTTACATCAGCATGTCATTCCAACTCCCCCCACCCCCTACCGCATGTGCTGGTTCGGAGAGTTATACTATGATGTTTGCAGCCAGCTGTAGTCTCGCGTTGTGCCGTATGTTAAACGTGAGGCGACGGGGAGACAGCGGGAGGTGAGTGTCAGTCAGCCGTCACTGACGCTAATGCATCGACGTCAGAGCTTTGTGCGTCACGGGCTTTAGAGCTCAAGTGTCTTGTTGCTGTGATACAGTCCCTGGAGCTCAATTTTAAAAATTTAAATAAATAAATTAAATAATGCTGCCTTATGATTATGCAGAAATTTTGGCTGCGTTGGAATGTTTTTAAAATGGAGGACAGTCATAAGCCGTATAATGCAAGCAGTAATTTTTTATTTTATTTTTTTGGGGGGGGGGTGTTCATCAAAAGGGTCCATGGGGCAATAACTCCTTGACCCAGCCTTCACAGAAAGAAGTTTACTCCCGGTCACAGCAATAACCCAGTAACAGAGGACTGGACTATAATGGGGTTTGATTCAGTGATACCTATGTCTCCTGTGGTTCTGCTGTGAACACAGTGTCTGCTTCGATTGGTGCTGATATTAATACAAGAGGTCACAATGTCTGATCCTTTCTGCACACTGTTAGATGAGTCAGTTTAATCCACTGTTTCTACGTCAGAGATCAGGAAGGAGGAGCCGATCACGACTCACTGCATGCAGCCCGTCACGCTCCCTCTCTGCCACACACATCCGCTCTATTATGACATCCTATCCTCTCTTCTGCCATGGCAACACTCAGCTGACCCATCTTCCGCGTCAGCGTTCTCTCTTTCCTTTCATTTTCTCTCCATCAGTTACCTGTGCTGCAATCGTCTCTCAGCGCTCTTTCCTCTCTCCATATCCATCAGTACTTCCCAGCAGGCTCTAGCAAGAGTGGCCAATAGTCAGAGATAGTCATCTCTAGCGCTGCCAGTGTAGAAGAACAGCTACCTAATCTGATATCACATTCAGCACATACCTTAGAAAGTATAGGAATGTTTCTTTTGTATCAATGGGCAGGATGACATTTTATATGATTAAATGCTTTAGGTAGAATAACCAGCTTGTTTTTCATCATCATCATCGTCTTTAGTGATTTATTCAAAGCAGCCAAACTGTTCAAAATCTTCAAAAACAAACCCAAAAAGCAGGCAATATCCCTCAGCACATGTCACACTATAAAAGGTCTTCCCAGTCCAAAAACGGACACCAAAAATTACCCTGACATTAGGTGATGTTTTCAAGTTAATGTGCAAAAAGCAAATCCAAGATGGCAACTATGGTTGTCATATTGGAGATCTCACTGCAATGAAAATCGACAGCCTTGTGTAGTTACACAGCCCGAACATCTGCACCAAGAATGCTGATGCCCGGTCATGATGTTTTTGAGCTAATGCGTTGAAGGCAAATTTAAGATGGCAGATGCGGTGACCATATTGGATATTGGACCAAAAAAAAATTTGATAGGCTTGTGAAGCAAACCCAGTCCAAACAACCACACCAAAAGCAGTGTGGATCAGTGATGGCATTTTTGAGTCAGTGTGCTGAATGCCACTGTCTACACACGGACAGATGGACAGACACCGTGTGCTTAAAAACAACCACAAGTACTTTGGACATCCTTAACACTGGGTCTCTACAGAACAGTTTCCAGTTACCATGTTATTTCGGAATAACCGCCTGATGGCACCATGATAGTTTATGACATCACAAATCTCTCTCAGTGGCTTAAACCTGATATCATACACTAAAGGAAAAACTGAGAATATTTATTCATTCCTTTGTTCGTTTTCTTTCCACTTTATTCTCATGTGAGTGGGAGTGGCTTCGGCATTAATCGGAGGTCAGTCAACTGTTCTCTATCCTCTGGCACAGATTAAAAGACATTCCCAAGATAACTGCAAGACAAGCTGGTCGGCAATATCTGGCTCTATCCTACGATCTCCGTTCACCGAGGCGTGCCGGATACAGCTCTTGTAAGATGCCCAAACCACCGCAACTCCCTGGTTCCCCTTGATTCAGAAGAGCAGAACGACCTTAAATGGTAAATGTGATGCTTGAGTAAACATGTTTTACCCTGATATAAACGTACAGGAGCCATTTAAGAGGAGTTAACCATTACAATTTTTAGGCATACCTTACATGCACTTTGAGGGGGGTTTTTTTGTATATAAAAATGATACTGGACCCATGTCTATTCATCATGCTGTTTTTTTCAACCACTTACAGATCAAAATCTTGAAATCTTTCAAACCTGTCTGAGAATATGTACGTGCTCTGCAAAACAGTGAAGTGTTTGCTGTAAGACAGATTTGCACATGGCCCTATGTTAAATTACTTATACAAACAATCAGTGATTCCTTATCATGACATAATGTGTGTGGGACTGTGACAGACTGTCAACAAGCTGCTTTGTGTTATTAAATGTTCATGATCATATGCGTGGAATTTAGTATAATCTGCAACCATAATTAAAAATAGACCGCAGCGGTCCAAAGCTCTCACCGCCCAGGGATGTGTCCTTTAAACTTGATCTATATTGTCCTTAAATCAAAATCAAAACTGTTGTGTTTAACAAATGAAGTCCAGGTAGCTCATTAATTATGCACGGATTTTGGTGTGCGGCAATCCCAGGCGATGTACCTGTAAGACAAATCAGCATACCAAATTTTATTAAAATCCGAGCAGGCATTCCTATTATCATCCAAAAACCAAATTGTGACAGATGAACGGATGGAGGCCACCCATTTCCATAGCTGCCCCACTTTGTGGCGGGAGATAAAAAAAGGTTAAACAGCCAAGAGTATGAAGGGGTCCTCTTACCCATACACACTTAGTGAAAGTACAGGGGAAACTCTTACACCCAGCAGGGGGTCAACTAATTAGCATGATGATTAAACAGGCATTAATAAATGGAAATGCTAGTCGGTTGGTTTTATACCGATTCTGTTAAATCTGCTCTCTGTCGGTGTGTAAAAAGCACCAATGGGAGCAGGTGTGCTGCTGTTGCTGGGCAGTGCGATGTCAGGATGAATCAAGACTCAAGTTTCCGTGAGGCTGCAGAATTGAGTCGTGCTACAGCAGCAAAGCAGGGAGTCTCTCATCTGCAGCACAGAAATAAACCACAATGGAGATGCTACAAGGCCTAGTACAAAAGGTTCTTTTAATGTTTAATCATACACCAGCATCTCCGTTAGCACACCTCTCAGTTTAAATAACATACATGCACTATACAGTGCCATATAGAAGGCCATACAAACCAGCACAGGTACACAGTATTTAAGTGAAGCCACAAAATTTATAGAGAAATGTATGTTTCATATACTGAGGTACTAGATTATATTACAAAGACATGGTAATGGTTGTAGTTCTATAAAAAAAAGTACTGCATACAGAAATGTAATGTAATGTGAATTATACTTCATTACTTTGTTTAGACTAACACCGGTTCAAGATATGATGTGGACATTGACCATCAAAGCAACGACAAAGACTAAAAAGTGGTTGGCAATGAGATAAAAGCAGTGTTATCATGAGAAACCAGAAACAAAATACAGGTGTTATCTACTAGACTCTTAACTATGTGTTATCCAGTTTATTAAATTTTCACCTAGAAACCACGGAGGGGCGTAAGCATGCCCATGGCCTCCCCTTGACATGCGGTGCTACTACCTGCCTCTTTTTCAAACTGCTACGCATGTGTATATGAGGGCGGTCTATCGCCAAATCGCCATCCGCCCACTCATATGAATGAGCTCACAAACGCTTATGATTGGCCAATGTGACAGGAAAGTGAGTGTATGCCATCCCTCCCTCCCATGAGAGCTCGGCCAATTAGATCCCATAGACTCCCGGTCACCGACGGCTGTGACATCAACCCGGATTCAAACTTACGATCTGCGGGTTGATAGTCACGCACCTAGTCAATGTGCCACTCGGGAACCCAGAAACTGGAATTTTAATACAGCTTCAAATACTGTACCAAGTAACATTTCTACAAAATCCAAATTGGACAGACCGAACATGAAAATGGGCATATTAGACAAAAAAAAAAAAGATATTACACAAATAATTTGGAATATTATGTTTTATGAATCATACTATTCCTAACTTGAGATAGAGCTGCTACAAATCCTGCCATACATTGAAGAGAATTTGTGTTAACCTTCATATGTTTTAGTTAATGAGAAGTCATTAAATTCTAGTGAACATTGATAATTATAAGTTCTGTAGGGGTTAGTCTAAGGCAGATATAGGTGTGAGGAATCAAGGTGAAAGGTTATGTGAAGTGTTAAATTCATAAAACAGCATTTCTTTTGTAAACTTTTTTAATTTGTGTAATAGCCAGATTAGTTGGACAAAGATAGACTAAATGCCTGATTGAAGAAAAATATTATGCATTCTAAATGATCTATATATGATACATGATAATTTGATACTCTATCGCTTACATTCTAGTCAAAAACCATTGACAAACATTTTTTGATACAATTTTCACTAACAAAATGTACAGTTTGGGTGGGTTTGACAGAAACTGATACTAGATGAGTAGCAGTCACATGAGTGAATTAATCAATAGCCCAGGCAACCAGGACAAGCAGGTTTAGTTTTTGGGCTTTCATTTATTTTTCATTATAACTGGCTAATGGATAAATGGGTTAAACAACCAAAAAAAAAAAAAACCTTGATATGTTTAAACTTAGCACTTCAACATGGTGTGGAACCTCCAGGATGTTTCCAAACTACATTGAACATACACAGCAAGCTCAAGCCTCGAAAAGTAGGTTCATGGTCAATCAAAACGGTGGAACTTTCACTACCTAAAATATCTAAACTGTTCATCCTTAATTCAGATCAGATTTAGCATCCACCACCTGGGGCAACCCACTAATGTATCTGTTCTACATATTGATGAGCTCAAGTTGTTCCTAACTTGAACACATTATGAGAACAAAATGGTGGCCAAAATGGCGTTGGTACAGTGACGGTGACTGCTATTCAAAGCTCAGTATCACACTGAAAATGAGACTCAGGTTACAAAGTCAAAATCATATTACAAAGACCTCTGCAGGACAACTCAAAATCTGCTGCCTGCAAATGTTTTTAATAAAACAAAAAATATGATGCTTTTGGTTGATCAATTCATACATACATATATCATGACACATATGAGCCAACACTGTACAACACAGACAACCCATAATATACAGTGTTTGCTTTTACTCTACATTATTATTTAAAGGCAACCTGAAGAAAATGGTGGAGGATCTTGTGAGGTAGTATGCGTGTGGCTAAAACTATGAGCTTAAGCCTGTCGAGAGCCAGATGGTTGGCTGGTAGTCAGTGTTACTACGTCTCTCTATGATCAGTCTGGGATTATCCTGTTATGTGCTTTAGATGCATGAGGATTCACAGCAGTTAAAACAAAACAGGTCCTACAAATCCCCACAATGACACAAAGAGAAGGGGGAAGAGATATTACTGTCATGGTGATCTCAGGGCCACACACCTCTGCCAAGCCACTATGTGTACTTTTTAGGAATGATAGATAGTACATGCTCTCCGTAGTGTTTTTAATACCAGCCTGATACAGGCAAAGGTTTTGTTGATGATTCAACTCAGTAAATAGACACAGAATCCTGGGATGCTTAAGCTCTGATAAACCCTGCCATTTGTTTTTGGTGAGCCCAGTGCTCTCCATTTTGAGAATCTCTGAGACAAGCCTGGAGACTAACACAGCAATGTTCGTAAATATAAACTGCACATCAGTCTCTGAATCCTGCCACGGTTCTTAAAGCCTGATTACAGCTTATAAACACCATTACTTTCAACACTTCATTCCTCAGAAAATTACTGTTCTGTGGGTTACAAATAAACAATGCAGGGCCTGGCAAACAGTGACTCAGCTCTCTGAATAATGTTTACCCTTGATAGCGCATGTCGCTGTCATATCCACGTCACACAACACAGAATGGCCCTTTCGTAAACGACCCTGCACTTTCATGAGAGCAGAACCTGCTGTGCAAACACTAACTCAAAGCAGAAGCATTTAACCATTAAAAGTTTAAATTACTCTCATCACATTGTCCTGCTTGGCCTGAGCAAGAATTCAGAAGCTCACCAACATATTGAAAACAGCACAACTAGGTGCTCGAGAGATACCTCCTCGTTCAGGGCAAAGGTGAGCCAGTGTTTAAGAAACTTCCTCATGAAGTAAATAAAGCTTTGAGCTATTAATGTTCAACCTGTCCAAGCGATTACTTTATAGTAGTCCTCAAATACTCTTCTAAATGGAGGTTGTGTTCTACGATTTGTATTTTACTACACTGACAGTAAAATTTGTGAAGCAGTATACACTTAATGACCACTTTAATTCAAATACCCATACCCTAACTCAATCTATTATCCAATCAGACAATTATGATAGTACACTACCTAAAATCATGCACATACAGGCCAAGCGCAACAAATAATGTTTACATTAAACAGTAGAATGCAAACAGAATGATCCCAGCGACTCAGACCTTGTCATGGGATGTGTTTAAAACAGAAGGTTGCTGCCTTCTGTCTTTCTGCTTTGTTGCCATAATAGACAGCCAACTCATAATTCATGACTTTAGGATAAAGGCACCCTCTGTGTACTTTGGATTGCTACCTTTCTCCCCTCTTGTTAAAAGACAGGAAACAAGAGTTTAATTAATCAATCAGTCAGTTTCGAATCGATACCTCGCTGTCTAATTAAAAACCCTCCTGAGACAGCATTTTCCTTCTTTCAACACAACCGTGTGTGCTGGTGGTCAAAAACTGTATTTTAGATATACAGACTGGTAGAAAAATATAAAATAGTCCACAGGGGTCCAAAGTCCCCGCCGACCAGGAATGTGTATTTCAAACTTGATCTATATCTTCTTTAAACCAAAATCCAAACTGTTGTCCAGTGTCCAGGTGGCTCATTAATTACGCACAGATTTTGGTGTGCACCAGTCCCAGACAAGGTACCTGTAAGACAAATCTGCATACCAAATTTTAACAAAATCCAAACAAGCATTCTCAGGTTATTGCCGGAAACAAAACTGTTGTGTTAAATAAATTAAGTCCAGATGGCTCATTAATTATGTGCGGATTTTAGTGTGCACCAATCCAAGGCAAGGTACCTGTAAGACAAACCCGCATACCAAATTTTACCCGCAAACCCATTCCCATAGCCATCAAATGAGTGGAAGCTCTGTGGGCAGAAAAAGCTTGGTGATGAAAGCAGTCAGAGAATGTGAAGACAGGATTGAGCTAAAAGGGAGTCAATAATCCAGTCTTTACAACTGCGGTGAGCCGAAAAGCATCTCAAAACCAACAGACAAACATCTAACAACAAAAAAAAGAAACATCAGCCTTTACTCGTTTCAGACATGAATAGTAATCTGAGGTTACAGTTCGACCAGGTTCACCAAAATCTGTACAGTGGAAAAATTTTAAAATGTTCTAAAATGTGTTCCTATTAAAGGGGCCAATGGATAAGTCTAAAGACTTTTCAGACATCTTGTTACTTATATAGATCATGCATGGAACAAATCAATGTAGATCAATTGCTGGCCAGTGAGACATTTTCTAGATATCAGAGTCTGCCTGAGAAGAACAGTATACCAATTCTGAAGCAATATTTCCCTGAATCCAGGCATTAGTCTCTGCATTGCATCAATTATCTATAAAGAATAGGCACAATGTCAAAAACATAGGTGTAGTGCTAGGAGGTTCACTAAATGGACTTCACTGAGAAACCACCTCCAAATTAATGTCTTCATTTTATTAATTTTCAGATTTTATCTAATATTCTCATAATGTCCATTGGTACCAATTATGAGCCTTTAGCTGGCTCTCACTCATCCCCTTCAATATCTGCTCATATGACATCTAACCAGTGCTTTCTCTGATGCATGTAGCTCTGCTACTGTATCTTTTTAAACACAAAAGCAGCTGAACAAACGCAGAGGAGAATAGTAACTACTCTCGTCTTTATTCACGAATTCAAATATGGCTTTTCTGTTGCCTCTCTCCAAGTCTGCTTCAGCTGGGACTGGCTCTGACTTCCCCTGTGACCCTGATGGATAATCAGTATAGACAACGGTTAAAGGGAGAGATTGCTTGGACTTCTATCTTCACACTTTTCTTTAATTATGTGCTGCACATTTATATTTGCACATTTGTCTCTGCAGTGTAATCTGCACATACAAAAAAAATAAATAAAAGTGCTTAACACTGCTGTCACCATGGCTACCTCATGAAAAATTCAAGCCTTTTAACTTTTTTTTTTTTTACTGTTGTATAAAAAATGCTGAGTGAGGCAATTCTGTCCTGTCATACAGGAATCAGAGAAATGGAGAGACACAGAGGCAAGAAATTTGTCACCAGCTGTGTCAAAAGCCTTAATCTGACCTCTCAGGGTTTTTTTTTTTACGTTAAAGACCCTCCCCTGGGATTAAAACCCACTATGATCATCTATTATTAAAAATGTTTCAGGCAGATCACTAATGGGGCATATGCGCATACATGAATTTCATCACTGTATAAGAGGTATTCCAAGAGGTATTCTTAAGACTGTTCAGCACTGTTGAAGCATGTCCAGCCTCTCCTGATGTAAACGCAAGCACAGGTAAACCCGACCTCACAGGCACCTCTCTCTGTGTTATTCAGCAGTTCTCAAATCACAAAGACAAAGGCTGCAGAGTGAAGCGAGTGTGGGCACACCATGACAGCGCAACACAAAGAAGCTGAACGTGAATCCATGACATTAAATTGACTTTTAAACATTAAATTGATAGCGGAGGCTACTGAGGCCCGATGAGGCTAGTGAGGCCCGATGAGGCTAGTGAGGCCCCAAGAGGCTACTGAGGCCCCAAGAGGCTACTGAGGCCCCAAGAGGCTACTGAGGCCCCAAGAGGCTCCAAAACTTATTCACTTCAGCATATCCAGAGACATTGGTCACAGGCTGCTCAAACAATATTTTACATTAGGTATGTGAATCTAAAAACAACAACTTACGATTTAATTCGATTCAGATTTTTGGGGTGACAATTCCATCCAGAATCGATTCTCGATTCAAACGGATGTTTGACTCAACCATTACAAACAAAGGGAGCCAGTTTCACGAGTAACTACATTCTTCTATAAGCCAGGAACAACTCTTCTATAAGAAAGAAAGAAATTACATTACTAGACAACTGGTCTTGTAGATGTTCTGATCCGCTTTGCTCGTTCAGAGTTGGTTGAGAGTTTAGTGAAGTGATGGAGTGTGTGTTGGGTCAGGAGTTGGTCGTGCCTGCTGCTCCGATTCTTTTAGCTCCGGGTGATGGCGTAAGATGTGGGCTCGGGGATTTGAAGTGTTCCCAAAATACTTGACTTTTATTTTTCAGATTTTGAACACCCCATATATCATGTCAAGCTTCTTCTTAACCGGAAAATCAGAAGTGCACCCAAACATTTGCCTTCAGCGAAGACGATGATGGCTGTAGGCTAAAAGCTAGTTCTGGAGCCGCCACTAAATGGAACAATTCACGACGGAGGCCGTGCCTGAATAAACGGTACGTGCTGTAAGGTTGGAAATGTTCAAAAAACATATTTTTAAAGATTGATTCTTGAAAAATTGGATCAATTCAGAATGCTAATAAATAAGAATCGCGATTCAGACATGAATCGTTTTTTTTCCCAGCACCCCTATTTTACATACAGACACACCAAGAGGTTTGTTTTTAATAATGATCTAATGAATAAACTGGGTTCTAACGCAAGATGGTTAAAGTAAGCAAATGCAATCAGCTAGTCAAAATGTCCCAGCTGGAGACCAAAGGTTCCTAAATCAGTTTATTTTTGCTCTGAATAAACTGCCCATTGTTCTTGAGCCAGGTAATCAAACACTCGTGTGCTCTTGAGTATCTGTTTCAGGTTTGTGGGAAGCTATTAAAAACAACCTACAATTCTAAAGTATTAAGAATTCTTCTAACAGACACGCTATAATGTACACCAACCTCCAGGCAAACAGGGAGTGGCATGATCATCAGTTCAAAGGAAAACTGGTTGCTATTTTCCAAATGTGTATGCAATAATTCAGAATTGAGGGTTTTATTTTTGCTGGTTACTCTGACTGATGTCCCATGTACAGCAAAGTCATCTTCTGAGTATCCTTTGGTGGTGTGCAAAGCAAATGAAACACTACCTGAACCAAATTAGAAGGGTAGGTAATCATTTCCTAGTGTTTCCAGCTGTTTCCTACCACACAATAACCTAGTTGTGAAAGGCAGAAATGCTTTCAACAGAACAAAAGAACAGGGAGTAGTTATTAGAGAGGGAACGATGTTGTGCTACATACCATCTGTATAACTAGAAAACACAACACTGTACAAACACCAGATTCCCATCTACAATTAGATTACATTTTCGTACACCCTCAAACCCATACGAAACAGTCCAATATTACCATTATTATTGTTTTTTCACCCAACTTGCAAATTACTGTAAAAACAATAAATGTTAACTTCAATACCTAGCTCAAAGAATGTATTTGACGTACAATTAAAGTACTATCCCAATAAAAGAGTGTGATGTACACATTTCCTGATATTGTAATGCATCCATTGCATTAAAACGGTCATATACTCCCTTCACCATGAGGTCTTTACCCAGTGTTAAATACATTTGCACACAAACAGACTTCTTGGACTTGTTAAAAATGCACAGTTTGTTCCATTAAACATTCACCACGGCAGCTCTGCTGCTACATTTATCAGTCTTTCACCAACTGGCCTCAAGCAACAAGCAAAGAAGCTCTCCGTTGGCATGATAATCGAGCAGGCGCACCAAGCAGCACCTGAGTAGAGAGAGAGATGAAAGCAATCAGAGTGAGTAATTGAAAGAACATGAACGTGGGGGGTGTGGAATGACATGAACAAGAAAACAGAGAGGAGAACAGAGAGAAAAGAATATAGCCCACTTTACAATTTTGAGTTGAGACAGGCCATGGGTGTCAATTAGTCAGCGATACCGCTTGGGGCGTCTTCATCAGGTGGTGTGTGTATGCGCCTGTGTGTGTGCCTGAATCAAAAACGGCACCATGCTCTCAACAATACAACAGCGAAGGTCCTTCAACAACAAGAAAAATAAGAGAACTATGGCGACTTGCTCAAGAAAAAAGGGGGAGAGAAGGCAGAAATGACGCAACAGCCACACTCCAGTATCTGTGGTTATTGTGGGCACAAGCGCTTTGCTTAGAATAGAATATGTAAAGGTATTTACATAACTTGGTGTGTATAATCTTGGGCTTCATGCAAAAGACTTAAAGGGCTGCAGACACAAAGCTGTGTGCATTATTACTATTAACCCATGAACTAATAAGCGTCAAGAAGCATAAACAGACATTTGACATGGCAGTAAACATTGCACAGCTCCTCAACTGTGCAATAAGGCTACATTCTTCTCCTTTTGGCTTGTAAACAGCAAACAATTTCAATGAACATATTCGCTTGCACATGAATTGCTCTGAATCAGAATCTTTAAAGTAAAATAAAGCTAGTGTGAAAAGAACTATAAATTGAGCAGTGGACTACATTTTGGTTTCATGGTCTTCCCACTCTTGAATACATAAATATGGCACTGGCGACAATCACTGCTCTGCCCTTTTAACAGCTGATGGAGTGAATGGAAGATCAGAGACAGCTGATTGCAATGTCTGTGTGAAAAATGCTGGCATGAGCAAGGCCAAGCTTAGCTTTGATTAAAGCCATGGGCTAGAGGCAAGATTTAGAGCAATGGAAGCCTGGCATTTGGATGGACCCCACCAAGTGAATAGGATGGACACTTTTAAATTTAAGCCCAGACAATCTGATGAAGAATCTGAGAAGAAAACACAGTTGCCAGGATGCTTAAGAAGAACCTCAGCCAACACTGGCAAAATGGGTCTATTTAAATGTCTTCTTATTTTCAGGAATTTATCTGTTAAATAATTCCTTTGTTTCTGGAGCATCCATGGGGACCAGGACACAAAACAAGCCAGTAATAATTCACCTATGAGCACTATGAACAGAACAATCAGTCCTAGTCCTTTGGCATTTTCAGCCCGCTTGTGAAAACACAGTCCAGCTATGTTTGAGTATTGTGTCTGTCTAACAGCAGCAGAAGAAAAAGGATACCATATAAAGTAATTCAGTGCACACAAAAACATGCCATTCATTGTCCATAAATATTGAATGTTGATAAAGTTGTTATTTTAACTGTCTAGTGCTATATACTGCTAACCAAAAGTTCCAAAAAGTGTTTAGGCAATCGGTTGCTCAGCTGATCCATAGTCAGGTAGCATTACTTTTCTTACTTACCAGTAAAGAGCTATAATATTTTGAGTTGATTTCATGCGGGGCATTTGTATGATGTTTGTTACTGTTTAAACTCAATATGAAGCCAACGAGCTGGCACTGCTAGTAAAGCAACTAAAGTGGATGACAGAAAAATTCTTTTCCTGATGAAAAAAGAAAACAACTTCACAACAGACATCCAGTATGGGGATATAACAAGGTCAATATACAAATATAGAAGGTTTATTACAAGATGTCAACCCCTGGCAAGCACTGAAAACAGATTCGAATTCCCCAGAAATGTTTAGTTCTAGAACTATATCCTATTAACTGATGAGATTAAAAAAAAAACACTTGCACTAGCATGACGGGAAGAGAAGAATGTGGAGGAAGGAAGGAACTGCTCAGTTTCAGCCAGATGCTTCAAAACCCATTGGACAACTCTTTAAGTGCTAATGGATGATGACTCAACACATACTTTAAGAAAAAAAATAAATAAAATGTTCTGCAATGACCGAGACAATCACCTGACCTGAATCCATTTAAGCATGCATTTGTTTCAATGAAGGAAAACTAAAGGCAAAACACCATAAGAACAAGCAGGAACTGAACAGAGCTGCGGTAAAGGCCTGGGAAATCATTATCAGGGAAATAGGACCACTGTCTGGTGATGTTTATGAGTTGCAGACTTGAGGCTTTGCAAACAAATATTGAACATAAGTTATGATTGCACTACTTTGTTCAATCCCTTGTTGTAGAGTACATATAAAAACAAGCCCCAATTCTCTTTACCTGATTTAGGCATAGAAATAGGCCTGGAAATATCAATATAAATTCCAGTATACTGCAATAGACAGCTGAAATGAAAACTTTACTTCTGAAATAAGTAAAGTGGCTTGCAATATTATTCTTACACCTTAAACTTTTCCACATTTTGTCACTTCGCAACCACAAATGTAAATGTTTTTTATTTTGGATTTTGTGTGATAGACCAACATGAACTGGCACATAATCGTAAGGTGGAAGGAAAATTATACATGTTTTTTTTTTAAATCTTAAAAGTGTGGCATGCATTTATATTTAGCCCCCTTAACTGTAATACCCCTAAATAAAATTAGAAAATTGAGTCCCCCTGTGTGTAATCTAATCTCAGTATAAATACAGCTGTTCTGTAAAGGCCTTACAAGTTTCTTAAAGGACGTTAGTGAACAAACAGCATCATGAAGACCAAGGAACACACAAGACAGGTCAGGGATAAAGTTGTGGAGAAGTTTAAAGCAGCATTAGGTTATGAACAAATATCGCAAGCTTTTAACATCTTACAGAACACTGTTCAATCCGTTGTCCAAAAATATGGTAAAAGTATGGCACCAACTGCAAGCCTACCAAGACATGGCCGTCCACCTAAACTGACAGGCTGAGCGAGGAGAGCATTGATTAGAGAAGCATCCAAGAGACCCATGATAACTCTGGTGAAGCTGCAGAGATAAACTGCGCAGAGGGGAAAATCTGTCCACAGAACTATTGATTGTCCACAAAACTATTGATTGTGCACTCCACAAATCTGGCCTTTATTGAAGAGAGGCATAAGAAAGCTATTGTTAAAAGAAAGCTTTTAGAAGTCCAGTTTGACTGTCAGTTC
Organism: Porochilus rendahli; assembly: GCA_039654305.1. Lineage (NCBI taxonomy): Eukaryota > Metazoa > Chordata > Actinopteri > Siluriformes > Plotosidae > Porochilus > Porochilus rendahli. Next base: position 22,002,265 of record JBCNYG010000025.1, read on the forward strand.
TTGTATGTGGAAGAGGGCAGATGTATCTTAAACTCAGTCATTCATTACGCTTCTATATTATATATAATATCTATTTTGTACATATATA
>JBCNYG010000025.1:22031698-22042375 GCA_039654305.1 Porochilus rendahli
AGTGAACCCAAGAAGCTCTGAAAGCCTCGGCTAGTGGGCAGACACTCAGGCTGGCAGAAACCCAGGTGCCACTTTCCCACCATGTGAGTGCTGTATCCAGCCTGGCGAAGTCTTTCAACTACAAGCTTGAGCTGAACGATTTATAGACTAACCATGATGCAAAGGTCAAAAGTCAAGGTTTGACCAAATGTGCTTTGTTTTTCAATATAGTCTCCTCTGCAGTCTACATACCTTTTCCATCAGTGTTACAGCGAATGGATCCCCTTGGTATAGAAGCTCTCAAGTTTCATTGCTCTGGCATTACTCCTTCTTAGTCAGCCAATGAGCTTTTTAGCCTGCCCTCTTAAACACAGTGTGTTTAAAAAAATAATAAATTAGCTTGTTAATGCGGGATTGACCGGAGAGTGGTTTAAACTGACATGAAGGCTACAGTATCTCAAATATCCACTCTTTACAAACGTAGTGAGCAGAAATGCATTTCACAACCAACCAAACGTCCACATCAGGGCAGTTGTGGCTCAGTGGTTAAGGCTTTGGGTTACTGATTGGAAGGTCGGGGGGGGGGGGGGGTTCAAACCCCAGTATCACCAAGCTGCTACTGTTGACCCTTAACCCTGAACAGCTCAGTTGTATAAAAATAAATGTTCATTGCTCTGAATAAGAGTGTCTGCCAAATGCCATCAATGTCAATGTAAACATCAGGTTCCACTCCTGTTTCCAGGTTTGGAAATCGAACCCTAGCAACCATTTGGTCCATTCGCAAAGGTCAGCACAGCCCAACTGCAGTGAGTGAGCCTCGCTCTGGGCAAACCACCTGCTTGAAAATGGTATGGCCTGTTATTTGGCCTGTGATACACAGGCTTGATGTTACAGTTTACGTAGCCATAGTGTACACAAGAGAAGGTTAGTGGTTGGGAAACAGTCTCTTACCTGTGACTTGTATATATTGCCTCTACAAATTATTCATTGTGTGTGTGGCCCTGTCTGTTTGCCCTGTTCCTGTTTGCCCTCTGTCGAGGCGCCTGGTGTGTGTGAGGAATGTAGCAGGCTGCTGTTGGAGAGTGTTGGTTTCTGCCTGGATGTCTGTAAGCGTCGATTCAGTCAGAGTCAGTGTTGATTTCGCATCACTTGGATCGACTAAGAGAGGGAATTATGTGCTTTAATTGCTTAGCTGGGATATTTATTTGGACATCGTCGGATGTTGTGACCAGATAGAATTTAATTTCACTGTATTTTTTTTCTGCCTGGATATTCTGTGGAAGGGTGTTCTACCCACAGTGCCACACAGACAGACAGGTTTTTCGGACATGACTATGCTCTGGAACTCCACTTTCTGCATGGCACTTGGCTGCCTCTCGTGCCTGAGAATCGCACTACCGCTCAGTGCAGAGCACAGGACCGACCAAAAACCACCTGGCATGGCTAAAGTCCCTCCACACATCATCTTTGTGATGGTAGATGATCAGGGCTACAGTGATGTGGGCTACCATGGCTCGGACATTCATACACCGGTACTGGACCAGCTGGCTGCTGAAGGGGTGAAGCTGGAGAACTACTACGTCCAGCCAATCTGCTCACCCTCTCGTAGCCAGCTCATGACCGGAAGGTTAGTACAATCCTGCCTTCTCAACCTGTCTCCCTCTAGTAATTTATTAAATCATTGCAGAAAAGGAGACCTGTTTTTTTTTTATTTAAGCCATATTTTGTGTGTTTTCATATAGTTTTACAGTCGAGTCATCTTTCTCACTTCAGGGGCTGATGTATGAGATGTTTCATTATTTGATTATTTGCAAAAATAAAAAAAGGCAGAGTAGGCAGAACAATTACAAATTTGGGAACAGTTAACAAAATGCAGCAGGAACTCCTCGTATTTGCTGGAGATGACATATTAGATTATATATTCTTTATATATATTATATATAAATCCTATGATTCATAACGATCATAACGATTCCCTGGATGTGGCAGGTATCAAATTCACACGGGCCTTCAGCACTCCATCATCCGCTCACGCCAGCCCCTGTGTCTACCCCTCAATATGCCCACACTTCCTGAAAAACTTCGCCAGGCTGGATACAGCACTCACATGGTGGGAAAGTGGCACCTGGGTTTCTGCCGGCCTGAGTGTCTGCCCACTAGCCGAGGCTTTCAGAGCTTCTTGGGTTCACTGACTGGTAGTGGGGACCATTTTAACTTCCAGAGCTGTGATGGAGTGGAAACCTGCAGCTTCGACCTGCACGACGGTGAACGGCCAGCTTGGGAGTTGAGCGGGAACTACTACACATGGCTGTATGCGCAAAGGTGATGCTCAACACTTCATCTGACTTACTTGATCAATTATGTTGTCTTTACCGATCAGTAATTTGTCTTTATAGAACTATGGCAAAGCTCCAAGGTGCCACCCCCTTAGGCATGGAACATGACTTTGAAGTTTGTCCCGTTTTATTGCCTGAGATGATGCTGATTGGCTGCTATGCACTAACTTGCATGACAATGTGCAGAGATATTAATATAAAAAGATTTACTCAAGGAAACTGATACCCAAAAAAGAGAGTCTCATACCGCACTACTCAGACTTGCACAGAAGAAACATTAATCAACAAGAACTTTTTAAACCAATAATTAAACTGAAAAATGTATTAGAAACATTAAGGTTTTATACAAGAAATAATCACTGAGTGTGGATCACCATATTATTTAAAGTAAGTTTGTCGAGAGGAACCCTGCTCATCTCATGCATAAAGGAAACTCCCTGATTTTAACAGAGAAAGCATCATTGAGACGGGGTTTGGGGAAAATTTCATTAATACTCTCATTTTCCCTAATGCCTTAATTAGTCATAGACCCTCACTGAGACAAAACAGGAGCTCTACTGCCTAAGAGAACCAGTGACAGCAGAGGCTAAACGTTATAAAAGACGAGTAGATAAAACACAGTTACAGGGCTGGTGACGGCAGCAATACAAGTTTCAATTGTGTTAAACGCCTATCACCATACACTACGTCTATAATTCTACTGATGACAGGTTTAAGTGCTATAAACCCAAACTGTGGGACAAAAACAGTGAAATTTGAAACCCCACCTGTAAGAGAAATGCAGCACATCCGCAATGTGTGAGGCCAGGAGGGAGTTTATTGACCGCACCTCAGCCTTCAAGAGGAAATCGATGCAAAAAACCTAAAAAAATCCCCCAAAGTCCATTTCCTACATTAGCTTAAAGTAGATGGCAAACACAAACAGCCATCCCAGAGCTGCGAGAGGAAATGTAACAGGGACAAGGGGGAGATGATTAAGAAGGAAACAAGCAGAGGTGGTCATACTGAAAAGAAACCAGCACAAACACATGCACATGAAGTATTCTGTGTCTAAACTGGGTTTCATACAAGTGCACAGTAATTTCCATTGAGATGCACATCTACAGATGGCATCAATCTTTTGCAGGTCAAAACACAGATTAATTCACTTCTCTCTCCTGCTGAGCAACACACCAACTCAAGGAACTGCAGCAATAGAAGCTTCCCTCTAAAGCAGCACAATTTAGGAATCGGACAGAAAGATGTAACCTAGTGGACAGCACTGTGAGATATGACAGAATTTAGGGGTTTATATTGGTCCCCAGTGGAAGCTTACATTCCAAGAAGCAATAACTTGGCTTCTGGGTTTCTCTCTGGCACAGCAACGGCTATAGAACCGGTCACATGAACAGAGTGATGTTGAGAATTATTCAGGCACCAGACACTTAGTGACAGTAATAAAACATTGCTGAGTAGATTTGATGGCAGAGTAAAGCCTTACGGCTCTAGTCGTACTGTTCATGCGTGAGAGCTCACAGCGCACACTTGAAACATAATTTATGGGTTTCAGCATGAGCACTGTGTATGCCTGCACTGCCACCATGTGCAGTGAGAAGGCAACACATGGAAATGTCTGTCACCAAATTGCAACACAAACCTTCTTAGAAACCTGTTTTTATTTATTGATCCTGTTTATGTAACTGTAGTCAATATAAATGAACTAATTTATTAATTTTATAGTACCATATATATAGTACTAATGAGAACATGCAAACTCCACACAGAAACGCTGCTGCTGCTTAGCCCAAGGCTCAAACCCAGAACCTTATTTCCGTGAGGTGAGAGTGCTAACTACTCCCCTGACCATATACTAGTGCAGCGGCTTGTTGCAGAAATAGCTTAAATACAATAGATACTAGCATGCAGTTTGTACAGAAGCTCATAAAATCATAAAGTAACTCTGGCCATCAAATATATTAACTTTTAAAGATGGCCACCTTTCTGCCAAACCAAAACTTTTAAATTCAGTTTTCACTACGACACCTTATAACACGTACAACAAAAAATGAAAATAATTGTTCTATTATAATATCAACAGCAAAATATTTTCTGAGTTGTCTTCCTTCAGTTCATGAAATTGTATTTATTTATTTATTTTTTAATTTATATTTTACAATATATCATAACTTTTTTTAAATTATTATTTAAACCATGTCAGGAATCTATGGTAATAATTTGGAGAAATTCTCTTTGAAAATACCACATATTTAGGAAAAGATACAAAATTTTGAGGGATGAATAATCACCAAACATCTATTCAAAAAAGGGCAACCATGAAATCTCCATGGCCTTATTTGTCTCCTCTTTTCCTTAATTCGCTTTCCTTTTTTAAAAATGCTTGAGAGTGACAAGCTAGCTTACAATCTTTCCTGAGTCATGAATTCCTAGTTGTTTTCTTGAAATAGGCTGGCTCCACCTAGTGGATGGATGATGAAATATATTTTATGGTAATTGATGCAAAGAACATACGATAAGCGAACTTTACAGGCTTCCACAGGCCACATAAAATTAACTGTAGGGCTGTCTTTGGCCTGCAGGCTTTAAAATTGACACCTATGGTCTAGAGGATTAACCATGGATTTCTCTCCTATACCAATAATATCTGTTCAATAACAAAGTCTGAAACTTACACTGAGCAAAAAGGGGATACGCAGCATTTTTAGAAATTGAATATTTTGATAAAATGGTAATAAATTTCTCAGTTCATCACATAAACACTGGAAGTGCTCAGCTCTGCTCCCCGTGCTCAGCTCCTCTGCCTGCAGGAGGCTTGTCAATATTTTCATTACAAATTAAATTCATCTTGCAAGAAAAGAAATAAAAATGATAAATAAAATAAAATAAAATAAAATGAAATAAGCATACAGTTAACATAACGCTACAGTGACAGCCTAATTTTTCACCACCAAACATGACATTTCCAGTACTGATATGTAATGGGGAAAACTGTGTTACTTGTTATTATACATGACACAAGGAGACAGTAGACTATTCCTTCTAGTGTCCAACCAGCAGAGTTACATAAAATCTGCAACAAAACGATCACAATTTAATATATGATTGGTTAATTCTCACTGAGATGACACTATAAGGGGGTTTAGTAATCGTGCTGTGTTGACTTGGTCCTGAACATAGAGAAGAGAATTTCCAGTGCTGAAGAATAATTAAAATATCTGTGTTAAGCTATTCAGATCTTTGGGAGTCTTATGCCTAAAAATTGGCTATTTAATATGCGTGTTTCTGTTTTAGTTCAGTAGTACAATAACTAGGTTTCCTATAATGTTAGTTTAAAATTGCTTTACATTTAGAATTATACTTTTGTTGCTGCTGTTTGCTCAGTCTTGAACCACCACTGTGTGACAGGACTAACCACGCAGACTCCATGTGGCACCACATCAGTCTGTGCCAAGGTGGTTAATATAAAAAGCTCATTGATAAATTAACAGACACATTTCCAACCTCTCTAAGAGTTTATTAGAGATGATACAGCGTTGGGGGGTTTTAAAAGTTTTTTTTTACAAAATAAAAAATAAAAGAAAGTGGACAGTAACTGGTGTTTGCAGGGCATACCACAGGTTCATAATGCAGCTCTTCTCCTCCCTCTCCATCAGTTTCACTCCACAGAGAGTCCTTTACACAGAACAGGACAGTATTGTCATTTGCACACTGCACCTGGTCACAGACTTGGAATTAAAGTAAAAAAAAAATATAAAAAAAATATCTGTGGGGATTTGCTGAGAGCTCTTATATCACTTAAGACAGATACTTTTGTCAACATTATTAGCGGAGAATAAACTTTACATCAACTTATTGCATACGTTCTGAGTGCCTCATCGTGCATAGTCCATGTACGAGGGGAAGAGAGGAGCTGCAGACTGGCGCTTTCTACACGCCCCGCTTAAACCGAGCTCTGTCCTGTACACTAACGTCATGGCTGAGATCACGTTCAACCCATCAGGCCCAAAATATACAACACTTTAAAATGTACAATGTTTTACAATCAATTCTCTGAAGATATGAGCAAGGCTAGTGTGAGTGCAGATAATTCATGAGTTCATTCGTGCCATCCACACTTTTGGTGTCCCCACCTCTTGGTGAGAAAGGTCTGGATTTAGTAAAAACGAAGCTGCATTCACAGAGTGAAGGATTACCAGCATTCTTCCACATCCTTTCAAGTCCAACAGGACCAACAGGACCCTGTGTTGCCATCGTGCCTAGGGGACGGGCTCATTGTAGCAGTCCACAGATACCCTCTGTTGCCAAGGTCACACACTGCAGCTCAGTCACTACAGTGCAGTTGTTCCTATAGTGTTGTGAGGAGCAGCAGGGTTTGACTCAGCCCTGAGTATATACCTCTCTCGTTCCCAGGGCTCCTGTATTTTGAGTGTGTTTGTGTTCAGCAAGACTCTCTCAGCTCCAACTACTGCTCTGTAACTCCTCTCTGAGCCAAGAGGGAAGTGAAAGCCCAAGTCGGTTCAGCAACTGCAGTAGCTCCACGTTATGCTCTCGGTAATACTCCGTCAGAAAAGCATGTGTCTGTCATACACAAACAATCATGTATCATTAAGGTTTGACATGTTTTATTTCATACATGTTTCAAATCTTTTAACCAATTAAAGTGACATCTTTTCCACAACCATGGATAAAATTTCCAACATCATTGTTTCAGAAATATGAAGCTACTCACTTAATCGCATCAGTTAGGGTTAAAGTTGCCAAATAAAAATACGAATCACTGCAGAATTATTACTTCTACCTCTTTTTGATGTTTTTCATGCAACTACAAATTAAAACCAAGTTCACATACCCCTTAAAAAACCTGTTTTTACATACTTACTAAAATTTATTCTTGGAACATTTCATTTTTGGGTTAGTTAGGACCATTGTTTTATGTGAATTAAGTGAAAGGTTAAAATGTTAGAATAATAATAAAAATTATTTATTGAAACTTTTTCTTTATTAATATTTCCAGTAAGTCAGACGTTTATGCACACTCTGTTCTTAGTAACACTGATGTTTAAATTGGGTCAGTTCTGGGTAGCATCCCACAAGCATCTTACAAGTACTTGTTGGAATTTTAGCTCACTGCCCCAGACAACTAGTGTAACTGAAACTGTATGAGATTTGTATGAGATTTCAAGGCTTCCTTTTCAGTTCTCCATTCAATTTTCCATTCAGCCGAGGTCAGGACTCTTTGATGGCCACTCCAATACCTTGACTTTCTTGTACTGAAACCATCTGACCGGAATTTAGAGATAAGCTTGAGGTCACTGTCTACTTGGAAAACCCATTTCTTCACCAAGCTTTAATTTCCTTGGTGAGATCTGGAGTTTTCTCTTCAATATATCAACATGATTTTCCTTCCTCGTGATGCCATCTATTTTATGAAGTGCACTAGTCCACCTGCGACCAACCTACTACCCCTATGCTTCTCAGGTGTGTTAATTGGATTTCAATACTTACCCATTTTTCTTCCAAATATGGAAGTGCTATTAAAATGTATGGTCAGTATAGTTTTACAGTTATAAATATTTGTTTTGTATTTTTTTTAATTTCCTTTGATTTTCCTACTGGTGTTTAAAGGTATGCTTAAAAATATATTTAAAGATAGACCTCAGCTGCCTTGAATTAGCCATTGATCCTATTAGAAGTGGCTAACAGCCTAATTAAATAAAATAAAAAATTTCCAAGCTGTTCAACTTCTGAACCCAAAGAACTGAGACAGTCAATTCAATTTCAGCTGATCCTTCTGGAAACAACTGTCAGAAAAATCACTTTCACAATGCACAAAGACAATGAGCTAAACAACTTGCAAAAACTACAGCAGAGCTTTTTCATAGACTTCTACAGCACTGGGGATAGATAAAATAAGGGTTATTGTTCCAAAATCTGTATATATGTAAATTTTCATGAATAAATAAATACACAATGGTATGAAGTACCTTCAAAAAAAAAAAAAAATGAACAAAAAGTACCAGCTTGTCTTGAAGATATAAACAGAAGTTTGAGTTTCCCACTTGAAATATTCTTAGGAATCCAACAGAGAAAATTTTCAGAGGAGGATGTTTGTCATGAAACTTTTTCCATTCATAATTAAATAAGCATATGTCGTTTAACGAAATCATGCATTGGTGCCAATATACCCAATTTGTTCTGCACAGGACAGATCTGAATACATGCAAGGAAGTGTCCGTCCAAAACGTCCACTCCGACTTTTCTATCTCTTGTGATAATAAGAGAATAATAAGGAGTAGCATCTTTTTTCAATCCGATGCACTTTTTATAAAGTATATAGAGGTATGTAACTTAAGAGCAAAACATATCTCAACCAGATTCTGAAATGTTGATTACACAAGCATGTGAATATTTGTCCGTCCAAAACCTTTTCTCTAGTTCTCAACTCCAGCTGAACATTATGTGCAATAGTTCAGACATTTTAATATTGCGTTATGATAATGTGATTAAAATTTATTTAAAAAATTTAACTGGTTTTAACTTTAAAATCTTACTACTATTGACGATGCATTTGGACATGCATACGTTCAAAGGCCAAAAATTCCAAGATAAAAAAACGGTACAGCCAACATTTTGAAAGTTTTTATAACCTTGAACATTTAAAATAATTACTACTTTAAAAAAATAGCAAATTAAAAACCTTTATTTTTGAGCCCTTTGGGATTATATGCTCTAGGAGACTGTGAAAACGCCCAGCTTGTAATGTACGAAATGTGTAACTAAATGTTTAAATTGTTAATAAACGAGTTTGGTGAGTTTAAACAAGTGTATTAAACCTTTATGGTGCATTAAGGAATAAGAGGACACTGCAGTACCTCAGGAGCCATTTCTGGATATTTTCTGCCTTTGCTCTTCCCCAGACACTTGGGACGACTTCCCTCCATTCTCTGGCACCAGAAACCTTTACCCTCATCAAACCTGTACATACAGAATGAGCAGCCAGGTATTAGAACATTAATTTCTGTTACAGTTCCCACAGTCAATACTGTAGGACTGAACATGTGCCGATCTCCCAAAACATTAAAACCACTTAATACTGTTTAACAGTACTGCAATACTGTGCAATTCCTCATTGTCCCACGAGGGACTCGACAAGACCTCTGAAGGTGTGTTGGGGTACCTGACACCAAGATGTTAGCAGTGGATAATTTAAGTCCTGTAAGTTGTGGGGTGAGGAGTCCATGGATTGGATGTATTTGTCTAGAACATTTCACAGATATGTAGATCAGTTTGAGATCTGGGGGATTTAAAGGCCAAATCTACATCTTGAAGTCTCTGCAAGGTTCTTCAACACACAGCCACTGCCATTAAGATGTTCCATTGCCATTGACGAGTGTACTTGGTCTTCACCGCTATATAGGTTTTTGGTATGGGTCCAAGTAACGTCTGCACGAATGCCAGGACCCGGTGTTTCCCATCAGAAAATTCCCCAGAGCATCACACTGGATGCACTGAATTGCCTTCTCAGCACAGAGCATCCTGGTGCCATGTATTTACCAGGAGAGTGATGCACCCACACCCGGCCATTCACAAGATGTAAAAGATAATACCTTCCATTGCTCAGTTTTCCCCCTCATGCTCATGTGCCCACTATAGCTGCTGAGAAGCATCTGGTCATCACAGTTAGGCTTTTATCAATCACTCAGATCCCGGCACTTGTCCATTCTCCCTGCTTGCAACACATCCACTGACTGTTCAACTTTTACCCAATACATTCAACTATATAAGGAGCCATTGTAATAAAATACTCAGTGTTATTCACGTAAATGATCAGATAATTTAATGTTAAAGCTGATCAGAATACAGTATCAATAGTTACAAATGGTGTGGATAAGCGAGGTAGGCATACTCACATAAGAGCCTGGGTGTAGTTAAAAATAGGGGTGACTCCTAGAAACCTCTGGATGCCCTCCATTACCAGAGCAGGATTGGAGCGGAGCATAGCTCCATCTGCTATATGTAACTGTGACATTAAAGAGATGCATGTTATACAATGACTAAGAAAACAAACAGTTATGAATTGCTCTGTGGGATTATATCTAACTTCTAGTATATACTGCACAGAATCGGATTGATCTCAGGATAATCCACCTTGCAAACACAGGAGAATGCCTGAATCTAATGGTAATGTAACACATTCAGAATTCAACTTATTCTCACTACAGCATGCTTTTATCATGTTCCCATGTAGCATACATTAAAACAATTATTTGGCTCTGGCTGGGTGGATATTGCTGAATAGTCCCCCTTAATAAGTAATATCCACCTTTGGCAAATAATCGATATATATATATATATATATATATAT
>JBCNYG010000025.1:22057733-22068925 GCA_039654305.1 Porochilus rendahli
TGCAGGACCATATAAAAAATGACCCACATACAATCCTATTCAAGACATTCCTGAGGGGAACCCATCCACCAAATGTGGTCATCTTAGGTCATTTCCATCCAAAGCTATTACACAAACAAGCTGAATATAGAAAAAGTGATCTTGTGACCATAAAACAGTCAAGGTGACCTATAAACAATCCCACCCTATTTGCCCCTGACTTGGACCAATACGCCAAATTTGGTGAACCTGTCATTCCTCCAAGTCATCGCACTAACAATTAGAACAGAAGGACAGACAGACCCCATTTCTAAAGCTCTTTCCCCGCTTACCTTCGCTGACAGCAAGAGCTGCTAAAAAACAAAAACAAACAGACAAATAACCCTTTTCACAGCAAATACAAGGAGCCTTTTTTAAACTTTAATTTAATTGTTAGATGTGAGGAGGAAATGAAACCCTTGAGACAGCTGCTGAACACTGAATCTAGCTGCTAACGAGGAGGAAAAAATCAACACCAATTAGACAACAATGGCAATCAAGCAACATAGAAGACTATAAATATTCCAGAAAAATATTCTTGGCTACAGAAGCTTGGCTAGAGATTCAATCTAATCTTTTTCCGGATGATATCATTTAGAAACTGGAAAAAAAAAATGCAAAATTTAGTGCCCCCTTTAAAAATATAAACTGTTAGTAAACCAGAACAATAGATGGCAATGTGGAGCTGAGAAAGCGTTTGTTACAAAAAACATTTCAGCAGTCCGGAAAATCTGCAGCCATGTAATATAGATTTGCATTCGCATGTGCTCTCTTCACAGGCAGCTGGTCAAAAGGCAGACATGGTGAAGAAAGTGAGTGTCTTGCATCAAGTTAATGATGCCCTAAAGTGGCAGAAATGCTCTGTAAACCAGATGCAGTGCATCCAGCTGCACAGAAAGGCTTACAATACAAAACAATCATGCCTTCAAGGCTCTCAAATCTGAAGTGTGTGCATATAAGAGAGAGAGAGAGAGTGCGACAGCAAGAGAGAGAGAGAGGATAAGCAAAGATCAAAAATAAAGCTGGTACAAATGATACAGCCGGGAGAGATACCTACAAGCTCCGATACAAGACAGAAATCTCAAACAGATGCACAGAGATAGCTGTGATGGCATCACAAATCAGGCCATGCTGAGAGTGAGAGCTGCGGCTGTATGACAGGATAAGAGGCTCCGTTGTGCAATGATTTAAGATCCGAAGTGTCCTTGAGCATGTTGGTTTGCTCTGCCTCAAGTGTTTGCACGGTGCGTCTGTATAATCCTCCAATTTGTTTGGCAATCGTAGCTTTAAGCAAAATCAGCATGCACTGGGTGGGGCTGTCAGTGCCATTACTCCATTGAATGTGTGTTTTAAAAAGTGCCTTTGACTTTGACACAGATGCCTTACACTTTCTATAAAGTTTGCAAACTCGTGTAGCAGATCATTAAGAATTTAGAGCTTGGAGAACATTTAAACGAAAAACGTAATGGCGTGTAAATGTAAACTTATGTTATTAAATGTGCTGCAATCCTTTAAATGACTGAAGCATTAACAGCAGCATATAGCTCATTTCAGACATGATTAAGTGTCTTACACAGTCTGTATGTCTCTTAAGGAGACAGAACAAAAACCCTGTTAATGAGCAAGCAGAGGGAGGAGGAAGTGGTAACAGAAAATGGGTGGGGTTAAGGAAAAAAAGGCATAAAGGGAACTAAAGAGAAGCTGTAATCCCAGGGCCAGGGGTCAGAACACATCCTCCGAAACAGAAATGTCATCTGTCTCAAGAAACACAAATGAAAGTCAGAATGTTCATCATGTAGAATACTTATGCGCTGTAGTAGAAATGAGCAATCTCTTTCTGAAGCTTTGTACTCTTTAACATAAGCCCTGACACTTTCTCCGGCACGATTCATTTATTGTAACTATGATCACAACTGTTGGTTTGTTCAATTAAACATAACTGCCTGAGACTGGATCTCAATTTTCCATAACACACGTAAACTTCACACATTTAACCTGCATAGCATAGGTGTGCTCTTGAAATTATTTTATTAAAGATTTGTATACATTTGAAAGCAGGATTTTTCTGATATTAAATGATAAAGTGCAATCATTTTGGTTTTAATCTGAAAAATAATTGATATGAATAATTGTGGCGATTAACTGACAGAACTGTGCACTCGGCAGGTATAAGCAGGGTTCTCAAAACAAAAGTGAAAACGTAGCTAATAATTATAGAAGCAAGCAGGACATGCTAGCCCTTCATTATCATAACCATTAATCCCCTGCTGCATTCCATTCCATCATTTATTGTTAAGCACAGTCACTGTTAGTTTAAGTAATGCAGGAGCTCGTACTACCTGGCCGTCAGCACACCAGCTCAATGCTATAAACACAGCACTGAGGAACTGCCTTAAATACTTTCCTGTTTTCACACAAATCTCAGATGTTGGTACCTGGCCCTAGGTGACCACAAGGCATAAAGTTCTGCAAAAATTGTAAACTTTAATTAGCTGTACTTGATGCTCTGCTGAACACAATTCAGTCCTACCCTCTGCAAGTATGAAGTCCATAGCCCTTGGGCAATGGACATGAAGAAATTTCTGGATTAACACATGCCTTCTACCTCTTGCAAGAGGCTAAAATTGTAACTTGGTCATTTCTGACTAGAGTTCAGCAATTACAGTGTACTTTACAATGTGCTCAATATATTTCAAAGCAATGAACACACACAGTTGACCGCAGACCTGTCTGGACAGTCAAAAACACCACTATGAAACAAACAATAGATTAACACTGGGCTTAATATCTGGAAATATAGCAAAATTGAAAGTAGCATCTCTTCAGGGCTTCAGCTAAACCCACCCCTGCCCTCGGAGGTCCTTCCAATGCCACCCCCCACACACACAAGCTCTGATCTGACTACTGCTTCACGCACAAGCACAGAGTATTTGAATAGATATTTATCAGTGGATTGTGAGGCAGTTATTGGTCGGCGTTTCAACAGGCATAGCGTGACCACATACACCTAATTTTTTTCGGACCTTTTTCAAATCTCATTATCTATTATATTCTTATTATCTATTGCTTGTTGTCAGGGTGTTAAGACCATTTCAACCAACATAATGGTAAGAGTTTGTGTCTACATTTAAAAAGTTACCAACCCGAGCTTTAAGCACTTTGTTTAGCAAGGAAAGTTTGACCTCAAAAGCCAGCATGTGGGCAATGTGTGGTGTGAAATGTGTGCAAGTGGGTGGAAATCCGCTTTAGTGCTACAGAGTCATTGAAATAGCACACAGTGAAAACAGACACGATTAGGCCTCCATTAGACAGGCTTGTTTGTGGATGCTATGCTGCTCCACTGCTCAAGCACTGATTACAGCCCACTCCTTCAGCAGAGAGCAGGTGGCAGGGGCACACACTGCTCATTTCCCTTCAGCAAAGTTTAATGAAACAGAACATGAAACCCAACAACAGGTGTAACATCGTTTTCTTTTATCCCTTTCACCCCTTTAACGCCCAGTAATTATTCTCTAGAGTACGATCGTAAATAACCAAGCTCCACATACACACACACACAGAACATAAAGGTGGAGTCTCTTTCTCTTTACTGCAGTTTTGATATTAATTATTTTCTAGGATTTGTTTAATATATTATCATAGGACTGCACAATTTTCTGGGAGCTTCAATGTCCTCTCAAACAGCCTCGGACATGCCTCAAGAGAGATTATAAGCGTTAGCAGAGACACTTGTTAAATTTCAACTTACAGTACACTTAATCTTGTTATCATTCCTGCATCACAGAATCAAGCAACAAGATCCCGACACTAAACACCGGCATCACATAGTGACAATACAGATCACTTTCAGTCACCTAAGCCACATGTTATATACACTACACCTTTAGGGGCGAGAAACACTTCACAATGCTGAAAATTTTCTAGCATGCTCACATGCTCTGGTTGCAGTCTGGTCGTAATTCTACTAAGTTCAACTGGAGTGAGAAAGTGATTTGACCCTGAAACAACCCGACTGAAAAAAAGTGAATTAAACATGTCATGTACTCTGGCAGCATTTTTTTTTGTATGTATAAACTGATAAACTCAGCTACGAGGCAGGAACTGACTCAAAAGGACCAAGGTGCAGCAATGCAAAAATAAAACTCCGGATATAAGCAGTGTATTAATAATCAGAAACAGAAAACAGAGAAATTCAGTTTTGCATTTGCCCCATTCAAAGTGACCACACACGTAAGCAGTATAAGGAGAAGGGCAACCACACTGCAGCACCCGGAGAGCTGTTGCGGGTTAGGTCCCTTGATCAAGGGCACTTCGGCCATGACGGTGGAGGAAGGGGAAGGTGCTGCTCACTTCTGTGGCTGCCGCACATTTTTCAAACCAGTGACCCTTCGGTCCCAAACCCGCTTCTCAAACCGTCAGGTTACAGCTGCCCCAATGGTTCCGCCATGTTATTCTAACACTTCCTCAGCCAGATGTAACAGCTCTGACCATCAACTGTATTGATCTGGCATTTTCAGCAGCTCAAGCTGTAGAAATTGGTCTCGTCAATTAACGCCCTGTAGCCAGCGTAATAACTAAAGAATTTTGCATCATCCCCTGTGCATGAAACACAGTGGTGCCAACTTAGTCAAACTTAATTGACACTGGGCTAATTAACTGGATGATTGACTTGGGAAAGCTCTCATCCCACTCAGTGGGGATATGAGGGTACATACAAGCTGGCAGCCAGCCCTTTTAGCTGAAGCAACTTCCTCTCTAACCTTCTCCAACCTCTTTCACAGTTCAAGTGTGTCGTCAATGCAAATGCCTAATTAATTACCTTATTATTTCTCATTAAAAGGCATGACGGTATAATGACCTGTCTGAAAAGAAAACCTTTAGGCAACGTCTCTCTTAGCATAAACGACATAAAAGCAGGTGAGTTCAAGTGCTTCTACACGTTACAGTGTTAAGAGCCAACAGCCCTCTCAAGGATTTTTCTTAGATGCAGTTTTACCTTTTTGTGAATGATTAAAATACCTCTCCCTTTCCTTACTGTGGGTACTTACAACCAGTGCAGCAGGACACAAATATACCAACTTATCTGTAATTAGACAGACATGGCAATAAAGACTAGATTAATAATGATATTCCCAAAATTAGTGCCCCTAAGGCATTATTTAACATGTACAATCTTTGCTATGAGGATATTCTTATCCAGTCACACCTCTCCACCAAGAGCCATCAGCAACTTGGCTTGCTGTTCTACCACTAATGTAGACTTGGGCAAC
Source organism: Porochilus rendahli (assembly GCA_039654305.1). Classification (NCBI taxonomy): domain Eukaryota; kingdom Metazoa; phylum Chordata; class Actinopteri; order Siluriformes; family Plotosidae; genus Porochilus; species Porochilus rendahli. Next base: position 22,063,022 of record JBCNYG010000025.1, read on the forward strand.
ATTACTCAGACCAGCATGAATCATATCCTTCGGATATTCAGCACGACAGCACCTGTCTGAGTGTGATAGCGGAGCAACAAACTTAAGTGAAATTGGTATAGCATGTATCAGAATTTGTGTCATGAAAATTAAGTACATGTAGGAACCCTGTGTTGATATTTCGTATGCTGAGTTGATGGTAACCTCTACTCTATCTTCCCCTCCAAACTGTTACTTCTTTCAAGCCATAAAATAAAATACACTCTTTTTTAACAACGTAAACAGAATTCTATAATTCAATCATTCTGTAAACTGGCAAAATAACTATTACTGCCACGATGCATTACTCATTTCAATAGAAAGGCTTTTAACCCAAACACTTTGAAAAAATGCATGATGTTTCTGCCGGTTATGACATGCTTACAGAAGTGAGCGTATCCAGTTTAATAGCATCTCGCTACCCTGTGGTGATATTGAGTTTCCATTAAAGAAATCTTCTCAGTAGCACAATACTTTCAGACAATATCAAAAATCTGGGGGATAACTTAATGGCTATATGACATTAAGTCATCGATGACGTCTTGAAACAAATACACTTTGAAACCTTGTATTAGGAGAAGTACATTTTTTCGGAGCTCCGCTTTCATAGTCAATAATCTTCATATTATTGCTTTTACATAAAAGCTCTGGGAAAAAAAAAATTCAGTATATTCAGTCAAGGAAAAATAGTTTGTGAAGAGGCCACAGATAAATAAAGCAACTGCAATGTATTGACCGACTGACAGCCTATAATAAGCACAAGGATTCGTTGAATGTATTCCAAATATCAGCACTTTAGAAATGTGCCTTGAACTAGAACTAACTGCTAAAGAATGAGGAACGTTAGGTGGGAAGAAATTAGCTTAATGGGGTAGAGGCTCTACAACTAGTCTGTACATTTATATGCTGGGAAAACTGATGTTAAAAGCCATGTAAAGCATCCAATATTTAAAAATGAATAAGAAATAAGCAATAAGCCATAATTCATACATAGAAAGAAGAAGAAAACTATGAATATGAAAAAATTGAGCTGGGGAAAGATGTAATAATTTAATAAACTCACATATTAAAAAAATTATACCTATTCTGGCAATGCTCTAGTTTCATGATATCTGAATAGGATTGAAAAGCAAATACAGACACTGACCTTCACATCTGACACCTTCATACGTGTTCCTTCCTTTCCCACAAAGATGTCGTCCACATCCACAAGTATGTATCTCTCCAGAGACAGGCATAGTCTTTTTCCAGTTAGATAAGCAATTGCGTCTACAAAAATCAGCTTATGCAGCCAGAACGAGAGGTTGTTGCCAAACAAAACTCTCTGTATTCCATCATGAAGGCCCAGGTCTTGTACTACAGTGGCATGCAGGACTCTATGGGGGCCAAGGTGGGCAAGGGCCTCTGATGACTTGGTGCTGGCTAGCAGCACAGGTTCATAGGTACTGTGGTTAGATTGGAAAACAGTCCAGTCATCACCTGGGAGAGGACCTTGTTCCACTTCGTTGGGCTTGGTGACATAAAGAAGCGGTGCCGCAGGGTTGATTCTGTAATCCCGCAGGCCTAAGTTAGAGTGCAGAAAAAGAGGAAAGCCCTTAAGCTGAGCACTAAGCAGCGAGTTCTCGTTGGCTTTGAAAAAGCCGATAAGACCAACACCAAACTCTGAGCAATATTTGTCAAGAAGGTCTCGGTTCCACGCATCCAAGTTGACATATTTAAGGACATTTTCGTAGATAACTAGAGTGTAGCGGCCTCGGTCACGTTCCATTAAAGTTGGCATGTCGCCCTTGCTAGGGGCAATCTCTGTGTGGTAACGGAAGCGACTGGACTCCAGGATGGCCACGATCTCTTGTCCCAGCTGTGAGTAAATGCTCTCTACAAACACTAGCACGACAGGTTCTGTGCGAGAGTTGTCTACTGCTTTAACAGTCCGCTGGCGACCAACGAATGGGGGCAGAAAGAGCGGCACTCGTTGCAGGCCATCCCTTGCCGCGACAACTTCACCACAGTCACTGAAGGGCAATGGAGGTGCCTCCTTTATCTTGGGGCTGTTGCTGACATAGTAAGCCAGGAGTGCCATAGACAAGAGACAAAATATAATGAGCACCAGGATGAGGCGGTGGAGCTCCAGTTGCCTGATGCCCCGCAGGAGCTTCCACAGCCCCATCGCCACAGAGGGAGAGCAGGAGCCAGGGAGTAATCAGGGTAAGCAGACCTTTGTAGTCAAATGAAGAGGGGATATGGGGGAAATAGAAAAAGGAAGAAGAGGGTTTAGCAGCACACACTGGTACACACTTTGAGCAAAGAGGAGCCATTTACGCTAAGTCACCATGGCCCCCATAGCCCATGTCTATCCTCCTGCTGTAAACTCTATCTGTAGCCACACCGTGAAGCACACACGTCGAGTCAGTCAGGGTGCTGAATCCCAACACGCCCACACTCTATCCAACGCAGAGTGCCAGCTTCCTTCTCAACTCAATTCCAATTTATGATGATAGGGTTTCTTGCTCTTGCTTCTTTTGACCGTCCTCTGCCTCTCCCACTCCTTAAAGGATCAGCTGCCTCTCTTCTCACTCTCTCATCCTTTATATGCTGATACAAATAGGTACAATTTGATTTGACGCAGTGTTCTTTATTGCTGGTAATAGAGCTGGTGTGTTTTTGCAGCTCTCAGCAGTGGTTGCTCTGTAGATGACCGCCATAGGAGCAGGATGGTGAACAGTGCCCCCTGCAGAAACCCAACCTGGCCATGCTAGGAAACAGTAATCCTGTTGAGAGGAGAGAGACAGAGAGAGAGAGAGCGAGAGAGATAGAAAGACAACATAAACATACTCTTGAGATCACTTATTACATAAGCGCAATGCATTTAATTCTAAGGTGTCTAGTGTGAAGTGCGGACTGTACGCATCACCGAAAATGGGTGGGGGGGTGGTGTTATAACTTTTATAATAACAATGGAAAGAACGAATACTTGTATGCTTCGTGTGGGGGTACTTGGCCTCTCATGAGCATGCTTAAATGAGACACTGAAAAACGCAGTCAATGTGAGAGCCCTAAGAGCTACTTCAAATCACCTGATTCGAGATTCTTCCATGTAGCCACGTGGATTTTCCATTAGGGCCCCTCCTGATGCCCACCAGTGTACTCTCAGCGGGTCAGGAGAGCTTTCTCATGACTCTCAAAATAGCTCACCATAACCTCGGTGTGCTTCCACCCTCCCTCTACAAAGATAGCATTACAGGTAGGACAGGAAAACTCTGACCTTAGAAATGAGTGAACGCGGACATTCACTTGGCCAACTTAGGCTGCTCCCATGTTTATGTTTATTGCACAAGACTGGTGCTGGGCAGAAACCCAATGCCATGAGAGATGCACACTGCAGTCCTGTTGGTAAACTGGGAAATGTTTCCAGAAGTACGCCTGCTGTAGAAGGGGTACGGGCAGGGTTAAACAAAGTCAGTCAACAGAGGTGAGGCATAAGTCTGTCAGTGAGGTTTACAGCCACCAATATGTCTTCCACATAATCAACGCCAGCAATCCTCCCACTGTAAATCACGTCGTAGATCGGTTTTTTCACAGACAAACAAATGTGTCTAGGCAAAGACACTTTGTTGAGACAGAAAAGATTTGAAAAGACGAGAAAAAAAAACCCCGCAAGGTCAAAGCAAATGGAAACTCTGCATCTCTCTGAACATACCACAAAAGCAGAGTAATACTGCAGTTACCTGTCTGTGCAAAGGATTAAGAGACAGAGAGGAGGCTTTTAGAGAACCTAATTTATCAACGGGATGACCCAGCCCAGTGAAGAGAGCATCCTGAAACTAGAAACTAGCCTATTATTAGAATGACTGACCACTTCCCAGCACTACAAGTGCACAAACACATGGCTAAATAATGAGAAGGGGGGGGATCCTCAAGTCTGTTATTACTACAATCAAAGACCATATTATATTTCATTACGATTTAATTCTGATAACATTCGCCTTTAAAGAACTAACTTATTTCATGATTTCTCAGTGGGGTGTGTGTGCAGTGATCTTGAAAATTAATCTTGCTCTCCTAATGTTAGAGTTTACACTGCTGTTGATTCATATAAGCCTGGCCTCGGGGGTTAGCCTTAAGCTTTAATCTCAATTAAAGAGCTTTTAATTTCAACGCTACGACTTCTCTAATGATAATAAAGCATCCGGCCAGCGGTAGGCTAATCCTGATTTATTTTTGATATGAACCAGAGCAGGAAATGATCGGTAGGCCATGCATATCTTCTGCTTATTAAGCGGCAGCTCCTAGTAAACAGATACTTGTAGTGCTGCTGTGCGCATGAAGAAGAACGGAAATTAGATGCAGTGGAAAGAAGGAGAAGGGAAAAAACAACAACAAAGAATGTGCGTGCGTGTGTTTGATGTGATATGGGGAGGGGGCACTCACCTGAGTCCAAGTGTCTTATCCAGTTAGTCTGAAAAAAGAAAAGGAAAAACATTAAACTTAAAAGAAATAAAAGTAAAAATCATATACAGAGAAGTCAGCACAAAGGAAATTCAACAAGACAGTCACTTTTCCTGAGGTGAATATGTGACCTCCATACACAGCGATATCTCCCACTGGACTAAATAAGACATGACGGCAATTAGAGACAGAGTTTAGGGGACTGATGCAAAGACCAAAGTTACACTCTGTACTCTGGAGCTCTGTCAATATAGTGGATTCAGTTGGCCTTTCAGTCTCTATGAATCTCCATTTCTCATCAACGAGTCAGACTTTGCTTCTGTTATGTAATGTTCACTTCCTTTGCTAAATGCGAGACAAACCCGATACTTCCTGTAATCAATAAACTATCAGGCTTCCTTTATTTCCAGCTGATTGTCAACCTCCAGCAGCTACATAACCCTCCTGATGGAAAGTCCCTCATGTATCACATGTGGAAATGAAGGGAATGAACAACAGCAGGAAAATGCATCACAGAAACATTTAGGAAATGAAAAGTTTCCCCTCAGCTGTGCGTGCCACTCAAATATACACTGGTACTAATGACCAGAGTCCGAGAGATGGACACACAAACACAGGTGTGGACACAGCACTTTTAAATCAATGCATCACTTACAACAGATTTAGGTTCCTGAACACATGGAGACCCGACTGAGTTGTGGACCTCTATAAATGGCCTTGTGCTCCAAGCACACATCACTTCTACATTACTCACACCACCTCTCACCTCAGTCCAGACCAGCAAAACTCATGGGACGCATGTCGTCTCGCATTGCACACACTCCAGTTACTAGCACTGAACATAGCTACTTCAGATTCAGTGCTGTACTGCAGCTTCAACGGGAAGAAACCTTCCATCTGACCTGAGAAACCTTTAGTACCCTTCATTTAATGCTGCTAAACAGTGTGTAGCATCACTAGCCACCAGCTGGGAGATACTATCGTAACACATATAATATACTGCACAACTATGCACATTTTTATTTATAAGTACAAATTAGAATAAAGCCTGTGTTACAGGTGGATCTCCAGGAAGTTAACCATTATGGAAAACCTGTACATCACACATTGGCAGCACATGAGGGATGGTCCTTCAGGGAGTACTCCTGGGAACATGTGCATGATGAGTGAAAGAAATACTGGGAGGGTATATTTAACAGAAATTGAACACACACCTTTTCATCTAGACTGATATGTTGCCTGGTGTGTTAGGTGTTACATGACTGTTACTAGATTGTTTCTATAGCTGAAACGTATTCTTTCCTCTCTTTCCTCCTGCAGAATAAATGTGATCTAAACAACAAAAACAAAAAGCGCACACACACACACACACACACACACACACACACACACACACACACACACACACACACACACTCACACACTCACACACTCACACAC
>JBCNYG010000025.1:22083832-22097558 GCA_039654305.1 Porochilus rendahli
ACACACACACACACACACACACACACACACACACACACACACACACACACACACACACACACACACACACACTAGAGTCAGGCAGAATGACATACCAACTCTGATGAGGATGCTGAAGCGAGGCCCTGTTGAATGACTCGCTGCTCACTGGGAGTCTGCAGGGAACAGGAAACATAATCTGATTAAAACAGGAAAACGGCATTAACACACCTATCGTCCGATGAGCCACACAACAGGCACATTTTACTCCCGAAACTGACAATATTTCTTATTAGACTATTGTGCCTGCTAGCCCGCTGTATTTTTTTCCACTCATATACCCAAGCTGAATCTATGAACATGTACAAGACCTGTCTTTCTCAAGCCTATGTGGAGCTGGCCTAATTAGAGCACAAAGAAAGAGGGAACAGTCTAGAGAGGAATACTCCTTTTCCTGGCAGGACTGGCAGTACCCGGGGCTCCCACGGGGCAACTGTCTAAGGCAAAGGTATTCAACAGAAAAAAAATTACCTAGTGGAATTAGAAGTGGAAAATGACTTACTTCGGGATACACATTTAACATAACTGTATGGATGAATTAGTGTATGGCCTTAGTTATCTATAAATGCTTAAAATAAATATACAAATTAATCTGAAGTCTTTTTTTCGTAGTGGTGCTTCATATTACTGCTGACTTGAGGTATGGACCTGCTGTTAAAGAGTCTTACAGAACATATTTAGTCTGCTGTCAATGTAAAGGATAGCTCTTCTTTTTATGATGTTCATAAGAGCACAATATAACCGTAGGCATCTGTTAGCTCATGTACCAAACAGAGTTGTTCCAACACTTTCCCCCAATGGTATGAAGCAGGCATTTAACATTGCACCGCTCTGAAAAGAAAGCCTTCATCAAACACCTTCTGCCAGAGACACTAAGCCACACATTAAATATACACAGACGAAGAACACCATACAAACGTTTTACCAAGATATATACATACATATTTCTTTCCAACAAAGTGTTATCACTGTCATTCACATACCCCAGGGTCTGAAAGATGCTCGAAGACCACATGTCGAACATCAGCTTTCTAACGTTCTGAATTCAGGATCTTGTCAAAGTGTCAAGCAGCCATCATGCATCTCAGAATCACTGGGTGGGATGTCACTCACATCAATGGGTACAATAGAGAGAGAAAGTAATTCTGGCAGCTCTTCATATAGGTTAACGAGCCATCAATCAAGCAGGTAGGAGCTACAGTTGGGGCTGTACTCAGCAATTCTGGCTTCCCAGTAAAGTTTGAAAACCCAATGGTGCTGTTGATGGGCATTAACAGTCAAGTGAATTCTCGTTTCACCTAAAACTGTAGGTTCCTGTGCAGGCGAGCATCACAGAATCAGACCTGTAGAGGAGTATTCAGAAAAACCCGGGCTTTTAAATCGAGCTTGGCACTTAGCACTCCAGATTTCCATTTAAACGGATCTGTGCAAAAGGTTCCACTGTACAACATATCGCCATGTTTCAGTTAATGCATACAAACTCAATTAGATGTGGATGGTCACATGGTATTTCGAGAATATATCGCAGAGGAACGAGAGGCCACAGAAGACCGTGGGACGATTAGGATGTTATTGAAAAGCAGTACAATGCAGCAAGAAGCAAAACTTCAATAACATCAATAGAAGGTACACCATTTGGATGATTAATGTCTCTGAAAAGGGCTCTACCTTTACTATACAACAATATAATACCAATATTATGATAAGTTGAGTTCACGGTACATCCCTCTGAAATATCACAGGAACCTTTTCTATGTTTAAGGTTTTTCTTTTAATAACAATCATAACACTCAAACAGCTGCAGTGATATATTTTTAATTCTATTGAATTACCGTATAATTGGTTTAAATGTGGTCCAGTGTATTTTTTAAATAGCAAGTGGCAGCATACCTACATTGCACATCATAAAAAAAGCCATAGATTCTTATTATACTGCTCACACATTCTGTGAAAGGAGCAAAAAGCATTAAAAAATTATGACAAAATTGGAATATAATATGGCATCGTAAGGTTTAAAAATCCTCAGTTCCATTCCTGCTAGACTCATACAACCTGGCACAACCACTGTATACTTCCATGGTCAATTTATCACACAATCCAACATTGCTCCATCTTGTCATCATCCCATGAATGAGCCTAGGAAAATGATAAATATCCCATGGATAAATGACATTAATGATCCTCCAGCTCTCCATCGCTATTCTACCATGTCAAATGCCACTGCCATACTGAGAATGACCCTCCTTTTTCCGTGCAGGCTTTGAATATTTTGATCCAAGCAGTCATGATTTTCACCAGCCAATACCGGGTAGTTGGTATTGTTCTCACTTCTATCAGTGTGTGCTCTTTCTGTGTGTGGATACACACAGTTATATCTTAAGAACTGCTTGACATATCACCGTCTAGTTTTCAGGAGTAGCAACTTGGGATCAATAGCTATAACGAGTTAATGAAAAGGTCAAGTCCAAAGTCAGAAAATTGTTAATAATGGATAGGTAGAATTGGTGGCCTGTAGTTTAAATAGTAAAGATCCAACCTATATGATATATACTACATGGCCAAAAATGTATGAATTCATCCATATGTGGCTCAAAACTGCTGCCACAAATTTGTACAGCACACAGTTGCCTAGAATGTCTGTCTTTGTGGTAGCACTAGAACTAAAGGGACCAAAAATGCTTCAGTACACAAATCAAGGTCTAGAACAACATGGTTGGTCAAGTAGGTACAGAAAAAATAGAGTGGCTGTGCAGGGCCCTGACATCAACCCCACTGAACATCTTGGGGATTAACTGAAATTCTGAATGCATCCAGGCCTCCTCGGCCGACTTCACATCCTTCTCTTAATTAAAGCTTTGCTTTCTGAAAGGGCATAAATCCCCACAGCCATATTACAACATCCAGAACATCTAGAAAGCCTCCACAGACAAATGCAGACCGCTACAGCAGCAATGAGGGGACCAAGTCCATGTTCAAGGACAGACTAGGGTGTAATGTTAAGATGTCTACAAACTTTTGGCCATATGGTGAACTCACTTCACGAGCAAACGCTGACCTGATGCACAGCACTGCATTCACAAGGTGTGTGCTTCAGATTCATTTTATCTTGGGAGCCCACATGTGCACTTTGCTGTACTGTTATTGACTTTTCATCAACTAGATAAGGGGGCAGGAACAAAGAGGCTACAAAAAACAACAGATTAAAGAATTTGGTTAAGTGAAATGTTTTGCCACTGACAAATTAGTAGACTGGAGGCAAAAGTAAACCAGACAAATAATAGCAAATCAACTTAGATTTTATCACAGCCAAAGACATCACTGTTTGCTGACTTTCTTTGTGGCCTTCACCTTTAACACATAGGAGCCATAATAAGAACATGGTTTATTAAAGACAGCATGAAATAAAGTAGTGGTAGTTCAGTGGTTAAGCGCTTGATTATTGAGCCAAAGGACGGGGTTCAAGCCCCAGTATCACTAAGCTGCCTCTGTTGGACTCTTGTGCAAGGCTCTTAACCCTTAATTGCTCAGCTGTGTTAAAATGTTTAATGCAAGTCACTCTGGATAACGATGTCTGCCAAATGCCATGAATGTAAGTGGGAAGGGGCATTACGCAGACTCGGAGTAATTTCAGGTAAAAAGACATAAGCAGCATCATTGTCCAGAGCTTGCAGAGAACACCAATTTCTCTTTGCTGGTCCCCATGTATAATTGTCTGAAATGTATTTTAATAAAAAACTGAATGGACCTCATAACATTCAGTGCAGGCAAATTTTACTGGCTGTCAAAAAGCAATTTTAAATATATATTTTTTATTCCCAATTTCTCACAATTTTAGTGACAAACTTGACAAGCTTTCCTCCACCATATGACAGCTACCAACCAGGGAGGGTGAAGGCTAACACATGCTTCATCCTCTGCTACTCATGCTCTGGCACTGTGTAGCTAAACAGGCTCAAAGAAAAAGGGCTACCTGTCCCCCTCTATGCACGAGCTCACATACACCCAGATTAGCTCAGCATGTTCCTCGATTGACAGAGAAGGAAATATATTCCTTTGCATTTAGAATGCAGAGCCAATTCCTATCCTACACTCCCGATACACCCACTGACCCAGTGCCATGGACCTGATAGGACATGCCTAATTAATAATCAAAACAAGGTGACTGTCTACCATGAGCTGCATGTGGTGGCCTTAGGCAAACCTTGCATAAAGCCGATAAAATAACCTTCACTTTTTTGGAAGTACCACACCATGATGTGACCTCCAATTTGACAAGAACCCCTGCTCTAACAATTTCTAACAATAACTAACAATTTCTGAATAGTACTGAGTAAAGTGGCTTTCTATTCTTCTCACTATTGTGCACAATTCCACAGTATGCTGGCCAGCCTTTTGACTAATAACAGCTAGAACACTTATTCATTTAACTAAAAAAAAAAAGAAAAAGAAACAACCTGGCCGCTGTTTAAATGTTAATTATTTTCATAGATGAAGAACATAGTTTAGCTTAAAATGAAGTTATGCTGGACCTCAGCTACACATACAGTGCTACTGACTGATGACAGATCAAATAGATCAATAGACATATATTTCACTGTAAGAGCCACTGAGAGCATTAAATATTTGTCATCACGGCTTCATCAGGTCTGAAAGATAAGGTATGTTATTGCCTTTAGTCATCCGTGAGTCCAGCCAGACCCTGAATGGAGATTCAGAGGAAACACTGACGAGTGGCACACAGTGAAACAAAACAGAACACACACAAGGAGAATGACACCACTAGATATAACGACCTCAAACAAAAGAGTGATACAAGAAGACGACCCTTACCTCTTGCTGTGGATGGGTCTTAGTTTGGGCGGTCACTTAATCCTTCAGTTTCTCCTCTAATTGTGTCAAAATGTGCAATAAATCCAAGACTCTGTAATGAGGACAGAAGAGATGTCAGGGTTAGGCTTTGACGGATGACTCTCTGTCTATCTATGCCACCAAGCAGTCAATATTTACTCCCTCCTTCGTTTGGGAGGTGCATGTGTGTGTATATGTGTGTGTCATGCTCTCTCCTAGACTGTGACCTACAGGCAAACACACCTGGCTGAAGTGGGCAACACTGTACCAGCTGAGAATTACCACCACCCCTTTTCCCAATTAGACATATTGAGGTCATTTTATGTAGTTTGAGTTCGTGCGCACGCGTGTGCGCACACACAGACACACACACAGCAGACAGGTCCAAGAGTGTGGAAATTGATTTCGGTAGTGCGCAAGTGTGAGGGAGCAAGCAGAGTTTGCTCATCACCACACGTTCTGGTAGTGCACAGAAGGTTCCAATAAAAGCAGGAAGACAGGGAGTATGTGTAAGCACGTGTGAATGCCAGGGCGGAGAAAGAAAAGCTTTCAAGCAACAAGGCACTTCCATGGTAAGTGTGCACAATACCCAGCTTGCATGTGGTGTCCTGGGGCTCCATTAGCGCTAGTAGTTTTGTTCTACAGCACACATGGACTTGAAGAGGAAGACGAGACGGGGCAGACAGAGAGAAAGAGGAGAGAGGGGGTGTGATGCCAGAAACCATGACAAAGGACACACAGGAGGGTCCTTTGTACTTGTTGACATGGAATGAGGTTTTAAAGTTTAATAGGGCTCAGGGAGACGGGAGATTTTTCCTCTGAGAACAGAGTGAGGACATGTTCCAAGCTAACACACACACACAAAATGTAAGGAGACCAACGATCAACCAAGCTCTCTCTCACACACTCACAAACACAGAGTGTAAAGAGAGAGAGAGAGAGAGACAGAGACAGACGCACGCATTTGAGACCCATTGAGAACTATGTTTCACCCTCCAGTGCTTATCCTAATATTGATACAGAGACAAAAACTGAGGCTATCTGCAGTCAGAGGACACCAACACTAACAAAGCTATCCTCTCCATTCCCGCTCTCTCTCTCCTTATTAACCTCTCCTTCATCAGTCTCATTCTCTTACACCACGATCTGATCCACTCTTCTCTGCTCCAGACAGAAGCTGCCTAGATTCAGACCTATACCGAGTTTAGAGTTCATCAATCAAGCCACAGGGACCTTGATTGTCTAATTTGACACGTTTTAGCTACTGGAGTGCTGTACTGATTGGACAAATGAGTACAAGTGATGCCTATAAATCAGATATTAAAGCTTCAAACAGCTTGAAATCAATACGCTTACGTTGTCTGCTGGTTCACCATGAGGCCTTCAACCTCCCCAGCATTACTTTGTTAACGTACCCAGACAAGCACGCTTGCATGCACGCACGCACTCGCGCACACGCGCACACACACACACACACACACACACACACACTCTGTGTAGTGGTTATGGTGCTGAGAGGTTGTGGATTCAAATTCCCATTAAACCCCCACCGTGCTAAGCTCCTGGGCAAGGTCTTAACCACATGTGTGTCTCTGTCCACCGAACAGTATAAATGGGTACCAGATAGATAGTAACAGAACACAGGGGCCCAGATGCACCTGCCGAAAGAACCATTCCCTAATATGCCAATATAGAACAAACATAGCAAGTTTGAAAGCACCAGCTTCAGTGCGTGGCAAATAAATATCCGGAAACCTAACATACAGTTTTGCCCCTGTGACCTTAAAAAGTAGGTCAAGTTCACACACATGCCATCACATGACGAATTTCATGTTAATTCTACAGAATTACTATAACTAGCTTGACGGCACCAAACATGTGGAGACATTTCTGGTTATAATTGAACTTAATCCGTAAACTATTTCATGGGTAATTCAGGGCTGGCTGACGCTCCCGCTGATAATGAGCTATGTCATTTTTCGTAGTCTGCTGTGGAGCAGCTGCATCCCATTGTGACTAGGCAGATAAACCACTCAAGTCTGAATTTGTCTCTGAAGCTTTTCGCATACTGTAAGCTGTCTGATACTCATTAGTACATTCTAATTCATGTAAGAACATCTGTGATTCAGTAAATCTGCCTTCAGACTAACTCAGTCGAGATTAGATCTGGTATGTGATGTTAAGAGACTGTCCAGTGATCATATAGCTTAATGGAAGTAAATCAACACTATTCAAATAAGAGTGAATTATAACTTCTTTAAATTACACAACCGCTATACTGCCTTTTGGCTAAGTATTGTATTTCTTCTTCTTATTGCTCTTTTTTTCCTTTTGCTTCTTTCTGAATCTTGGGCTATGTCTGGTCTGGTCGTAAGCCTCACTGGAGTGATACTGTGTCATTATATAGTATGAACGAGCCCAATACTACAACCTGACAGGAAACATCAAGGGATGTAAAAAGTGCAGCACAGCTCCAAGTCCAATGATAGAACAGAAGATTAGAAAATGATTCTATTTATTGTGGCCCATGCAGGGCCAGAAGCCTGCGGCTGCCCTGTCTGTTACATCAGACCATTTCTCACGAGTTCTTGAAAAGACTAGCGGACAGGGAAAAGCAACAGGAGACATTCCCCTTAAAATGTTGCCATCGCAGTGACATGTTATTAGCCAAAGGCTTTAGTCTGAGCTCCGGCTATGTGGACTGAAGTGGGTTATAGGGGTGCAATCACCGCAATATTGCAACAAGCATAAACTACCACCAAAAGCAAATCAAACTAGTGGAAATACAACATTTAAAAAACTGAAAAGCACATTCTGATCTATTTCTTTGAGCAAACTGAGGAAGGAGACGCTTGGCTGTCACAGGACCTACAATTCTATTAGATCCCCAATGAACCACTTAGCCTCTTAATTGGCATTTCATCATCTTCAAGACAAAGACAGGAGTGTAGGCACGAAAACCAACAGACAATCCTTTAAAAGCACAGAACGGTTTTCATCTCATCTCCTAGTCCCAGCCAACACCCTGCATCACTTAAGCTCAATTCAAACTCTGTGCTAAGACGGACAATCAGTGGCTTTTCAGAAATCTAATCTGAACTGTGAGCTCATTTCTCTATTTGATAACAACAATCCATTTGGCCGTAAGACCTACAGAACTACTGTGCTCACTCGGAGTCTGAATCAAGTAATATGGTTTTCAAGCATCCGGTTTTTCCCCTTCCCACCAGTTTATCACTACCTTTATTAGGCTTGTTATCTTTTAGGAAGAATGTTTTTTTTTTCTTTTATTCTCTTGGCTGCCACAGAGAACACAAGCGCCACCCTGTCCACTGTTGCTAGGAAGCTAAAATCTGCAAATAGATTTTATACGCCTCAATAAATTCTTAAAAGTAACAAGGAAAAAAGGCTGTTTAAGTTGAAATCCTTTACTGTTTTGGAGAAGGGCCAAGATTAGCTTGTTTTTCCACTCACAAAAAGCTGAGGGTTTATCAGAGACCTCAAGCATCACTCACAGAGAAAGCATTAGTGTGGAAAAAGCACCGTTGAACACAATGATAATAAAGTATGAAAAAAATTTGTGCTGTTATAAGAAGCAACCGTTAAAGGAAAAGACAGCTTTGACAGAACATAGAAACTTAAGTGAACTGCAAAGTCTTTAGAAGCAATGAAAAAAATATTAGCACAAAATACCCCTAGAGTATTTCAGTGAAAAAGACAGCTATTTATTCTCTTCTGTCATGATCACTACTTAATAATTATTGCTTTTCCATTTTGTACTGAACAAAATAACCGACAGTCCCTTGTCTTCTATTGACTCACAAGACTAAAGCACATGAATTCACAGGTCAAAGTTAATCTAAATCCCCCCCAAAGTTTGTGATATTTACCTCAAACCACACTGAACGAATAGCTTGCATCTTGTTTTCCTGTTGTTCCTTCTACACCCACCACAGAGCAACTCATCCCACATCATCGTAACGTATCATAAAACATCGTAAGTCTCTTATGCATCGCAGAAATCCCACTCAAGAGATCACTGTGTAAATGGATCTCAAGTTATATTTATTGCTCTGACCATTGTATCATTTAAAATAGAGAAAAGATCACTACTCCAGATCACCCAACCATAGAACGAAAATTTTAAATACTATTTTAAAAGGGGCAAGAAGTCTCTTAGACTTATTCCCACATGCTTCAATTTCACAGGCATTTTATATATTGTATTTTACACAAAGAACACATATACATTTTACACTACTTGTTATTTCGCAAGCTACCCTTATCCGGAAAAGCTTACAATTATAAGCTTATATGAAAAACACTAGTTGAGTGTAAAGGGCCTTGCTCAAGAGGCCAACAGTGGAAGCTTGGGGGCATGAACTCGTGCCCTTCTGATCAGTAACCCACTAACCTTAACTTCTGAGCCACCACAGAGCTCCACATTAAAACCCGTAATATGGCGGAGACGCAGGAGCGAGGCTAACTCTCAGGTCAACATTTTATCTAATCACAGTCAATATTCAATTTAAAGGGTTACTTATAACCTAAGGCTTTTCCAGAGGTGTTGCAACATGACCCATCTGCTGCTTTCCACACTACCAGTCTAGCTTTGGAAAAAAAGCAAGCAGTCATCTATGGTCGGCCCAACCGTGGATAAATAGTTTTAAGGATTAACAGTATGCTATCAAATTGATGGCCTTCATAAATCCCTTGCTCAAGGGCATCGCAGTACAACACACAGTCCATAAACTGCCTGTAACACTGTGAAGTCTAGGAAGTACAGCGTGTGAGGCTTCAGTCCTGTGGTTACAATGATACTGAATGCTTCAGATTGTATCATAATCCTTGTAGTGTGCAGTATTTTGTAACGTCTGCTGGTGGACTAAAGACCTGTCAACTTTTAGCACAGCAGATAAATAATTGAGAACAAGGACAAGACACGGATCCCTGCGTCCTTCTGACAGGCAAATACGGAGGACCACACAAGGGGAAGAAGCAAAAATACTCTGGAAATAGACAGAAGCATTCATCAAAGACACAATGGCTGATCCCTGACCCAAGGGTCTTGATTGGCTCAGTAAAGTTCCTTCCTGAAGTTTCCATTAATTTGAGTGCTTTTAGTCCTGCAGACACAACAACATTAAAATTATTTTTGGGGTTCCAGAGTGGCGCGCTGACAATGTGCGCGACTATCAACCCGGAGATCAGAAGTTTGAGTTTCAGGATTGATGCCACAGACATCCTTGACCAGAGGTCTATGGGAGCTGATTGGCTGAGCTCTCACGGGAGGGAGGGATGGTATATGCTAACTTTCATGTCACTCACAGTGATCACCAGCCAATCAAAAAAAAAAAAAAAAGGGTGTCTTTGAGCTCGTTTGTATGAGGGGGCGGATATCGATTTCCCTACAAGTGTGTTAAACTGCCCCCAAATGCGCATGCACAGCAGTTCGAAAAAAGGAGGGTGGCGAGCATTTCATGTCACGGAGTGGACATGTGCATGTTTATGCCCAATAGCTTGCGAGCTAATAGGCACGACTTTAACAGTCTCAAGTCACACATACACGCTATTGTTCTTGTGATGTGTGAATGGTAGATAAAATATTACACTAATATTTAAACCCTTTTTTATATTTTCAAATAAATGCTGTATTAATTTTTAATGTCATAACAAGGTCATACTGCCAGCATCCTCCTAATTATGCAGAAATTTGGTTGGAAAAGGGTAAATATCTACACACAACCAAGCGAATATTGAGAGACATCGGTCCGTGACCATCACAACTTGTGATACAGCCTCAAATTTAATTTGCAGGGAAGGGAAAATAAAAGGACCATTCAGGAGATAAGGCTAATGGCACTTTCAGTCTATATGTCCTTGCAGGGACAAGCAGCGACGATAGCAATGCAGGAAGTGAGGAAGGACTTCACTGGCTGCTGGAGGCTTCAGTCCAGCAGATAAGCGCTCTATTCATCCAGCACCATGTAACATCTGGCTTCACAGATTAACTCGAAAAAAGCAGCAACACAAAAATTTGGACATACTCCTTATGACTACAATCAGTACCTCTCAATCTTCTGTGTCAAGAAAAAGTGGAGTTAAAAGCTGAAACAAGGTCTCAGAGGATCAGAGATATGCAAGTATTTCAGTGCGTCTCTGCTGTATAACTTGGTTCCTTAGTGAGATCCTGTGGGGAACAATGAATCTCCTGACTGCTGTAGTTAGGATATGAAACAATGACAAGACAGGGTTGGATGATGTGCTTAAGTAGATAGTCAGTTAAAAAAGTACATTTTCTTTATAAAGAACATTTAAAACAATACTATAGAGCACAGCTGCTGTTTAAAAAAATCCTGTCCAATCCTGTTTGAGGTGACTTACCTTCTTAAAAATTTTAACTTCAACCCAAATGGGGCCTATTTGACAAATCCAATCATTGCTTTAAGCCTTCATTTCCCAAGTCTTGATTATATGATTGGATGGTCAGGTGGGCATAATTAGGGTTGGAGTGAACATCTTTGTGAAGGTAGATCATCAGGAACAGGTTTGGACACCACTGCCTTACAACAATATCATAACATCTGTATCAAATAAAAACAGTTTTAATTTTATAAATTCCAGAAGGTAAAAGTATAATATAACAGGATCAAGGTGACCCATATACTCACACTATTCACCCCTGAGAAGTACCCATGCACTTTGGGGATCCTATACCATTTCCTTCTAAAGTTACTACACAAGCAATTCATACGGAGGGACGTAACCGATTTCTATAGCTCCGCTTACCATCCGTGTTGGCGTAAGCTAAAATAAATTAAATAAACTCAGAGCGACATCAGAAAGTGCTGGATTAAAAATAATTATTACAGTATGTATACAAAGAAAGCAAAATAAAAGCAAAACATAAAGTGTTTTTACAGCATTTTCCCATTGGGTTTAGTCTGTAAATGCTAACATTACAAGTCTAAACACTGCAAATGAGAAAATCAAACACACTAGAATACTTCAGAAATGACTCAATCCTGTGGACTGCTTATTTTGCCAGAATGCAGCCACCTGGTGCTGCTGATTAAAACATTCTTGCCAAATCACTCTAATGTTCAATGTGACTACACGTTTAAGTCCAAAATATATTTGACTGGACGTAATGCATACTTTTCCCACCATCTGAAAATGTTCAAACAACATTTAAGTAAATAAGTAAAGGAAATTAAGCAAAGTAATAAATAGGCACAGTGAGTAAATAAGTAGAAAAAGTGAATAATCCACAAGTGCATTAGCAAGTAAATAAAGAAAGTAAGCATATAAGACAGCAAGTAATTAAGTATGTAAATAAGTCATTATGTAAAGGAAAGTAAATAATATGCAAGTAAATAAGTCAGTAAGTAAATATGTAAAGAAATGTATGCAAGTAAATGGGTCAGTAAGTAAATAAATAAGTAAAAATGTAAATAAGTGAAGTAAAGTAAAGTAAGTAATAGGTAAATAAGTTAGTTAAGTAAGTAAATAAGTAAAGCAATATTTAAGTAATTAAAGAAAAGTAAGTAAATAAGTCCATAAGTAAATAAGTAAAGTAAGTACATAAAGGAAGTAAAGTAATAAAAAATTAAGTAAATAGTAAACAAGTACTGTAAGTAAATAAGTAAAGAAAAGTTAGTCAGTCAAACAGCAATAATGTGAATAAGTAAAGCAAAGTAAATAAGTAAATAACTATACATCCAGCTTCAAAAAGAGCTTTGCCGAAGGAGTTGGAAACAGATATAATTTTTTCTGCCCTGAAAGATGCTAAACACTCCCGCAACATAACGGAGATGTCACTTTTAAACTTGCACTGACTGTTCCCATTAAGCACAATTCATCAACACTGACACACTGTTTCTTTTAGGTTGGCTTTTTTTTTTGGTCACTGCTGTGTGCTAGTCTGTCTTCAGATACTGCGCAGTAAAAATATTTTCTTATGACAGCACATGCTGTCCACAACATGAATACAAATTCACCAGTTAATGATATTTTCACTGCATCTTTTTCACTGTGGGTAAAATATGATCCATCAGAGCAGCATGGTGTGGTTTGTTTCAGTGTGAGGGTGTTCATGGAAAGCAAAGTGCTTGTATTCAAACCTATCCATGTACATTTTTGCAAAGCATTTAAATTAGTGGGATTATATGGATGGTTATGCTCCATGCAAAGAAGCACCATAATCTAAGGTCATTATGTCACAACATTAAATATTATTATTACTGATACTTAATTTAAACACTGAATTCATGCAGATATGACGAAGGAGAAGAAGACAACAGACCATTCAGAGAAAACGAGGGCATTTGGAGTGCATTTCAACAGAAAGGTGAACACCCGAAGTCCAAAGTTTAACAGTCAAACAACACTAGACAAACAAAACATGCAGTCTCTCACTCACTCTCTCACAAACCAACAAACCACCCACCCCTGAATACCTCGTGCTAACAAACAAGGCACTATATTTTTGTACTGGTGCCAGTTCATTTACGTCACTTTCATTTATGCTTTAAATACAAGTGTGCTCATGCACACACACATACACACACAAGTTACAAGCAGGAAGGGTAAAGAGATGCAGGTATGGGAGTGATGGAGACAGAGATTAATAGGACAGGAAGTTTCCGGAGCACATCTGTTTGTGGCTGCGACAAGGCCATTCAGGTGCTGAAAAATGTGCCCTGCCACACCACAGTGCCTGTGGCCAAACACACAGACGGCAATATATCTCAGATGAGTGGAACAAGCAAAACACAAACACACACACACACACACACACACACACACACACACACACAAACACACACACACACACACA
>JBCNYG010000025.1:22115520-22126908 GCA_039654305.1 Porochilus rendahli
CCCCCCCCCCCCCCCCCCCCCCCCCCCCCCCCCCCCCCCCCCCCCCCCCCCCCCCCCCTCCTCCCCCCCCCCCCCCCACCCACATATGCGGTACACAGTAATGCACTAACATGCATTTCTCCCAATATGAAATCTTTTCATCTTTTCAGGTGAGGTCTCACACCCCAACACTTTACAAAACATCATGTCAGTAGCAACGTTATCTTTTATTTATTGCTGCTGCAGAAAAACAGCATTGTTTTGTGGGCCTTCTGTGCTGTAATTCAGTAAACTCTGAATAGTAAACTCTGACAGTCCCTTCGTCTGAAGGGGTGTTAATCTGATAGCCACATCACAAAATTTTGTAAAAAAGTAAAAAAGGGCAACCATGAAACTTGCACGGCAATATATAATGTTAATTTATGATTTGTCCTCTTTAACTTTATTTACTTTCCTTATCTGACAACTTAAGCGAAAAACGACATTTGAAATACGTTTGAAGCCACATAGTGGATGGAGGTGAATTATGATTCATGGTAATAGTTGATGCGAAGAATGTACGATAATCATACACTTTGAAACACTCGCGGGCCGCATAAAATGAGCTTACTAAATCTACATTGTCATCCACATTATAGCAGCCTTTGCCTCAATCAAAACCTAACAAATACATAAATAATACAAACTCCAAACGCCCTTATTCTGGAGCCATTTTATGAGGAAAAATGTGCTGTTAAAAAGTGCTAACACTGGAGACTCCTTCCATAAACATTAAATACATTAACAGAGAGCTTCTCCATATCCATAATGATAGATCTCCCTTCTCTTTAAAAGACTTTTATTGTAAGGCTTAATTTATGTGAAGTGTCCACCATACAAGTCTCTGTGATTGAGTTGTTACTATAGAAACAATATCACATTTGATGCAGTACACTTCACCACCCCCTGCAAAAAAAAAGCAGCTTGTCGTTTCAGTGAGAAAAGCAAAATCATAACCAAAACTGAGCCCTCACAAATAAGACTCATTTATTGAATGCTAAATAAACATGTCTGAAGAAACAATCAAATATATGTTAGAATTTGTTAAATAAAAATATTTTAGCATTACTATAAATAACTGGGGGGAAATTATATATATTTACTTATATTACTATTTCTAAGGAGCAAAAATCTATTAGGACTACAAAGTTGAATCTAGATGTTGCCTTGCGTTTCGAATGATAAATGTAAAATTCATTAAGGTGGACACAACAGTGGATCTTTAAATGCATGAGAAACAAACAAGGCTGTTTACTGGAGCTTCTTACAGTGGCACCATGCTATATCTATTTATTATGTGCTAATTGGCGGAAATGTCCAGCTTCAGTAGGAATCTGATCCTGCTCCAGGCGGGGGGTAGAATTACCTTCCACGTAAGTGTTTTTTCAACGTACTGTTGTCAACTGTGTGAATGAAGCTGAATAAGTGAAGAGACATCAAGCAGCAAGATACAGCATGTAAATTCCCTCCCTCTCAGGATACACTAATGCCTTCTCTTTGTTCTCTGCCCTCACTCCATCGTTCGCTTAATAGCAGGCCTGGAGCTATTAATGTCTTCACATATAGACCTTGCCACAAAACCTCAGGCAGCTCCCTCTTTGGGGATTTTTGCTTCTTCAAACTCTTGCTCAAATGCGTTCACCTCATACACAATCTGCGAAAGCCTTTATCCAGTGCTTCCTGTATACACTGCCCTGCATCACTTTCTCTGCATAATTACTTTGCAGCTTTACCTGGGGGCAAGAGACCTTAAACATTCCTGCATACACAGTGACGTCACAGAACTATCACACTCACCTCTCAGTTTACTATCTGTCTCCATCATTGTCTCAGTTTTTCTTTTGCACACAGCAGGCTTTAAGAACCTCGCTCGCCTGACTCTCACCCAGCCGAAATGAATTCACACTAAATGCCTTCTGGAGGTCAAACCGGCATTACACTGTAAATGCTCTGTGCTCTTCCGTCAAAATACCTGAGAGCTGGTGGGCTATTTTACCTTCCATTTGCTAAACATTGTCATTTTATAATTAACTGTGGGTCAGGCTCAACCGTTGCAAGCGTGAGCGCATACCCATTCACAGATGTTACTGTAGATTTAATAGAAATGTTGATGGAACAGCAACTTTCACGTATGCAGCGTAGTTACTGCCAGTTAACATACCGGCTAAGACAAATGCAAGTGTATAATCCCCATGAATGTGCATGAATCATATGTGCTAATTTTACTCTGGGGTGCAAGTTCATGACAACAACATGGGGAAAGAAAAAGCTCCTGCTCACATTTTTCTTGTCTTATTTCATGTCTTTTCTTGTCGAATAAGGCAGGCAGTGAAAAAAGTATGCAAGAGGTGTTAAAGATGACTCAAGTGCAAAATTTTAAACACAACTTTTTGGGTGAAGATTCTGGCTGATGAACATCACAACCTTTCCTCGAAGTCAACTTCGGCATTTTAGTTCAGTTTAGCCAATGATTCACTAGAGGCCAAGCTGGTAAACACGGATATTGCATGAATCTATCCCTCTCCCTGGGCCTTTACTCGCAGCTTGAAGAGCTGCCGAACAGCACGGCTTCATGGCCAACAACATTGAAGCAAAATTCTGGGAAACCTTTCCTGGTAACTTGCACACGTTGATCATTACTTAGTCCCAACAAAAGAGACCAAGCATGAGATTCAGGAACAGGCCCAAAAAGTCAGAACAGACGAGGAACATGATGCGAACGTAAGACAGAGCAAGACATTAAGAGACAAACCGTTCCTCTGTACTTCCATTCCCAGAATGACTGTGCGATCGCAGCTGAACTGCATGTGGCTGTATCTGCACTCAAGCTGGCTTTTGGATACTGATTACAGCAGGGATTTGGGCTTCAGCAATCATGTGAACATCTTACAATACTACGAAGCTCACTCTGTATGAACATCCTCGACATTTTCCCGTGAGCTTTGGCAGCTTGTGGTCCGTGTCCACTGCTGGGCACAAGCATTACTGGTTATAACAAATGAGAACGCCTGCAGGTATAACCAGGAGGAAATCTGCTGATATTATTTCAGAAAAACACCATGATGAATACCTAAAAGTTGTACATAAATACAAAAGAATACAAAGCAGTAAATCTAACTTGTGGAAGTTCAATGATGATGCGTGTAAATGCACAACACCTGGCACAACGCCCGCTCCAACCCTATTCATCTATGTTTTGTTGCACCGAGTTGCGTCTCACAAGCAGACACTAATTACATAAAAGTGGTAGGGACGAGGTTCTAACAGGCTCTTTGAATCTGGATGATTGCTTTAGGCATAGTGAATTCTGTTAACTCCTGTTAATGGAGCAGCATATAATTTGCAATAATTCGCTAAAGGTCAGCTGGATGTCGCTGAATAATCCCGAGATCCTGAGGGGATTATTCAAGGCGCCAACATCCACTGGACCTGAGACTATACGGGAAAATAGAAGCACACTAAAACAAAATTATGATTTATTTCATACATTATGTTAAATCATGACAGCTGCAGGTGAGCTGTGTAACAGTGTCTCTGTCTCCTCAAGAGTTTAAGCAAATGCCATGCACAATAAAAAACAAATAAGTTTTATAGTTTACATTTACATAATATTAACCATGACAGAGACAGAGAAGATAAACTAAACCCAGTACTGCCTATTGTGTCTGTTTGTACACTCATTTTGAGTTCATTATATATGACACAGAAACATAAGTAAACTATGCTTCATAAAGGTGTTTAGTATGTTCTATAAACAGGGGGAAAACCCCTGAAAAACCCAGAACTAAATTTTATGGTTAATTTTCCCAACAACCTCAACACCACCTGTTTCAAGTGACCAGGGCAAACTGAGTTTCCGTTCTTTAGATTTAAGTATTATAGGGGCAGCCGTAGCCTAATAGTTTCAGAAGTGTCTTTGGGACTGAAAGTCGTTGGTTCGATTCCCGAACCAGCAGGAAAAATGTGTGGTGGGGGGGCTGAGCTTCACCTTACCTTCCTCCACATTCAAGGCTGAAGTGCCCTTAAGCAAGGCACCTGACCCCCAAGTGCTCTCTGAGAACCCCCAATATGTGGCAGCCCACTGCTCTGAGTGTTTGTGCGCTCACTTTGAATGGGTTAAATGCAGAGACAATTTCCATAACAGGGTTAAAATAGTATAAAAAATATATACATATATATTAAAAAATAAAAACCCACTCAGAATAAAGCTTTGACAGAGGATCAATGAGAACTCCCTGTTACTGTACAGTGTATACTAACATTAGATGATTAACATATGTACTGAGATACAATAAATTCATTTCAATCACCTTAACCACTAAGCCACCACTGCCCTTTATATATGTAACTGACATTATAACAGGCCCCTGGTCACTCCAAGCTCATGCTGTTGGATGATTTTTATTCTTTTACTTATTAATATGCTCCCACTACAGGCAGTATGGAGTGATTATATGGCCCAGGGCCCAGACCCACTTTCTTATCCAAAAGGCAGCATTTGCAGTACAATGTCCAACATGTCAATCTGGATGGTACCAAAAAAAAAAAAAAAAAAAAAAACAAAGGATGTGTAGTTTAAAAAAAGTAAATAAAATCAGTAAGCAGTGAAGTTGTTCAATGTTCCGTGGAAGGACTGCCTGGAAACAGAGGCCCTCACTCCACTCACTGCTAGTTTCCATGTAATTCCAACCCCACCTGAACAGGGCTTAAGGGTAGAAAACATGCATTTCTGTAGTTTTCAGCTCAGTGACACCTCTGCTCCCAATACCACCCCTGGGATACTTCTGTATGCGAAGACTGGGACTGGCCAGCCCTGATGTGGACAATGTAAAAAGAGCTGGAAGTTTCATAGTGCAGTGCTGCACAGTAAGACATCTGATCCTTCCACTCAACACCTTCACATTAAACCCTGAACCACACCTCTTAATAAATGTTCCAGAGTCAGTGAAGTCATTGACATGGCTTTGGCATAAGCAAGTCTATTAAGCTCTCCTCCACTTTTTCAGTGTGACACAGGCAGAGGAGTGTGACACACAGCAGTTTGGGGTTTTATTTCCCAGATTTCAGGTTGCTGTGAACCTCCTACATCAGCTTTGCTGGCACAGAGCCATGTCAGCTTTTCAGCAGCTCGCAATCAACACCAACATCGCACACTGTCAGCTTACATACACCCACATACTCGCAAACTCATCTCCTGATTTTACCCCCCTTTAACTTCTCACAAATAAACACAAACTGAAAGGTTCATCATGTACCCTTCCTTTAGGTCTATTATGTGTGACAAACCCCACCCACACTAATAAACAAACTCGCACGCACGCACGGCGAGGCACAAAGTGACTAAGGCAGATTCAGCTCACACTTCGTGTCTCGCCTATCCCTGCAGCCTCCTCCTGTCTCCACGGTGACATCTGAGAGGGAGAGAACGGACGGAGTGTGACAGTGACAAACGTCCAGCCCCCGCACGGTCCTGCCAAGACAAGAGAGAGAGAGAAATGATCATATGCAGTCTCTTCTCTCCTACATACCAGAGAAGGACATCTGCACTGCACCAGACGCAGTCGTCCTGATCTAAGTGTCTAATTTGTGTCCAGTTGTTGATTTTAAGACAAATACCAGACAAAAAAAAAAGGAAAAAGAAAAAATCACTTTGTGCAGCTCACTGAGATATCACCTTACAAGCAGAGTGAGTCAGCAAAACTAATATATACTGCTAATGCAGCAACACAATATTCTCCAACTACACTGATTTCCATCTTATAATAAAGATCTGATAAAGAACTGTAGCCTCTACCTTCCCTTACCGGAGCTCACGCTCCATCTCTGGTGGTACACATGAATAGCGGTGCTATTTACAGTTTTGCTTGATGCTTCATCATGAACTGAATCGTGCACGCAAAAGATAGCTGGTCACGGGCAGATCAAAAGAGACATATAATAGACCTTTACCTTACTACTCACCGCTACCCAGCACATAATCCAAAAATAAATGGAGCAAATGTCAGCTCTGGATTTGTTTGTCAGCTGAACACCCACCATCTCTCAATTCATCCAGACCTAAATTAAAGATCTCCTTTTTTGCTGGATATTAGACTTATGCATCTTAAAATGCCAAAAAAAAAATTGTTCTGATGTGGTTAAAGCTTTAAAAAGTCTTCTTCTGTCAGCTGTACTACTTTTTTCTTTGTGAAAGTAATATAAAATTGGACTTTTATCCTTCTGAACCCTTCTGAAGGCCTCAAGGCTGGCTTTGAACCGTTCTAATCTAGAGCAGTGTTCTATTACACCCTGTGCTAGCCACATCTCGGTAACCCCGTAGATTTTAGACATTTGACCTACTTAGCAGGCGAAAGTGGCGGCTGAGATGAGTGAAATAATTTGTGCTAAATGGTTGTGTAATTGGATGCTGTTTTGTACGTTGAAGGATATGATAATTGTACTTCACAAAATCTTATTTTAAAACCAAAAGCAAAAAGCCATGAGCAATAAAACCACATATGTTTACTGCGGGGGAAAAACAGAATTCTTCAGAATTCAATCACTTTGTTTCTCAGTTAAAACACAACTCAGTTAAAACATCGCGCATCCGCCCTGCTGGAAGCGAAAATGATCTCGAATTCATCGTGGTGAAGTCACCTCTCAGTCCCACCAGCCAGCTGCCTGTCAGACTCCATCCATCATGAGGAGTCGACTTTTGAGCATTAACTGTGGTGCAACACTAGACTAGCGGAGATGCATGAGGGCCCATTAGCATGCTGCCGCGGTGCCAAAGCTTTAGTGGGCCAGAACACAAACTCATTATGACTGGCACATGCTGCACTAGTCAACTTTCAAGTCCAGCTTGAATGATAAAATTCAGGTTGGATTAATTAGCCTGCTTACTACCCAGTACAATGAGCGCATCCTAGACATACCAGATACGTAGCTTCTCTGACCACAGATGGATAAAATCCCTAACACATTTACAGCCAGAGCAGTGTTGAAAGGCAGACTGTTAGCAGCTTATAACAGACTGACAGAATGCCAAGCACCACACATTGCCACTGTATTAAAGTCCAGCTCTACTACTGAGGAACAAACTTGCTCCTGGAAACAAGGGGTTGAGCTCGGGGCATAGAGAAGCAGTCTGTATAAACTAAAAATATATTAGCATATTATTATTAAGTATATACCTCAACTGAGCAATGTAAACTGATTGGCCCGCTATCTCGGGATTATAAATCACTATTCCGTGTGGCTGATGCTTACATCAAAATAGCTGACAGTTTGTCACAGTCACTTGGAGCAAGCAGTGTAATCACTTCACACTAATAATAATAATTACTACAATTATAACAACCATAACTATACTCACTGCTTATGTTTCCAGAAGTATACACTAAAACACCTTCAGAGAGCACGATTTCCTTTTGTTACTGAAGCTGTCAGCTACCCAGAGCTGTTAGCTCCTCAAATTGCTGGTTTAGATTTGTAAATCTAAGATAAAAATCCCTTATTTCTTGTTTTTATTGAGTTTCAAAGAGTTTACACTAAAACAGCTTTACAGAGGTGGTTTACTTTCACGTTTAAAAAAGATTAGGACAGAATTAGTGCGGTGATGACTGCAAAATGAAAATGCTGGAAAACTTTGCACCCTTACCCTACTCGAGAGATAATATTTACACTTAATTTTAAAATAGCTTTTATCGATAAATTACACGAGCTTTGGCTTGATTGTTCACTAGTATACTAGTACATACTAAAACAGTTATGCACCTCAGGCTCGATGGATGTCGCTAAAATGAATATTCAGTGATATCCCGCTCACGGTAAAATATAAACAGTCATATTGATAATTATCATGACTGGGTAATGTTTGGATAAATCGATGACAGTCACTAATATTTTGTTAATTGAAGCAAGTGACGTCATCATGGTCACACTTTTCCTCACCTTTGGAAAATAATAAAACATCTGAATTAAAATGGGGTACAAACCCTAACTGCTTGCCACAGTCCCTGGCTCTACAGTAAGGAGAGAGAGAGCAAGCACGTTTTTGGGATTCAAACGACGCTGTATGTAATGCCTGTGCAAGTTGGTTAAAAAATCTATTTATCATATTTATCAATATTCTCCTCGCCTTCAGTTAACAATAACTAATTTAGAATAATTGTAAGTAAATGAAAAACAGGTAATTCATCTATTATAAACACCAGAAACAGCAGCAGCCATGCTATAATAAAAATAAACCATAACACAGCAACAGCCGCACCTTTCCTAGCAAAACATTTCACAGAGCATCAAGAATTTCTATCTGCCTTTATTCGCGTATTCAAACATGAAGCTGCTCCCATGAGAAAGCGCCGTGCAGAGAATGCCACACTTAACGTGATCGCCTCTGCGCCTCTACAGCCAGCAGGTTGGACGGCATACAGAAAATCCATTAACACAACCTTTTAACTCCACCAATTAATCAATCAGACGGGGAAGCAAAATGAATTTAGTTGGCATCTATGCAGGAAGGGCATTCTGGGAGTGTGTTGGGCACAGAGAGGGCTAGCACTTCAAATTGAGAATACTCATAATTAAAAAATAAATAAATAAATGGGTAAACTGTCTCGTTTGGAGATTGACCAAACCTCTTCCATCTTACTTCCTCATCGAGTAAGTGATGAGATAACATCTGCTTCTTAAAGAAAATGCTCGAATGCTTTTTATGACATTGACTCATTTTTATTCCTACTGATTTACTCAAAGGCAATTTCCAGTAAGAGGTTCTTCTCTATGAGAGCGATAAAACATCTGGTCAGCCCACATAAGAACCTCTCAAGATGTTTTGGACAAAACAATTAAGCTTTTATTGAACTCATGCATGGCCCAGGTACAACAGCTTCACCAACAGTGGAGGCAGTCAGTGACTGCAGTTTGTAATGGATGAAAAGCTCCCACTGCTTCCCAATTTACAAACTCATCGTAGCTTGAATAAGCTATGAAAATTGCAACTTGAGAATGTGCAGTAAAGCAGAGATTTTTGTTTTTGTATTTTACATTTGTGCTTTCAATAGCTGGAAGTCTTGAATAACTACACCGCCAGGTGGCTAGGGCACCTATCAAATCACTGGATGTTTCAAAAATGTTGAATAGAAATGGCTAACACTGTTGTTAACTGTATATGACTGTATATGATTAATTCAGTGGTGAAATCAGAAAATGTTGCAATAAGTAAAAAGACACGGTTCAATACATTTATTTTATCTGCAGATAAAATACACTGTGTATATATAACTATGGGGTGTCCAATAAACGTAACATGAAAAACAGGCTGTTTTGTCTTTGACTTGCAGCATTAAAATTGTATCGCAACCAGCCAGCGAGAGCACTAGCAATGTGGTGGCTTCAGTTTTTAAACAGGACCTGCTGTCCAACCTGCTTTCTATATACAGTCACTGAAGGTAACCAACACAAATCTGCTAAATTTAAAGTTTTTTTTTTTAAGCTGTTTAAAAAAACAGTTATTACCGCTTAAATACATCCCTCACAAATGTGCTTGTAGTGGTGCCTTGGTAAATGAGCATATTTTAAGCATACCTCTAACAGCATTATCTGATCTAAAGATTTACTTTAGGAGCTTTAATAAAAAACTCACTGCTGCGCATAACATTATAGATTGCAAATCTACAGCTGTTTACACAATAGCGTTGATAAATTCCGGAATGTGTTTGGTCTAAAAGTATTTCACAGAATGCAACATATGGGCATGAACATAAACCAAACTCTAATATGTTATTTCTATAGAAACAAGCAATTCAGAGGGAATTCAGAGATTATTTAATATATGCAAAAAAGGTAATCATTTTATAACAACAAATGTAAATATTTTACTGGAGCTTACTTAAAGCTTTTTTTTTTTTTTTTTTACATTTTATTTAAATTTTTTAAACCGTAACTGCAATACACCACCCATTCACTGACTTCAGAAAATAAAGCTTCCTGACAAAGAACAAGAATATCTTATAATCTGTCTAATCATGAACTGTTTGTCTACATTTTTTGGAGATTATACTTGGCTTACTATGTTTTAGACTAATAAAAAAGTGATACTGCTAAAACAAAGCTCTTTCAAACTTCATCAATTTCCAGAGGCAAGTTTTAAGCTTCACATACACCCCATCTGTTCCAGATAACTCATTTTCTCCATCTCTTTTTCCTCTCCAGTCTCCATACTTTCCTCCCCTCACATACATCCACTCAGATTTACTGTAGTGAGTCGTCAGGTTGCTCATCTGTGCAACACTGAGAGGCAGCTAGTCTCCACTTCCTCTGTTCTCCCTCAGGGTAAATTACCCAAGAAAATCACACAGGAAGGCACACCAGCTACACAACACTGCTCTCAGCATGCCTTGATCAATCGGATCAATGGAGGTGATCGGCATCATGAGCTCTGTTCAGGGGCCGTGTAGAGACGGTCTAATTCACTTAAGGCATTAGCTGTGTGGGACAGATGGCCCCGATGGGCTTCATTCGTGTAGACAAGCGTGGCTTATTAGAGCACAACCATATGGAGACAATAGCGCAGAACATGTAACAATAGCTGAGTAGAAGAGTTTGAGGCATGTGTGAAAAGTAGAGATAATTAGAAAACATAGATAACCGCTAATTCAGCATGCATGCACCAGACCGTGAAGAAAGAAAGGGTTGAATTTGAAATGCGATACTTGTTTCGGAGAGAAAACAGGTTTGTGTCATGTAAACGCTAAGAGCTTTATGAAAATCATCTGGGCTGGCTGGAGATTAAAGGTCTGGGGCTGCTATGGTTACGCTTTAACGGAGAGTAAATACAGACAGCATCGTGCTGCACGGGAGCTCATCCTTTAACCTGCACTGGAGCATGTGCACCAAAACCAGCTTGTGTTACACAAATCCATTTGCAGCTCCATTACTGGCTTCTCTTTATAACAGACTGCTGTCCACGACCCTTTTGGGAGGAAGCATAAGCCAGAGATCTGTTCGATGATTATAGCAGGGGGTTGGGTATTAAAAACTACAGGTTCACTCCTGCTGGCATTGAGCAGAGTAAACAGCATTAATCGCCACCCTGATGGTGATTTTCATCTTCATTTGGTTGCATTTATTCCCTGTTTAAGGCACTCAGAGGAACGTGTGTTTCTGCAGGGGCTTATGGGGGCCGCTGGCAGTGGCAACAATGAGCAAGTGTACTGTTGGAACTAAAAGCAAACAA
Organism: Porochilus rendahli; assembly: GCA_039654305.1. Classification (NCBI taxonomy): domain Eukaryota; kingdom Metazoa; phylum Chordata; class Actinopteri; order Siluriformes; family Plotosidae; genus Porochilus; species Porochilus rendahli. The sequence continues at coordinate 22,126,757 of JBCNYG010000025.1, forward strand.
ATTAAGTTATGTCCTTTGTTGGTTCTCTTCATGACCCGATTATGATAATAAGAATAATGCCACTCTTTAATCAAGCTGTGAACAATATATAAAAAAATGGTGTATATACATATACATATACATTTATTACATACACACACAAATATTATATA
>JBCNYG010000025.1:22133740-22156047 GCA_039654305.1 Porochilus rendahli
TTTGTTGTTATATACACACACACACACACACACACACACACACACACACACACACACACACACACACATATATATATACTGTATTACATAGGAGGCAAGCACAAAACAATTTATTTCAAAATGCCTTCCTGTTCCCAGCCAGCCCTAAACTGACTTATTAAACTGCATTGTAAAATACATAAACATAATGCCAAGACATTACCAGAAAGAAATGAGGTGGCACAGATATAGATCTCTGCGATTACTATTTATCTAATACCATCATCTACGATAAAACTGTGTGTGATGATGTACACCACTGATTTGCATCCAGGCAAAAGAGCGAAGAACATGTGCAGAAATAACAGAGCCAGGAATCATTCAGGTTTAACCTTTTATATAGAATTTTTTTCCTTTAATTGGTTTATGAAAAGGTTTAAACCACCCCACTCCAATCGATTGAAATTTCTTGCAGTTTGGGCCTTTTTTTATTCAGGTTGGGCTATTTTATAGGAGGCATTTTTATTCCTTCTGGTCTTTTAAATCTATTATAAATAAAATTTTAAGCGTCATGCAAACCCAGCCAATATATTTATTTTTTAAGATATGATTTAAATTGTTCACATTTTTCATGCCAGTCTGATTGCAATGAGGTTTCACAAAGAACAACAGAATGTTTCTATAAACTGTCTCTTTATCGGTACTTTAGATAATGCGCTACTCTGTGAGAGCTTTCAACGTCTGCAGAGCCAAAGAACAAACCTGCTTTAATCAAAGGGGGTTTTACACAAACTTGCTTTCCCCAAAAACACCCTGCAACCTAGTAACTCTCTTATCAGAGTAAAAATGGTTGGGTGGACGGAAAAATAAAAGTCAGATGAGGGAAATACTTCGCACCTATATCTGCGGTAAATGACGACAGGACAGACCCTAACTCTTCCAGCTGGGTACGGAACATTTGTTCCCTCGAAAAGAGGCTGAAGTTTTGACATTAGTAAACTGACAAGCGTTTCGTCTCTCATGCTAATCCTACAACACTCACCCACGCACAGGCAGACAGTGCATAAACCTCCAAAGGTCACTGGGCAGCATTCAGCATCTCCTCAGCAGTAAAAGTCAAGGTGAGACTTCTTTTACGTCATGTAAATGTACCGACTGTGGCCATTAATACCTCAATTCTAGATAACAGAAAACACAGTTTGTTCTCAGGTCTTTAAAAACATGTTCGTTTCCTCCAGACCTTCACCGCCGTTACTCTCTCCAGTGAGACGTAGCAGCGCAGCAGCTGTACCTTCACCTGTCACTCACTTCAGGAAAAAACATTACTGACAAGCGAACACAAAGGGAGGGGAAAATACAGATGCATGTTTCTCTGCACTGAGCATTTTGCATGCTGGGAAAAGAATCTATTAAATCAGACAGATGCAACTATCACACTGCTCTCATACATATATTCTACAGGGGGGGGAAAAATTGTGTGTGTGTGTGTGTGTGTGTGTGTGTGTGAGTGAAAAAGCGATATCATTCCTAGATGATGGTAAAATAAAACAGGGATTAAATGGTATTGGAGATTGCCAAGTCTATGCATTAACAATACAGCCTTCTCTCAGACAAAGTAGATGTAACACCCAAAAGCAATGACATAGATAACAATTTGCAATGGGCGGCATGGTGGCGAAGTGGTTACCACATCGACCTCACAACAAGAATGTCCTGGGTTCGGGTCCCAGGTTTGACGAAGGTGTTTCTATGTGAAGTGTGTATGTTCTCCCTGTACTTGCGTGGGTTTCTTCAAAGTACTCTGGTCTCCTCCCACAGTCCAAAGACATGCGCAATAGGCAAACTGGCTGTTCCAAATTGCCCCTAGGTGCTCCACAGTCTACCCTGCTTTCACTTGGAGCCGGCTAAGATGGGCTCCAGCCTCCCCATGACCTTAATAAAGGATAAAGCGTTTAAAATGTCTGATGTGGATAAAAGGTGCATTACACCGGTATCATGATGGAGCACATCACCACTGCACAGAATGTACTGAAAAATTGGAATTTACGTCTTTCCTTTGCATTAAAAGAATCTGTTTAAAATGATTTCATTATAAACGTTTTTGCTGGTCTTCGGGCAAATTTGTAAATCAAGTCGTCTACTCTGATTGCTGAAGCCTCAGTATATAAAGATCTGTAAGTAACAATATTCTATAAAAAGAGTGCGAGCTAGTACAATAAAACATTAGCATTTCATGCTAAAAACCTTTAACAGGGACATGAAGAGACTATTTATATCCACCGTACACACACACACACACACACACACACACACACACACACACACACACACACACACACACAGATCTGACAGTTAAGGGGAATCTTTAAGGGATTAAAACAACCTGCGTAGCTAGACGTACACCGCAAAGATTTAAAAAGAAATACTTAAAATGCTTAATACTTAAAAAGAAACTCCAGCATGCACAGGCAACATTTGCGCTGAAAATTAGCAGAGCAGGAAAAATCCCATGAGTCACCACGCTTCTGAACCTGTGTGTGGCAGAGTGACGTTCATTCCAGTCCCATGCCTTCTTTTAATGAGCACGGGGGCGTTCTGGACAATCCGACGAGCCTAACTTTCAGCACAATCTGATCCTCAGAATGCTATTAAATAAATATCACGTTGAGGAGCGTACATGCAGCAGAAGCAGATCGACATGCTTAAGGAAGAGGGTGAAATATACAAGATACAAGTCTCACGTTAAAACTGCACACACAATGTTCACCTACAGGAAGTAGTTGTGAACCCACCAAAATGCACAATTTTATTTCGCCGTACAGCTCTCAAATTCACACATCAGGACTGATAAAACAATGCATCTATTCAGAGGTAATCAGATTATCAAATTACATTTACTGACTCACACTGTTTTCCACGGAAGAAATTTTCAAGTATGAGGTAAGAGTTGCTTTCATCAAGCCCCAGTTTAATCCCCTGATTTAAGAGAACAATAACTTCTTTAGCGCACAGAGTGATTTGAATAGATTTCCTATAAGGCTCTGATGTGTTTGCTGCCATCTCCGTGAGACTGAAATTAAATGGAAGTAAATAGCAGCTGAGTTGTTTACTAAGACCACAAAGTTTAGTGCATGCTCTGGTAGAAATATGAGCCTCGTTTATCATTTATGCCCATATTCTGTCGTCCGTCATTTATCATTCATACCACAACATTCGCTCAGAGTTTTCACTGGGATGGTTCTTCGTTAGGCGCTCACTCCGGCACGTTGTGCTCTTGTGCCAGGCTAATTTATGTTTGCATAAACTATACATTCTCTCCAAACTTTTAATATTGCACATTTTTAGTTAGATGAGGCATTCTAGCTATGGTGTAATAAACTATAGATCCAGAACTATAGATCAGGTTGGCTGTGAGGTAACTCTTTAAAAATTAGGAGATATCCTTGAAGATGCAAAATATTTCTTACTGTAAAGCAAACAAGGAATAGTACAACAAGCCCAAAAAACCTGAGGTTGCATCTCTATTCAAATGGGGGACAGCCCTAGGATGGAATGTTTGTTGTTGGTTTTGGATATTGTCCCTGACTTGTTCGGAGAGCTCCGTGATCTTCAAATAAGGTCGCAATGATGTGATGCATCATCGCGTGATGGTGGCTCTTGATTAGTGGTGTTGCAGACTGCGGGGCCTTTCGTAACAGGTATACATACTGAGATCATGTGACACAGATGCCTCTGAAGGTAAAGAGTAGCACAAAATCATATTTAGGGATTTCATAGTAAATATAAAGTAAATACAACTTTGTGTGGGTCTGTTACATTACACTGTTAAATTTAAGGGCAAAAAACAAACAAAACAAAAGAAAACAATTTAAATTACAAGCTATTAAAGCACCAAAATATGATAAATGCCAGGGGGCGAATATTTTGGCACTGTAGCCGCAGGTAAGCACACACTTACTGACTTTTAGCTCAGTGTAACCCCTGGAGAACATATGAAATCTAAGCAGACAGTGGAGGAATATGATAATCCACAGGGAGGAAGGGGAATCTCCACACAGACAGCAGCGCAGTATTGAAGTGGGGAACCGGGAGCTGTGAAGCAGCAATGCGACCTGCTGTGTAATCGCGCTGCTCAAAAGTGTACATTTTCAAAAAAATAAAGGTGCTTTTTTCAAATGTAGGGCATAAATACTTTGTACAGTTATATATTTGCTTTCCATGGGCTTCTGTTGGGGTTTCCAGTTTAATCACTTTCCATTAAACAGAAGACCGTCACTCTGACATATTTAATATTAATGCAAAAAAATGGCAATACCTTGCTTTTAGGGCCCTTGCAAAAGACAGTGTTACAACATTACCTGTAACTAGTAAAATGGTCTTCAACAAGCAGCTTAATAGATAATCTCTGGTGTTCTCACATTATTAACTATCATATGACCATAAACATCCAAAGGGTTTAAGAAATGCTTAACACCTACAAAAAGACTTCCTTTTCCGACTTCCATTTCAGTTCAAAAGTACGCAGTGCACATTCTGGCTGCTACTTCTCATTGGACCTCTTTCTTTTCTGTTCATTTGCACATTGGTTTTCCGTTTAAATGTTTTGTTGATTTCATACCTCTGCCAAGTTGACACTCCCCTGCGCCCCGGTCATCCATGAATGCCGTGTGTCCTCCTGCTCGCTGTGGACTGCGATATGTCTGCTATGGTCATTGAGGTCGGGCTGCCCTGTGCAAGGATGAACTTCCACTCATTGTATAAATTCATGATGAAGAACTGCTGCCTGGTGGCATTGCAACTGCACAGGACTTACTGGTATAAACCCTTTTTTAGCAATGTAGGTAGCTACAGTACTGTATTTACACCATGACATTAAAGAACTTCTCTGTTAAGGTAAAATGATCTTCTGTGTGAGAAAGAAGGTAAATAAATTTAACATTTTTGTCTGATATGATGATATTGAAGTCCTACACACTAAGTCCTTAAAGATATCTACAATTTTCCAAACAAGCAGCTGACTGTCCAGCAATGATACACACAAGCAGACACAATAACTTGAGTCATGGTGTGATTGCAAGCACTGATTTATGCACTCCTGTTAATTCTGTCTTAGAAACTAACGCTGGGGAATAGTCATGATCTGATGCTAACGTGCGTCTGTTCTTTTGTCACGAGGCCAGTCTCCTCAGGTTACCGTTGGAGAAGCATGTACTCGGTCACTTTCACCTCTGCTCCCATCTGCCCCCATATTATTCCACCACAGGAAATGAAACCGGTATCATCAGCACGCAAGAAAAAAGACCACAGCAAACAAACAATCTGTGAAAGACTGCAAACCTCTCTCACACACACTCCTGAATGTACCTAAATTTACCAAAGCTTATCAAATTCCAGTCAATGCATGCGGACCACTGTGAGGATGCTAAGAACAATTAAACTCGATTAGTGCCTTCAGATGCTCTTCATCAAAACAGACAGGGCTTATAGTGAAAGTCAGAGCACCTGAAGCTGAGATAAGATCCATGATGCTGCTCTCTACAGCTGCCATTTCACCCTCCACGCTCTCTAGTTTTACTTCCAATTACGAAAGGACATCAGCAGGTTACCTTCCCTTTTATTTGGAGAAAAACAGAACAAGAGACTTAAAATGGCTGAAATTAATTAAACTAATAGGTCAAAAATCAAAACAAATCAATACAACTCAACCCGCACACACTATATGGATACAACGTGCATAGCTGAAACACTGCTGTAAAAATATCTGTCCGCTGCAAAAAGAATCATCTTAATAAATAAACATTTACCATAAGCTAAGGAGACTGAATCCAACAGGATTCTCATTATTTTGCTCTCCGGGCACCAGGAAAACTATTAACACAACAGCTGGACTGAGACAGAAGGGTAGGAGAGAGGAACAGTCAGGAGGCAGCTGATGGAGAGAGCTAAAAAGAAAGCAAGAGAGAGGGACTGAAAGAGTTTGAAAGAAAGAGAGAGACAGAGAGAGAGAACGAGATATCAACAAAGACAGTGAGGTTGGGTGATATGAATAAAAACTAAAGCTGGAAAGAAGAAAAGCAGCACATGCCTGATTATTTCACATGAATTTATATCACACTCATTTCTCACGCCCAGGCAGCAAGTCATGACATCTCCAGAAGATATGAGATCTGAGCCTGCCAGTCTACAGTAAATAAAAACATACATCAGTATTTGAATTTGTTTTGGTTTCCTTTAAAACAGTAGTTCTCGCTTACTTAACACTCAGCATTCGCATTTCAGTGATTCAAATAAGATTTCTAGCAAGACTGCTTGTTTTTACCTCGGCATACATGAATCTGGGATGATCTAATACCAGGGAAAAAAGTGTGCGTTATATAAATGACAGGCCTGTCAGTCAGAACGCCAATAACCAAAACAGAACCCATTTTTCCCCCCTTCTTCTAATGTGTATGGCTTGCTCTTCCAACATGATCAGAGGCAGGCAGGATCAAAGACGGCTGACAGGCAGGTTCCTCTGGGGGGTTAAAAAAAAAGAAATAAAGAAGGGGAAAAAAGAGCACCCTGGCAAAAACATGATGCACAGCCAGTAAGTGAGTGAAGAAATCATTCGTGACCTTTGATGAAGACAGCAACTCTTTCAACACATCCTTTCTAATGCACCCTGCAAAACCTATTCGGGAAGGCTTGAGGAAAACCAAATTACCAAGTATCTGTGGGATGTACTGGTCTAACAAATCCAAACCATGGCAGCTCCACCTTGCAACTTTACAGCATATCATCACCACTTTATATAACAATAAAATGAAGTCAGCTGACAGCCTGAATGACCAGGTTTTCCCATCAATGGACTTTTCCTCTAATGGCACAGATATTAAATTGGGGCTAAAGTGAGTGAAAGAGTGGAACCCGAATTTCATACCCGTGCCATCAGAGACCCGTGCCTCGACGGTGTGGAGGTGCTCTTACTTCGACCATTAAACAAATCCGTCAGCTCTATCGTCCATTTTCAAGAATTCAACAAGCGTTTACACGAACTCTGATGATAGTTAGATTCGGGGAAAAGAGGACTAGATTTATTGCATGGAGTTGCTGGTTCAGCACAAACCTTCTTGGTTTTAATATTTTATTGAGTTCTTAACCAATTTTTAGTATTTCTGCAACCCTCTTAAGTTGTTTTATTTACTTGATGCTGGTCAGTTGTTTACCCTTTTTAAAATCCCGTGGAAACTTTAACAACCGTGGGGTGCTTATTCCGAAAAAGTAGTTTAAGAAACGAGAAGGCACTCATCGGTTGAGGTTAAATAAAATTAACATTTAATTAAATAAATAACATTGCCAGCTAAAACATTCATAACTACAGTAATTGGCCAATCAAAACTTCTTGTCTGTTCATTCATTTAAATCCTGGTGTGACTTTTTTGGCAGGCCACACACACGTACAATACAAGGGGAATTTTCAGTTTGGTTGCCATGAGCTCAAAACAGGTAAATAAAAGCTTGCTATTCATTAAAGGGCTAAATACCCAACACGCCTGCTTAAAATATCATTAAAGTATTCGTCAAACTACATGAGGCTCACAGTAGCTGAAATTGATGCAACTTCACCAAGCCATATGTAAATGCATTCAACAAGCTATTAGTATGTAAAAATTTTTAAATAACCATTTACAAGGACTGTGCAATAGAGTTACATCATCCACAGTACCAGCACATTCTTGCCATTCTTTCAATCTCTCATGGCTTGGTTAGTGCTTTTTGGGAATGAATTTTATTACGCAGTCATCGCTTTAAACATATTTAGATGCTGACTGTGACGAACAGCTGTAAGCTGGAATCCACGTGGATCACTGGTGCGTGTAGGCGATGACTGCGAGCACCGGGTCATCTAAATATGTGCTCTCGTTTTGGAATGTCTGCCATGCCTTGGTTGAGACAAATCTTTACACACGGAAAAAGGCAAAGCTTCCCTGAAGAACAGGACCACAACAGGGGAACGCATTCCTAACTAACAGATCAATCACAAGGCTTGGTATGCACCATTCTGACTTCTGCATGCAGCGCTCTTTCCTTCCCTCAGAGAGAAGAGTCAAATATTTACTCTCATCCTCTGCCACCCGTGTCTGCACCATTCCAGCTACGCAGCCATAAATCAGTTACTTTCAGAGGCATTTGTATCCTAACTGACCCTAAACTAGCGTCATAACTGCCATGGGAAAGAAAAATATTTGCCATAATCCAAGAAGTGGGCTTCAGGGAGATGAACCACAGTTCATTCAACGACTCCAACAGTAACACTATCTAGCTGTTCGGGATTTATTAAAATCTGTCAGTGCTGTTTGTGAATCGCTGACCCAATACCCAGGCACCATATTCAGAGTTTATAATGCTGGATGAAACACAACATTGTTGAAGATAAGAAAAAGCTTCACGTTTATATTCGGCACACTGCTCAAGAAAGACTGATCACTATAAACCATCAGAAGAAAAGCTTTGTCTTTTGTGATGCCTGGGATAAATTGAAAGTGAGTCTTAGGCTGTATATCTTTCAAACATGACAACGGAAATTTTCCACTGATTACAGCCTGACAGCTCTGACAGAACTGTCAAACTGACTCACAGAAGATCAGGAACATCATACAGCATTCGCCCATAACATTAAAACCCCTGACAGGTGAAGTAAATATTGGTTGGGTATTACAGCGCCTGTCAATGTGTGGGATACGCAAGAAAGCAAGAGAACGGTCAGTTCTCAAAAGTTTATATCTTGGAAGCGGGAAAAAATGGGCAACGCTTGCTGAGGCGTGAAGGAGTGCAGGTTAGTCCATCTATTCTACTGTAGAACAGATTGCTGAAAAATATTTATGCTGGCTATGAGAGAGGTGGCAAAACACTGCATTACAGCTAAATACCATGCTAACTCCTGTCCACTGTCGAAAACCCCTGCACTGAGCATGTGGGTATCAGTAGTGGACCATGGAGCAACGGAAGAAGTCGGCCTGATCTGGTGAAGCATGGTTTCTTTTGTATCATAGTGACAGATGGCTGTGTGCACGTTACCCCGCAGAGACACAGCACCAGGATGCACTATGAGAAGGAGGCAAGCCGGTGGTGGGAGCTTAGTGCTCTGCGCATTCTTCAGCTGGGAATTTGAGGGGGTTGGGATTCATGTGGATGTACTTTGTGGGATATGCTTGGCAAACGAGTCTGATCCACACAGCCACCCACCTCAGAACTTACAGGGCGTAAAGAACTGATATCTTGGTGTCAGACACAACAGCACACTTTCTGCAGTAACTACGGCAACAAAAGGGTGGCCTATACTATATTAAGCTGGTGGGTTTAATGTTATGGCTGAACTGTATATATTAGGAAAAAGTCCCCTCACTTACTAATGACAACTCAATAAATAAACAACGATAAACAAACAAACAAACAAATAAATAAATAGGGAAAAAAGGAAAAAAGTGTGAGATACACAGCCCGACCAAAAATGTAAAAACCTTGAATATTTTGATAAACCATCGTTAGCTGTGTACAGCGTGTAATCAACCATTCCCTTGATTACAGCACATAAGCTAGTCCTTCAGTTCATCGGATGACTTCCTTTTAGTGCCATAAGGTTGCTGAGCCTCGACCTGACTGACTGAAGCGACAATGCCACAGTGATTACATGCTGCAATCAAGAATAAAGGTGGTCGAACAAAATACTACAGTGTGCAACCTTTCCCCCCTTTTGACCGGGCAGGGTATCTGATTTATTGTGGAACCGTGTAGTTCTGCAGACTAACTTGCATTTTCGTTATTCATAACGCTGTTCACACACCAATCTCTGACCTGATGTTTTATTTCTAAATGACTGACAGAAAATGCATAATGAAAAAAGGAAACCTGTGAACAACACTGAATAAAAAAAACAAAAAAAAACAAAGAACCCTTGTGAGGGTAGTCACGGAATCGGACTGAAACTATGCAGCACACAGATATTCAAGAAAGAGCTGTAATTTGCAACACCCCTGGCATTAAAAGGGTGAATTTAGAGAAGCCTCTACAAAAAAAGTGGATTGAAAGCATGCATTTTCATTCATCCTAATTCCTGCCCACATCTCCATTTTCACATTTCAGAAAGCAAAAGGGAAATAAAATCCAACTAAAACTTTTATAAACTTCTGTTGTCACATCTGTTCTTTTTCGAATAAAAGAAAAACATGACAAATCACATCACGAAGGGGGAAAAAATCATATCTTCTGAGGGGGGAAAAGATCCTGAAACAGCGATATAAGATTGGCCAGTTGAACATTATAGGTATTGATTGGACTTATTCCTTCCTAACTTGTGGTGCACATCTTGCACTTTGAATATGGGAAAATGGTAAATAAAATCAGTCCAATTGGAGTATTTTGGCTTATGAAAGGAAAAAGCTCATGCAAAAAACAGCAAGTAAGGCACAATAACTACATCTTTACAAGCTGCTCCAAGTCAATAATGCACAAATCCCAGGACATAAATCATTAATTATTAGCTTTTTGCATGCCAGCAAAATGTGAAACAGGATGTTTACTAGCTATTCTGCAGCCCATAGATGAGTCTTCAAGAGTCTCACACCTTACACTGATAACCATTTTTACCCTCACCTGCTGGGGTCGGAATTACGACTCATCTAGGGGAACTCTCATTTCCATCTGTCTCTCACTGCCAGTTTCAGTCTTTCTATTATCAAGCTGCAAGGTCAAACAAACGCCGTTTTGTTTATTGTAGTATGCTTAAAAATTTATGTATTTTTGAGCTACAGTTTCTTTTAGGACCTTTTGTTCTCTCCAGAGGACACATATTAGGTGAACAGACCAAAGGTTAGCAGCTCAGGAGTCAGGTCAAAGCATTAAACCTCACTATAACCCTCCAGAGATGAACTGGTTTGGAGGAGGCTCATCAGCATTCGAGCACACTTGACTGAAGAGACCGCAGAGAGAAGAAAAGAAAATCAGATAGAGGGGAGAAAGATACAAGACACAAGGTCGAAAAAGGGGTGATGGGAGAATACCGTCGAGTGGAGTACGGCGCGAAGGCAAATGGTGGCAGACACAGAGGACCAGAGTGCCACAGACCAAATTTAAAGCCATTAGCTCGAAGTACACTAGATTAAATCATATTCAGAGTCATCCTGAATCACTCGGAGTGCTCTTCCACAGAACACTGCGGCTCAGCATTGCTAAGCAATAATACACCAAGAGGCATCATCTGAATCCAGACTGTTTGTGTGTTTCTTTACCATCACATAACTGTAGCGTGAACCCATGTATGACAGTGCATCTAAATGGCAGCTCAGACGCAAACAAGTAAAGCAATACAAAAACCTCAAGGAAAATAATAAGCAAACGCTCCATTTGACTCAAAAAGACTTTTGAACCAGAAGTGTTGACGCCATTGGAAGTGTTTATGGTGGTAGAAAAGGGCTTCTAGTGGGCGGCTAAATAGACGAGTGGAAATAAGGAGGCGGAGAGGAAAGAACGGCCTCCCTCAGAGAATCATAGAGCCATGCGAAAAAGTCAGACACTTACTGCTGTGCTGCTGAGGGTGTATTAAACTCTCCCAGGCTAACTTCATCCACCCAATGCATCCTACGGCCTTGAAAACATAAATCTTGCCTCCCTGAAACATTTCAGCAAATGAAGCAGCGCTGCTTCTGACAGATAAACGTGAGCAACAGAAGGATTTATACCACTGTGGTGACAGACAGAGAACCAGATTTGAGCCATGCAAAAAGGACCGGGGGGTTTGTGTATGGGGGAGAGAGGAGACACACGACACATGTGAAGCCACTCTAACACTACACACTTCCTGGCTATACTCCATTAACTGCCCCACAATCCAAGATTAATCATCACATTTCTTTTGTATGATTTCAAAACCAGTACGTCAGCTTGCACTGAAGTCTCTGATGTGCCTATACTGAGTTTCATGCAAAAAATTTCTGCCAAAAACAAGCATTTTCCCTTTTCTACTAATAACAGGATTAACAGAAAGAATTAGCACTGATTTACATAATTTTAATTCACAATATTACATTACTATTCAGCAATTAATAAACTTCCTTGGCTGGATAATGTTGGGTTAAAGGAACATTTAATGCAATGTATAATTTGCTAATTATTCAAGTGAACCTTATACCAGGGTATTAAATCTGGCAACCCCAACTAATTAAAAATAACTCATTAGAGATACCACTGTTTAAACATCAATGAAAACAGCTTTAAGACACAGCCAAAAGATCACTAATTTATCTAAAGGTAGTAATTCATGCTGATTAGGTTTGCAGTATAATGTTGATGTTTCGACACTCATACAATCAGTAATAGCCTTTCGGATTATACAGCATGTCCGAATGACTTGATTTAATACCACTCCCCGGCAACAAAACCCGCCAGGATCGAAGTGTGGGTTAGGATCTCTTAAGTGCATCACCTCCCAAAACTCTGAATGTTCAGTGAATGACGGCGTAGTTCGTGCTCAGGCGAGCTAATACTAGAACACTGCCACACGATATCTTCACACTCTGCCCTGTGAAAAATAAATAAATAAATAAGACCTCCTCACAGATACCCTAACCCGCATTAAATCTCGCTGTGCTGGCAGAGAAGTGTGGAGATCAATGTGAGGTCTGTAGGCTACAAATATCGGAAATCTCTTACCAGAGCAAGAGAATTCGCAAGTCCTGGATAGAAGCTGTACTGCACAAGGAAGCTAAAGTGAAGAAACAAATAAAAGGACTTTGTTCACAGAAACACAGCACTTGTAACTGTGCTACATGGGAATAAATTCAAAACCTGCATGAAAAGGCCTTCAGTTTTGAGACGCAACAAAAAGTCTGTGGGGATAATTTCCTGTTTTCTTTGCTGGTAGTAACGACACCACTGAATAGATTTTTTTTAAAAGTGACCTTAAGTTGTATTGCATCTGATTTCAATCTTTTGAGGACTTAAACAAAAGTAATGTTCTGTTACGAACATCGTACCGAGTGCTGGCTTTATACTCACGTCAAAGACACTTTACACTTTATGCTAGTCTAATCGAAACGTGAATATCTACCAAACATTCGTTCTATTGTGACGATGACGAACTACAAAAGCAACTGATTTATTTCAACATGGCTATTTGCAACATTACCACACATGTGGAAGTGACTTCAAATATAAAAATAAGACTTTTTTTTTATATATTTATTCAGATGAACAACATCTGGGCATTAAAAGGAATAAGATGTGCAACCAAGAGATCGCTCTGAAAGGTCATGATACCGTCCATTCTTCTCTATGGTGCTGAAAGCTACAGAAGAACGAAGAAAACAAAACGCCACATTTTGAATGGCGTGTCTCAGGAAAATTATGGGAATAACCAGAACAGACCAAAAAAAATTAACACCCACATAAGAGAAAGATGCAAGATGAAGGAAACGGTAAAGAACAGAGTAGCAACAAAAAGTCTCAGGTACCTTGACCTCACACGTAGAATTCCACCAGTAAGGCTACATGGAGATGTTCATGGAGACAGTCCAAAGGGAGGACCAGCCAAAAAAGTGAATTGAGGGCATCAAGGTTGACTGCCTGAACTCTCATAATCTGACCAGGGAGAGGAAGGTGTGGAAGGCCTTGGAGAAGCAGAAGCCTATGAGGATGATCTTCAAAATCTAGTTCACCTTCGTCCACTGACTTTCTATAATTTAATTATTTAACTTATTTATTTTTATGAATGCTCTACAACACAGGAGCAGTATTTAAAATCTGATTACGTTAAAAAAGTCAGATGACAAGGCATCTGGCAAGGCAGCAGTGTTGTTGAGTCCCGTGATGTCTCTTTTTAAGCTTTTCCAGACAGTATACGGCTTGTTCGTTTGAAAGAGAATTAGCTTTTAGAGTTTGGTAGTCTATTTAAATGACAACGTTCTGGTGTAGGGACAGAAAGACGTTATGGCTTGGTGAGGGAGAATGTCACCGTTGGTATATTTATAGTGTTTTCGACAGACGTGTTCAAAACCACTGCCTACAAGTTTTCTAAGAAAATGTATCCCGCGTAAATTTTAGTTTCGCCAGCTGTGCAGTCTTCGGATTACAGGCTTTGGTTCTGTAGGCACGACGACCAAGCACAACATCTATGAGGAACTTTACGGCCATCACCCGAGAGCCCGAGCTGTCGAGTCATTCCACACGACGTACTGGATGGTAAACTCTGAACGGTCTTTCTCACTATATATGCTATGATCAAGATAGGTGACACTAGTAACATTTTCATAAGCAGATCTCTCATTCTATCAAGTGACGTCACTAATTACCCTTTAAGGGAGAACTGAAAGACAGTTTTTGAACTCTGCCATTATTTTTTCAGCCAAAAGAATTTAACAGATACAAAGCCATTTTAAAATGAACATTTATTCAAATGGAAACAGTAATAAACACGTCACTGAGTTATTACTTCTTTTTAAAGCCTGACAGTTCTAAATTTAAACACATTTGGAGCCAAAACCAATTCACAAGAGAGTCGCACCACAGTAGGTGCGAGCGAACACCTTCTACCATTAGATTCTATTTCACGTGTAAACACAACCAGCTTTATAAACTGTGATCCGTGTGACTCAAGCATTTTGGCTAGAATTAATAACTGATGATTAAAACGCATCTCTCTGTACAACAATTTAAACCAGCAAACAAATAAGGGCACTCCTTTCTGTGAGTGACCTCACTGATTCGGGTCAGGTGACCTAAACGGTGTTTGAACACAGGTGTAAGAGGAAAGAACGCTGCTGGAGTGGATATAACAGATAAGGATAGAGACAGACCTGCTGTCTCTCTCTACTCTCAACGAAAGAAATACAAAAGGTAATAATACAACAGACACAGAACGTAACAACAATATTCAGTTTCCAGTTGATTAATCAGAATTTTTGATTATTTGGAATATTTGGATTACGATGATGTGCAAAATTAAAATCATGATTCATGTTTTAGCCTGAAATATTTTTATGCCTTTTTCAACTTCAGTAGGTCTGTAGACTCTGTGCCGTGCTGGAATCTCGCCCAAGATTTTTTTCATGCCAAGCTCTTATTGCGCGCTAGGCTCCCCGTTACCTGCGAAACAAAAGAAGAAGGAAAAAAAGCCTGTTCCCGCCCATCAACACATTAGCATGATGGCAGCATAAAATCAACTGCAGATATGAGCCACCAAGCCAAAAGTAGACGGGTACCCCTATCAATACAGCACTATACATGAAAACATGCTCTTGATTCAAGCCTTTCCTTAATAGATTAATAAATAAATTAATAAATGAATGAATGAATAAAGAAAACAAACAAACAAACTGTGTGCAGTTTGATCCTGAAGGAGAAAGTGCAGCGAGTGGTTATATCCCCGTTCTAAACCAATTAAGAAATGCATTTGCTCCTTCTGTCTTTATATAGTTAAAATAAAACTTATTTGAACTAAACTAAAGTGTAACTACAGTGTTCCTTGCTATCTAATATATGTTTAGACTGAAGCAAATCAGTGGCTAAGAAATGTTTATCACAGAAAAGAAACACATGATTAGCTTCCCTCGCAAAGCAAAAAATGCTGATCACAAATTCCTCCTTTGAGTAGCTTTGATTTGTGGTAAACAAAAGAAGTTTCAAAGAACATGGCTTAAACTTAAAATACATGGGTGCGATGATTTTAAAAAGAAAACTCAAAAGGTCAAGCAGCTCAGTGTGTACATCTATATATTGTCGTATCTCTGCACACTGCTGAATGCATCCAAAAGCATTGGCGTATTCTGGATCATGTCCATTACATCACACACGCTACTACACGCTTTACTTTCACCAAAGATGATGCCGAGTCTGCATACAGAGGGCAAATTTAAACAACCTGTAGCTAAACATGTTCAAAACTGCTGTTGGTTGCGGATTTGAAAGTTTTGCCCACCGTTTCTTCCTCTTACTACACTGGCGGCTGTGGATGAGTCTCTTGAGACCTAAGCCAGGAAGCGAACTAGAATACTGGTATTGACTGCCTAACAGGGGGGAAAAAATCTCTGCAGTGGATGCAATCTCTACCCCAGCTGAGAACCCACCCGCAGGATCTCCTACAGTTCTGAAGAAGTGTCTTGTTTCTGTTCTTAGCAAGTAAAACAGTCTGGTGCCAGTGATCAAGACCTGAAATTGTACCTCCAGAGCTAGTAACAAAACCATTAACCAGGTCCTGACATACTGGCAATCACAAATTCAAACATTTTCAAAATATAATCAATGCAAAAGCAGTAGAGACTCGTTTCAGTAAGGAAATAAGGCTCATGAACATTTAATCCATCAAAATATACACTAACTGGCCAAAAGTATGTGGACACCCATATGTTCTCCCCCAAAGCTGTTGCACACAAATCATATAAAATGTCCTATGTTGTAGCATTATAATTTCCATATGCTGAAAACAGGTGTCCCAAACCTTTTACTGCAAGACAATATGCACAACAGCAGCTCCATGTAGACGGGGTTTGCCCAGGTTGGGAGGGAAGAGTGGCCTGCACAGGGCCCTGACTCTAACACCACTGACTACATCTGAGATGAACTGCAACTGCAAGACTGACATCACTGATGCTTGTGGTTGAGCGAGCACAAAAACACAAGAGAACTCAATCTGAGACAGGACGTTCAAAAAGTTCAGCGTCCCCAAACAAAGTGCTTGGCTAGGTTAACGTCAGCACAGTGTTCATCTTCATGTAATGCGAGCACAGACAGAGCTTGAAAGGTGAGACAAAATGGCAGTGCATTGGCGTGTGGTTCTTTGCCATTAAGTCAAATTCTGATTTCAAACTCACAATACTGTGTTCTATGATTACCATTATATGCTAAACTTTTAGCAGGGAATTTTTACTTGGAAAACTTAAGAAAAACAAAACATCACTCAAAATAAACAGGAAATGGCCCAACAGCCCAATGACGACAGACACAAGGCAGAATTTGCATTAAGCTCTCTAGGTAATCTCATGAAAAATAACTTTAAAATTGCAATTGTTAAATAAGTGGTTTCCGAGCACAGTGCACAATTCACTTAAGACAGAACACCATCACCAGACACTAAATAAATGAGGTCACGGGTGCTTGAGTAAGACAGATTAGGACCTTCTAGTTACCTAAAAATCAGTAAATGTTTAGCATGGATTACATGTTTTTTAAACAAACTCTAAATTACTCTAGAGAATGCCGTATCTGTTACTGTTGTGCTCTTGCATTCAGTATAACAAGAGCATTCATCATGAGCTCATTAAGATTCAGAGGGGGGTTCTGGTACATAGACTGCTTTAGACATAGCAGCAAGCAATGAACTTATTGACTTGTAACATACTTTTAACTCAAAGAACTGCTTTAAAAATAAAGCAGTCAAGTCAGAACTGTGAGAGATGAGAACTGAACAATCCATCATCTTAATTGTTACCACAACCTTTGTTTGGATGAATTAACAAAACCACTGGTACTATCTGACAGCTTAACTAAAATTAGCTAATGACTTTGGGGTTTTTTTGTTTAGTTTTTTTTGTTTTTTTGGGGGCCTGGAACATTACATCCAATTCCCTCTTCTTCCGATTTAACCACTGGACCACAGAGCACTCTGGCTTTTCTCTTTCTTACATTTTGAGACTGCAAATAAAAGCAATTTCATCAAACTACAAAAGAAGAAAATAAAGATTGCTGGCTAACAGAGAATACACTTTATCTATCTACAGTAGGGCTTGATTTATGTTATAAACAGGGTTCAGTTTTTGTGAATATGTAAAAGATCCGATCCAATTATGGGGCAAATTTCGCTTTTCAGACTGAAAAATATATGCAAGGAATAAAAAAAAGGGGTCCTATTCACTGTAACAAGCCTTATTTGGTCAGCACTCAATCAGAGGGAGAGAGAGACACACAGCAGGAGAGAGAGCAAGAGAGACAGAGCAAGAGAGAGTGAGAAAAAAGAGAGAAAGAAAGTGAGAGAGGGAGAGAGAGAGAGAAAGAGAGCGAGAAAGAGCAAGAGAGACAAAGCGAGAGAGAAAGAAAGAGACAGTGAAAAAGAGAGGGAGAGAAAGAGTGAGAAAGAGAGGCAGAGCAAGAAAGAAAAAAGCAAGAGAAAGACAGAAAAAAACAGAGAAAGAGAGGGAGAGAGAACTAGAAAGAGCAAGAAGAGAAAAAGAGCAAGAGAGCCAAAGCAAAACAGAGAAAGAAAAGGAGACAGTGAGAAAGAGGGCAAGAGAAAGAGAGAGCAGAGAAAGAGAAAAAGAAGAGAGACAAAAGCAAGAGAGAGTGAGAGAAAGAAAAAAAACAGTGAAAAAGAGAGGGGGGAGAGACAGAAAGAGAGGGAGAGCAAGAGAGACAAAGTGAGAGAGAGAGAAAGAAAAAGACTGAGAAAGGGAGAGAGAGACAAAGCAAGAGAGACAAAGCAAGAGACAGTGATAGAAAGAAAAAGAGGGAGAGAGAGAGGGCGAGAGAGAGAGCCAGAGAGAGAGAGAGGGCGAGAGAGAGAGCCAGAGAGAGAGAGAGAGAGAGAGAGAGAGAGAGAGAAATAGGGAGAGGGAGAGAAAAGGACTGTATTTGCTGCTGGAATCCTGCTTCACCCCAAAGTTTCCTGCATCACCGACAGCGGTGTGATACAACCGAAATCTGATTACAAAAGTGTTTTATTCATCTTGTACCACAAACATTAGGTATTAAAGAAAGACATTCCTCCCGTTTAACCAGTTCAGTTTTATTCTGTGGAGGTTTCTTCTTAAAACTAGTTACAAAAGCTTGTCTACATAAGTGAGACATCTCACAGAAAGCTTCACCACATCGACAATGAAATGTTTTTCCTTATTTAAGAAATAACAGGCTTTATCTGTTTATTACCAATTTCCGAATATATAGCACTTCCCCTCAGAGTGGCATATTTTAATTAGCTAACCACAGACAAGTCCGAACAGTGCCGTGGAATAAAGGCTTATAATTAAAAAAACAAACAAGCACTGCATAAGGTTTTGATGTAAAACAACAAGAAAACAAAACCTGTTGAGTAAGGCAGCAATTTAATTATCTTTCATCATTTAAGCTTTATCATGCAGTCCTAGTATACACAATTCAGTGCACATCTCACTCTCTCTCTGATGTGGTTTTTTTTTTTCCAAAACAAGACAAACACTCAGCGGCAGGCCCACATCAGCATGAAAATCAAGCAATAACAATATGCTGTATTGACTTCACAGCCTTCCAGCCATGCAAACACAGGTTTGAGTTCACCTGTGACTCTGACAGCTTACAGCAGCGTGGTATAAAATCAGATCTACCGCAGAGCCAGAACTGCCTCGATATCATTTCTATGATAATTGCGTACACACATTCATTCAGCCAGGCCTGGGGGCACAAAGCCAAAAAGAACAGGCTGATGAATTAGAAAGAAAAGAAAGAAAAGAAAGCAAATCGGTATTGGGCAAAAGAAGGGTGGGTGGGAGTGAAGACAGGGGGAGATAAGAAATGTGAGACCCCGGGAGAGACAAATGATCATGCTAGTGTGAGAAACTTGGAGCATTTAAATCGAGTTGGTAAGGTGCCTGACCACCACAGCACCATCACTACAGCTACAATGCACCTCTGCATCAATTTGATGGTGACCATGTGTGCAAAACCCCAAAGTCTCCCTCTGGTATTCAACCAAGTAGAGATTTAATAACTGAAGACCCACAGAACATGAAATTCATCATCATTATCATCATCAAACCATTCAGTGAGCCCTGATGCCGTGTATAAGGGGGCAGGGGCCATTTAAGGGACCGCATGTGGCAGGATTTAAATTTTGCAGAGCGTCAGTGAGATCTTCCCTTTGTATGGACATTTACCCTCAAACCACACAAGGAAAATACCTACAGAGCATAACAGGTCACTTACAGATACAACATATGGCCAAAAGTGCACCCATTGACAAAGCTCTGATCACACTGAACAGCTTTAGGGTGAACTGGAACACTGACTGCACCCCAGGACTGCTCACCTAATATCAGTGCCTGATCTTGCTAAACACTGAATGAGCACAGATCTCGACAGTAATACCAAAATCTAACGGAGATCCTTCCCAGAAGAATGGAAGTTATTATAACAGCAAAGGGGGAATAAATCTAGACTGGGATGTTAATGCATGCACACACAAACTTGCCAGGAGTTCACTCAGTGAACATTTTACAAACCCTTGCACGACAACTCATTCACGCAATGATCTCATCAGACAATTATATGGCTGCAGTCATGCAGATACGAGCTGACAGCTCCAGGAAAAGTTCACATCAACCATCAGAACGAGAGGAAAAAAAAAAAAAAAAATCGATCAGCGAGTTTTGACCACGACGTTCAGGGCGTACCACCTTCGGCCAGTGTCAGCTGAGATAGGCTCGGGCCTCCCTGCGACCCTAGTAGGATTAAGCAGTTTGGCTTTTTCAGGTTTGACAGCGGTTCGGCTTATGTATTTCTCTGACTGCTAATCTCCTGGGATTTTTTTTGCTTAACACCCTCCCTCTAGCGATTACTCAAAACGATGCAATAATAAAAACATCCCATGAGCAGTAGTTCTGCAGATAAAAATGTGGTGTTGATGAAAATGGCCAGACTGGTTTGAGCTGACTCATCAGCAACAGTGACTCAGTCACTGCTGTAAATCGCTGTATACACTTATGGTGAGCAGAAAAGCACCTCAAAAATATTGCAACCTGAGGAGAAATGGGCTACAATAGAAGAACACATCAGGTTCTACTTGTATAAAGCCAAGCGCAGAAAGCAGAGGCTGCAGTGGGCACAGGCTCATAAAAAGAAATTAATGTGGTGGTTTCATGAACATGGCAATGAGATTAATGTCCTTCAGCCTTCCCAGCCACCGGATCTGAATCCAACAGAACAAATTTGGGGATGCGGTAGAACAGAAGATCTGCAGCACGAAGGTACACCTGAACACTCTAAAACAATGAAGTGATGCAATCATATCAACATGAACCAGTAGCTCAAAGGAAATTTCCCAATCTCTTGTAAAATCCAGGTAAAAAGAAACAGTGGCTGGTTTAGGTGGCCTTCAAAACACTGGAAGGCCCTACCGAGTAGTGTTTCTAATAAAGTGATCAGTGATTGTATGTTACGGTCAGCAGTGTGCTGCAAGGAGCTGCAGTGTTTTTAGATAATGCAACAGAATGTAATGTCCTAAGGACTTGCAATATGTATTTAAGATGCACCGATACACATTCCTGTGCAATATGACATCACAATCGTTTACGTTAGGTAAAATTTTTCATTTCACCCTCACTCACACCCCACCCCAAACAAAAAAAAAACACCTCATCTCATCATCAGAATATAGTAATACTCAATCAGTTGTTTAAAATAAGTGCTACAATAACTGTATATCTACCTAAAAAAAAAAAAAACTTACAAAATAACAAAATAACTTAATCGGATGCACCATCCGATTAAAGACCGAAATCACCCCCCAAGCACACCCAGCGATGGGGAACTAATCCTGTGTTTATTCCTGATTAAAATGTTTATAGCTTTCATGGTAATGAACATTTGAACAAGTCATGTTGTGTGTGTGTTTTTTTTTTGAACAGCTGCTAAAAATCCTTAACCCCTTAATCCTTACCTGCGTCCCTCAGCGGATACCCACTCTGCTTTTTAAAGAGCGAGTTGTTCTTTGGTTAATTTTGCTTTGTATCTTTCTGTTAACTGTTTTTTAATGCAGAAAAAGAACACTTTATTGTAATTCAATTCAAGGACTATTTTATTTATTATATGCCGTTTGGTCATTTTTGTGCTGATGTACAGCTGTCCGATAAAAATGACCGTGACATTTGGAACTTGCGCCTTTGACTTGGACCGGTCTCTTTGTTATTAGTTTATAAGAGGAAATCTTTTTTTTACCTTTTTCAAACATATTTTGCCCTACAACGAAAAACAGATATCTAGTTTTTGGTCCATATCGGTAAGCCCTATAATATCTATTAAGTGTTCATTAACACTTGGTATTGAAGTGCACCTATATATAGAAAAATACAGAAATTAGCCCACACCTCTGATGAAAGGTGCAGGAAACACTTTTGAATTACTTGTCAGATAAAAACCCAAGCACACCCTGATCCTACGCATATGGTAGAGGTAAGAGGGTCCTATTACCGGAATATAACACTGAGTGTTAAGCATGCAGTCGGTGTTAATCCTACAGCGCTCATGCGGATTCTTTTAAAAAAAAAAAAAAAAAAAAAAAAAAAAAAAAAAAAAAAAAAAAAAAAAAAAAAAAAACAAAAAAAAACCCACCCCCA
>JBCNYG010000025.1:22163669-22187465 GCA_039654305.1 Porochilus rendahli
ATACATACATACATACATACATACACACACACACACACACACACACACACACACACACACACACACACACACACACACTCAAATAGAAATACATTTAGAGCATTACACTGACATATCTTATTTAATATTTTAAAAGTCAAACTAAGGTGACAAAAGGAAATTTATTGATTTCAATAATTTTTCATACATTTTTGGAGAAATCTGCTTTTTTGGAAAACGAAGCTGTGAACGGAGCTGAAAGAAAGAGTCCGTCTCTGTGAAGCTCTCTCAAATAACACGCTCACTTAACGGCTGGAGATAAACAGACTCGAGCCAGCATATTCAAATCCTCCTGAGAGTATGAGAATCACTTGGCTAAAGACAATATGACTTTCCAGAGCAACACTATTGTGCCAGAACAGACAGCACGGCACTTCCTCGATGTCTGTAAATGCGGAAACATAATCTCATAATCCCTAAACAGGCTTCCGTGGTCATTCAAAACCGCATTTACCAACAGACCAACAGACCTCGGCACTGGACTTACATGTAAATTTGTGAAAACAGTCAAGAAATCTAATATCCCATCAAGAACAGCGACAAGAGAATGCCTTGAATTTTTACAGCAAATGAATCTGAGATAAGTGGAAAACAGCACATAATGCACAGAAATGTTCACATTTGGACAGATGATGCTCTCTGGTTGAAACCTCTGTTTCACAAAAAGGTACACAAGGCTAACACACCATGTTCAGGACCTCCAAACCAGACCCGAACTACAATCTCCATCATCATCAGAAGAAACTCAATTACAGGTTAAACAGTACGCTGCTTGCTTTATCCTAATAAAATAAACCTGAATACATCAGCCAGACCACCATTTTCTGCTCACATGAAAACCAGTCAACTAATCATAATCATCATCATCATCATCCATGCTAGGACCATAAGTTGGTGGACACACCCATGTGAGCTTTCTATACACCCCGTTTGAGATTTATCCCTCCTTTTCTGTTGTATTAGCCTTCGTTCTTTTCGTTTTCCAGTAGATTTTGAAGTGCGGCTGTGGGAATATCTACTCATCCAGTCACAAGAGCACGAGGAAGATCAGGTACTTTTTTCAGGCGTGGGGGTGCAGTCAATACTCGACAGAAAGAATTTGATAGCCAGAGGTGCTTAGTGGGTTTAAAGTCAGGGCTCTGTACAGGCCACTCAAGTTCTTCCACAGCAGATCGAGTCTTCATGAACTCCGCTTTTTGCACAGGGGCACAGTCATGTTGGGACAGGTTTGGGTCTCTTTGTTCCACTGAAGGGAAGGTGTAACACTGCCGTAGGAAAACGCATCACATACAGCTTTGTTTACAACTTTTGGAAGGAAGCACATATGGATGCGATAGTCAGGCATCTTTTGTCCATCTGCTCATTTACAAAACTGCCATCAGCTATTTAAAAACTAATTTCTAGAACTTTTCTGCATCTCATCTTTATTAATAGACTTTAGAAACTTTGCCATCACCAAGCATTATCCCCCAAAATTTTCTTTAATTCACACTTCTAATTTGCATTAGAGAGCTGGATGCAAAACTCCAGTATGACTAAAGGAAGAGAGAAATACTTCATTTTAATTGGTCATTCAAGTGTTTTTTTCTTTATACTGTATGTGTGATGGGGTACATACTAAAGTAAAGATCCCCCCAGTTCCAAAACTGCCAACAATCATACAAGCAACCAAATTCCACCAGTGCAGCTGCTCTTGACATGCTTTCCGTTTAACATGAAATAGTCAAGCTGCTACATGCTGCAAAGAAAATCTGCAACTTCATTCAAGTCACTAAAGAAGTAGAAGCTCATTCACTTTCAGTTTAGTACCAGAAATAGGAAATAAAAAAAGAATATAAAGGAAAAGGCTTTACAGTTCTTTAAATATCCAGCTGCAGTCTTTGTTTTCTTCTTCTACTGTCTCAGATATACACCTTGATACTTCTCATAGCTCTCAACATTTAGCTTCCATGAAGATTCTGCTGTTCATTACTAGGTTTCTTCAGAGCGCCACCATCTCACCCTCAGACGTAATCGACAATAAAATCATAATACACATCCTGTTCACTGCCTAGAAACAAAGAGGCACTAAACAAAAAGCAAAATATTAATTTTTTCAATCTCTAAAGCCCCCCCCCCTTGTAAGCTGAGGTCAAGACTCAACCCCCCCAAAAAGTCCTTCTCAGCTGAACTGCATTGTGTCATCTCTGTCAGTTCATCCACACGTAGATACGGTACAACATTCAGAAGATTCACCTCTAACAAGGTCAAGCACATTTCAGTTTTTTAACATACAGCTCCAATACTGTTCCCACAACTTGATCATGCTTTTGATTCATCAGCTTCAAACCATTTTAATACGGCACCAAAGCCAGAGAACAGTGATAAATGACTGACGAGATCGTAAAATTGTAGGTTATGCCTCGTTACCATTCCAGAAACTACACGGTCAGATATAACGAGCTGCTGCCGAGCTTTCCAGACATTATTAAGCGAATAATCCACCTCTGCTTAATGCACGTCCCAATCACTTTCAGGCAAGTATCTGGCCGCTGTAGGCAATTTCCCGTAAAGAAGCAACATGCCCACGCGTAAGGCGATAAGATACATATATCCATTTCTGCCTCGCAGAATAAATCCACTTAGCAAATTCATTTTGCAGGAACAGGCATCAGGTAAACAGCAACTGCGGGTTGTGATAACAAACCCGTGGCAGGTTGTGGTGAAGTACAGGCTTAAAATAAACAGATCGACACTTTGAGGGGGGAAAAGCGTATTTAAATCAGTCCAACAAGATTCTATAGCTTTGCCAGCGTATGCAAGCTAAACTCATCATTCATACATTTTCTGAACCGCTTAATCCTAATTAGGGTCACAGGGAGGCTGGCGCCCGTCTCAGCCGACTCCGGGCGAGGGCGGAGTACACCCTGGACATCTCTCCAGGCCATCGCAGGGCAAGCTAAACTTTAAAAATTAAAGGGGCTGAGCAGACTTAGTTTAATATTAGGAGAGGTGCAGTAGTTCTGTAGGCCCTGAAAAAAAAGAAAAAAGAAAAGAAACCAGTACTGGTATACTGGCTAGGATAAACTGCCACGAAATGAATAAGAATAAAAAAGAATAATGGATAAATAGCCGTTCCTCAACAGGAAATGGTACGCTGTTTTAGCTCTTGAACTCCGTACGTCCCTTTTACAAGTCCGGTATAGATGCTCCGTACTAACCAGCTGGCCAAACATCATTACATTACCGCCACATCTTTAGCCTAGTCATTTAGGTTTCCAGGCAACAAAAACATGACGCTGCGCAATACCCGTGAGCTTTTACTCACCCAGTGGGCTTCTCTAATTAATTTATCCAGGCTGTGAGGTAAAGTGGAATGATGAAAAAAGCCTCAGCGTGTTCTCTAACTGACAGCGAGTCATCTTTAAGTACAACAAGTAGAAAACATTTATAAACAAGGATTGAACATGGAGCCCTTAGGTCTTGTAAGAAGAAGAATGGTGCATTTTGCAAGCCGCCTGCTGTTTCATCATAAAAGTATTGTTTTTTTTCCCCACTCGGTTTCATCTCTCGTTCTTGCTAATTGAATGAAAATCGTGGTTCTTCCCTCTGGAGTCACAAGAGTCCCAGAACCCAGCCCACTCTTTCAAAGACAGAGCCTTCGTTAGCATGTTGAACAAAAAGCTTCTCCGAGACAACAGACATGCAGTATAAGATTTCTGCTGTCTTAGTCGACTCTGAACAGACATGACGGCTTTCAACATAGCATTCATCCATCATGAATGACATTTTTATCTCCAGTTGGCTGGCAAACACGAACACAACTCTTTAAATATTGCCGTGTCTGATTTCAAGGATACATTTTAGATTTCTGATTTTCATCCAAAATCTATTTCACATATTTACATTAAGTATGGCTTTTTCTGAATGCTTTGGTCTAACGAACCTGGCATAATGAACACTGAATAAACAATTACTTGGTAAAGGTGAGGTAACTGTCATTGAATAGCCCACAAGATGGAACGTTGTATGGACTATTGAATTTTTACGTATTTTTAACCATGACAGAGGTGGGTCAGGTGAGCACCGCATGCTACGAGCAAAACATAAGCCCTGTATAAGTCAAGGTTTATTCTAAAACCCATATATTACACTGAAACCTAAGTAAACTGCAATCGATCAAACCAACGTATTTAGTAAATAAAGACTCATGAACAGTATGAGCTGATTGGTCACTATCTAGGGGCAATTGACATTCTTTTGATATGCAAAATCTGGACAATGCTTGAATCAAAATGGCTGATTGATCATTTCTCTGTTTGCTTAATGGGAGACTTGTTTTGCAAGATAACGGGTTTTACTTTAACGGCTTTATATGCAAAAAAATGGTGCAAGCAGAGATGTTCTGGGCATAGACATGCGCAGCTCTTATTGAAGCTGTAAATGCTCATAAAAGAACTTAAGATTCAGATCGAATCCAAAAATTATTCACAATACAACCTGTTCTGAGTAAGAGAACATTTCGCAGATCAATTCAGATTGTTTTTTTGTACCATGATGATTTAAAGAAACTCATCAGTAGTACAGACTAACTGGATTTAAAGCCATCACTGCAACGGGGCACAACACTGATATCAGTACAATCAAGTATAGAAAGATTCTACCAAAGAACATCTATAACGGTGAATAGTGAGATCATCTGTAAAAGCAAATATCTTCATTATAATATTTAGATATTTGTTAGACAAGGAAATAAAAGTTGATCAGTCTCAACATTTATAGTGAGCTAGTTTTATTTAAATGTTACATTTTTTGTTGCAGACCATTTTTAATTTCAGAAATGCCGTAAGAGCACAATTTTATAAGAATGAAGAAACAGCTGAGATTCAGTGGTGCGGAAGGGTAATCGGTTTTATGAGGTCAGCTCAGTAAAGTCTGAGAACTTAAAAAAAAACAAAAAAAAAACCCTGAACATAGCACAGGCAGGTGTGTATATTTTTCCAGTCTGCCACCTTTACCTCGATTTGATTCAACAACCCAGCTTCGAATATGTGATGAATATTGATCGGAATCGAAGCACTCAAACAATATCACAGAAAAGAACTGGGTCAGGGAAAAAAAAAAAAAAATCTACAAACAGCTGCCTAAACTTCAAAACCAAGCCCTGAGGCGTGTTGTCTTCCAAACAGGATGGTGCATCTCCCTCTCAAAGAGAAGTGTCCAGTGACAGATACTCGGCCAATGCATGACAGGAAGGCAATCCTGATTACACGCTATCTTCTACTGCATCAGTAAGCAATAACACAATGTGCTCTCAGCCTTGACTCATTTGTTTTACAGAGCCATGGTTAATGAAAAAGTAAACACAGAAATAAATTAATAAATAATGAATAAATAAATTCTAAACTTGCAAGAATAACTGATGTTGTTCAAATAAACTATAACTTGTTAGCATATGAGTCCGTTACATTTTGGTTCAAATAAATAATAGACAATCATCAGATTTAAGGTCATTTTTAATAATAGGGCTCAAATATTAAGTTGGGGATAAATGGATTACATCAAACTCTTTGTAAGAGCATTTACACATGAAATTTTCTAATCGTTGCACATATACGTCATGCTCCTGATTCCGTAAACATTTACACACAACACTGACAATTTACATAAATGTATTAATTAGACTGTCTTATCCAGAGCTACTTTTAGACGTTATGCTAGTTCACCAGGTCAGGGTCTGAGAACACTTAGATCAGCTGATAGAGGATTAAACTCCTCATTTTTAATGTCAACAGTACACTTTCATGGCATAAAATCGAACCAAAATAACCTCCACTTTTTTTGTTCAGCCTTAACCCAAATTAAATATGTACCGATACATTATTAGAGGATAAATTGCAGTAGAAATTTTTGTTGATATGAAAAGTGGAAATGAGCAATAAAGTAGGTTAATTTATTATTAGGCTGTGGTGATCTCTAAACAAGAGGAAAATGCATGAACTCGCCATGCCCGTTCAACAACCACAAACTGTTGCAACCCGTAGAAAGGGTGACCAGTCCTCATTTAACTTTGAGATCTGGAAATTTTTCTGTTGCCCAACGCCTTTGCTGATGACAGTGTTTTGCTGCCCTACACCAAACAACCCATTCAGGGGAAAACAACCGAACTGGATGAAGAAGCCAGGCGAGTGGGACTTTGGGAAAGAAAGTCTGGAGAATAAATGTAGGATATCGAGAAAAGATAATCAGTGTGCAGGGTACAGGGATGGTGACAAGTCTATGTATTTGGGGGGTGAAGTTTGTAAGGGAGGGAGGTGGTGTGGTAAGTATCTCAGAAATAGGCTTTTTAAACAGGCTACCGGGGGTCAATCGGTAAATCAGATACATCAGAGTGGGCAGTTTAAAGGGACAACTATGGCATTAATATAATGCATAGACTATGGAACTAGCTGTCAAGCCTCGCTGCAAACACAGAAAGAAAAACGCTGCTCAGGTTCTACATCCACTGCTCTGTTTAGATCTAAACAAAAAATCCTGAAGCCTCCTTTACATGAACTGCTCATCAACGTCACCACACGACGGAGCAGGAGCTTCGATATGATAGATCACTTCCCTGAGTAGCAAACGGCGGTGGCAGCAGCTTTCAAGTATGGAAGTAGGACGAATGGCCCATGAAATTGACACTTGTGATGGTGCTGATATTGGAGAAGCAGAGGATATTGTAGATGTACTTAAGCCTCTAAAAACAGCTACCATCATGCTGTGCAAAGGGGGAAAAAACCTAAATGTGTCTCTCATTGCAGTCTTAAAGCATATGATCAGACAGAGCATGGAGCCTAAAAAGGAAGGTGTCTTCTTTATTGAGGTGAAAACGAAGAAAGCCACACTGCCACCACTGTTCATCACAGCAGGAGACACTGAATGCTGTAAGATCTCAGCTCCTACCTGAACATTGCGTACATATGCTAATATTACTTACCAAAAGCATGCAATTCCCAAGCAATGGATGAAACTCAAACAACCTTTCTCATGTATTCTTTGAAAGCAAAACAATTATGTTGGTGAACTGAAATTTATGTTGGTGAACGGAGCAAACGAGGTCAGCTGCTGCAGGTAGCTGAAATACAAAAAACAAACACTGCTACTCGTTTGGCTTTACATATCTGACTGCGGTAAAGTAGGGATGGTGACAACCCACGATGGCACAATTTTATGGCAGATTTGTTTGGTTCAGTGTAAACGACCAAAGTTTAAAGGGTCTTCTCTCACAGCCATTCACACCTATTGGCATCAGGGTAGCCAGCTGACCAGATCTGCATGGCTTTGGACTGTGTGAAGAAACTGGAGAACACCGAGAAAGCCCATGCAAGCACAGGGAAAACATGAAAAATCCCAGTCAATTCACAAGTTGAAATCCAGGACCTGCTTCTTGTCTTGAATGTCCCTAAATTCTGTTTCCGAGCAATCAGTAAACAACAAATGAACACATTATTAGTAGGCTTTATTAAAATTTGATGTAGCACTGCACGATGAGATGCTTCTGTTCAAATAGGAGAAACAGTACTTCAGACTATTTCATTATTTTTTTTAATATATTAAATACACTAATACGCTAGCCAGTGAAAATCCCAAACACTTTTAAATATGATATCAGGTAAACAGCAAGTCATGTCTGAAGCTGAGAGCTTTCAATAGACATGAGTGATTTAAATATCTTAACATTTTAACAGCCAAGCCTTCTAGCTTATATAGCCTAAGAATAAAAAAAACCCACAAAGCTTGTTTTACCCTTTTCAAATAGGGAAGGATTTACATTAAGGAAAAGTTTCACATTAATACTACAAGAGAAAGTCAGCAATAATTTCAGCTACAGCATTGCACAGCCGCAATCATTCATAATATAATGAATACTTCACTGTAATCAGGATTAGGGACCGAAAAGGAAAAAAAATCCTCACTAAACATTAAAAAAGGGCAAATATATTTATGATGCACATTGAGAAAACAAGTCTAAATGGGCTGTTTATGGGATGTGGAAGCTTCTGCTGGTCAGCGGATTTAGGGATGATTGTAAACAGTAAATGCGTTTCGGTGAAACTGTCTAAATGACCCCAGCACCAGTACGGCGTAAACAGAAAGCATTTTAAACAATCAAGGTTTCAGAAAAGAGAGAGAGAGAAAAAAAAAATAGTTACAGTGCTTTAAAACAGAACAAATGCTCCTACTAAAACGTTAATGTACCGCCATAGATCACACTGTCTAAATGAGGTTTTATCCGCCTCCGTGGATCCGCTGATGGTTTCAAAGCCTGGCAGTTCTGTTATTAAGGTAGCCATTTAGTAAACGATGCCAATTAAACATTTCAGTCACACAGTCCTATCAAAACAATAATTCTGCTAAAAGACCATTGTGTCTTTCTTAAATGAGCGACAGATCGATTATGAAAATTCCCAAAGAACTTTATGCTGAAAACATTTAATTGTTGCAGCCACAGAACACCGCACCAGTCAGAAACAGCTGGTAGGGAAGAGTGTATGCCTCTTAGGCTTTGGCTACATTTCAATATTTACACAGAATATGCTTAACATTTCCTGCGGCAGAAACCGGGCCTCGTGTTGCTCAAACACACATACATTTCTAAGGGACTTCTGATATATGGCTCCTCAATATGAGCCTCACCACACACAGCCAAATGAGGAATTTTACTTTAAAATTAAATATGGCAAAAACTTGCTTTGTGAACGCAATCTATCCAACACAGGTTACTGTACAGCTCTATCGATTAGATTATTATAGAGTTTAGTACACATCATAGAAGCGAAGCTGACTATTCGCTGGGTGAAGCCGATGGCAAGCTCTTACACTCCCTCGACATCACAGCAGCACTAGCCAATCACGGGTGTTGGTCTTCTCATGCGTGCAGAAATGGGTTGATCCCATTGAGACGCATTCCTCAGAATGTGTTACGCTGCCCTGTGACCGGGGGTTTAAAATGAGCAAGAGACGTCCAGAATGTACATTCCAACACCCTCAGTAACTAGGAAGGGGAATAAATCTGTTTTTCTGCCTGGACTTGCGGCAGGAGGGACAGCAGAAACCTCATTACATCACAGAAACAAGATCCAACTGTGTTTTTCCCAGGATGAAAGTAACAGCCAATCGTGTTTCATTTTTTAAAGCTGTTGTCTTGTTGAAATGCACAAACTCTGGCTGCATGAATTCATTATGCTTGAAAAAAATATATGAATTAATTAATTATGATCACAGATTCCTGGTCCATCAGTAGACATTCTCAGTTTATGTGCACCTTACACACCTATAAGCCATAACATTAACACCATTTGACTACCACTCATAGCCTCATACACAGCTAAGCTAACACTAACACCTTTCTACCACAGCCAGCATGGTAGCTCTTCGACAGGATTAGACACGACGTACTAGCCTTCATACTAGCCCATGCAAAACGGCTTTGGGCACCCATGACACTCTTGCCAATACACTGTTTGTGCTTCCTTGGACTACCTTTGGTAGGCACTTACCACTGGGTACCAGAGACACCTGACAAAACCTGCCAAATAGTTATCCAAATAGACCCTGCCGTTCTGACATGATGGTGTGGCCTTCATCAATGTCAATCAAATCCTTACACCAAGTCATTTTCCTGATTCCAACACGTCAACTTCGACGACTGACCTCACGTCCTGTCTTCATCCCACCCCTTGGCAGGTACCACTATAACAAGATAATCAATATTATTCACGTCGCCTGTCTGTGTTCATTAGGTTTTTAATTTTATGGCTGATCTGTGCATAACCCAATAAAACCTTACACACAGGGAATAAAGTTTCTTGCCAACGACAAGGAGTGTGTCCAGTCAGCACAATCATAATTTTAATGGCGAAGCTTTTTCTTAACGAGTTTTAAATTATTTCCTTCTCAGCAAAACATAGCGTGTTTATCAAATGGACAAAGAAGAAAATACCGTTCGGGCCTCCAATAAAATGGTTCGGTGTTGTTCAATCTCCTTATTATGACTAGATTTCTCTACATACAACAATTCCACAATATTGAGACATACGTAATCGAACGAGGCGTGTTGCACCGAGTCAGCCATCCACGTACGACAACCAATATGTCTGAACATTTATTTCAGTGACGTTTTAATGAAATTGCTCCCTCTCCAGAAGCTGTCAGAGTTAAACCACCACTTGTTGTTGATCATGTTAACCTCTGCCACTGATGCAGCAGTTCGAGATGATGTTGTCGCCTGGTTTTGTGGAAGAAGCTCATTTGGGTGGCTTTAATCATTCTGTGAGAAGAGCATTAGTGAGATTAGATGCATACATAGGTTGGGGGTGCAGTGAGGGTTCTTGTGCCAATTTTCTCAAAAGGTATTGAGTGTAGTTGAGGTCTGGGCTCTGTGCAGGCCACTCAAGTTCCACTGCAACCTTCGCAAACTATAAGGTCACGTCACGTATATGAAGCATTGTCATAATGGAACGTGTTTTGGCCTTTTAGTTCCAGGAAATAAAAACAATTTTTTTTTTTCGTGTACCAACGAATTTGAGCAACAGTTTTAGGTAGGAACTAAAGCTCCATTAATACACACACCTTTATTTTTCCTAAAAGTACAGTAAGCAGATGCAGTCTCTTTCTTTCGCACATCAGCTCGACGGTGTAATGAAATCGTATGGATTTGTCCTCTACAGACCCTCGTTTTTACATCATCATTAGAGCAGACTTCTAACGGCACATTACCGCCTTGGAATCATTTCCTTCTGTGCATTTATTTATAGTAATTAACTACCACAGCTATGCCATCAACTACGATTAAATGATGCTGTGACAGCAACCCACCCAAAAAAAAACATCAGCATGGGCATAGTCTAGAATTCATTCTTGATGAAGAAATATACTAAATTGCTAAGTGCAGCGTCCTTGTGCGTTTTGGATATTTGTTAGACAGTAGTAGGTGCACGAATGCCACAAACTTGTCATTTAATCTTTTAAAGTATGATCTAACATCCACAGCATTAAAAAGATTGTTTTATAACATCTCGACTGATGATTATAATAAGATGCTCAGTGGGGAAATATATTTTATTTTATAAAACCAGATCCCTCCTCTTTTTTCTTGCTGCAGTAACAGAAGTCACCTCCATGTTTTCGTAGCTGTCTGGTAGCTTCTTATCAGAAGGGGAAAAAACACGTTCCTGATGCATTTCTCACCACAACTTCTTGTGAAAGTGCGGCAACCACACAAGCACTTAGAACTGTATTTAAGAGGCGTTCAAACCTCGAATCCACCTCCTCATTAATGCTCTGATGGGCACACGAACAGTCATGTTCTGCCTAACGATAGATCCAGTTATCCAATATTTTTTTGCATATGTTTGTACATACAGGGTGACAAAAAAAACAACCACATTTTAACTCTAAAAAGGGGGAATAAATGTAATCTAATTATTATTTGAACATATGAAACTTAGTGAGACAGGAGAGGCTGCGCTAAGGTCTGTTGGAATCCCAACTTAAACAGCTTGGGCTTGAAGAACTCTGCGTAGTTTCAGTAAGATGGAGTTCTGGAACACACAGCTTGAAGATCATTTGAAGTGCTGAGGGAAATGTTTCCTGATCAGGTGATCTTGCTGCATGGCGATGTTGGGTGGCCGGCCATTCCCATGACCTCACCCCTTGCAATTTTTTTTTTCTGTAAGGCTACATAAATCGTCAAGTTTCATACATGCAAATGAAAAATGCTTCATCTTTAATAATGCTTTTCATTTACCTCTAATCTATGGGAGGCTTTATTGAGTCATCCTGTACTAAAACAATTATTCGCCTCAGGCTCAATGGATGTCGTTGAATATAATAGTCCCCTTGACAAACTGTACGGAGCTCAGTTAATCCTGGAGACATTTAGTCCATAAAGTCTGCTATATTATTAATAAATTCTGAATCTGTTTCTGTGACCAATTTTATGATTTTGTCAGTGCTCTCCGCAGTGCAGAATTCTCTGGGTATTAAAACTATCTCTGGATTTGTCTCAAATACACACACCAAAAAGATACCTGGCAACAGAGCACAAGATGCTTACAGATCTGTTTATCTGAGATATTCTGGTAAATGTGTTAAGCTGTAAACAATATATAAAATAAGTAAACCACAAAAGCAGGGAAACCTACGAGTTTTAGTTGAAAGCACACCTACAATTGAAGGTAATGTAAACAAGATACCTTTCTATTTAATATAATATCTTCCATGCACACTACATGCTTAAATACTTGGCACTACTATCTACAGACTTTAGGAAAACCATGCAAAACAAAACAAAAGACAGGAAAGATCACCACTTAGAATGTTATATAATCTGTTTAGGACATACTTAAATGCTCATCTACCCAACTCACACACTCACACACACACTGAGCCTTGTGCTCCTTTTCAAGAATGCACTCTCTTATGCCATATGAATGAAGAGGATTCCTCCTGAGCAGACAACTCTTAATTATACAGCAGTTATCTTTGACATCTGCAGCAGGATTTCTCTGCTATGACAGAACTCACCTTTTGCGCAACACTAATTCGGTCTTCCCCTGCTAGTTATTAGTGAGTAGATATCATACACATGACAGATATGCTTTGGGGTTGTCGAGTGAGCCAATTGAGAAAAATTATAACGCAGAAAGCAAAGATAACGCAGCGCAGAGCATCTGCCTAGAGGGCTTCCACAATACTTCAGACCTCTCGAAATAAGAACTACCAGTGATCTGATTATAATACGCTTAATTATTGGAGCACACAAAACACGCAAACTAAAGCAACAGTTCACAGTACATGCAAAGTACCATCACTGTGTACAAACTGGCTACAAAAAAGCCATCATAATCAGTATACAGATTTAAAATAAATTATCCGGGTTTTTACCCCTCAGTGGTCACTGGCTTGGTGGCCCTTGTGTGGGCAGCGTAACAATATGTTTGTCCAGCCCATTGCTCTGCTCATGCACAGGCCAGCTTTCTGAAAGTTTGCATAGGCACTCTGTATGATCTAAACCTGTGTGTGGGGTAGCTAATTTGCATGTGACCTTTGACCTTGGCACAGTGACCCTGCACATATAAGGGTTGTCCGGGTTGTTTGCCGGCTCATATGCATGACAGCTTTCTGAAATTTTGCATAGGCACTCCTATGTTCCTATGACCGAAACCTGTGCATGGGGTGGCTAATAAAATGTTGATTGTCCGAAACTGTTTGTATGGGAGAGGGTTTTTTTTCTCAGTGCGTGTGAGGAGTCCTGGCTGAGGGGTTACGACTGGAGTTACCCCAGGGCTACAATCTCAACAAAACAAAAAAAGTGGAGGAGCTCTAGATTCATGACTATGTTCCCTCAAGATCATTGTGACTGCACCCAGTTCATCACTATTTGTTCTTACGACCCCCCCAACGTTTATCACGATTCGCTCAAATCTTGCTTGGATGAGGCTTGCACATACGCTAGGAGCTCACCTACATCCACCATGATTTCTAAAAATGCAAGAAAAAAAACCTAACATTTAACTTTAGTTTGCTTTGTCTTATACAGCATAAACTAAAACAATTATTTGCCACAGGTGGGGTAGATGTGAT
This sequence comes from Porochilus rendahli, assembly GCA_039654305.1. Classification (NCBI taxonomy): domain Eukaryota; kingdom Metazoa; phylum Chordata; class Actinopteri; order Siluriformes; family Plotosidae; genus Porochilus; species Porochilus rendahli. The sequence goes on from JBCNYG010000025.1 coordinate 22,177,317, forward strand.
TTATGATTACATAAATCAAAATTAAGACTTTAAAAACCAAACATATCCTAAAGGGGACAAACTTCACCAGCAAGTTTAAAACAACCCTACAACAACAGAATGTGAATAATGATTATTGCACATCGAACTGTGATGGCCTTGAATATCTTGAATCCCCGTACAGTTTAAGGTGCGTGCTCCCTGCATTACTAGGCACTGAAATCATTTTTTGGTGAAGACAGTCAGAAACAGTCCTGCTCTTATTTTTATACACAATAACTATGATTACTTGCATCTTATCCCTGTATATAACGCAGCGTGGAATCTCATCACACAGATTCATCATCAGCAACCTTTTTATTCTGGTCAGGGTGAACTGGAGACAAGCCTGGGAAGACTGGGCATGAAACAGCGACATACCCTGAATGTGTATCCACAGAAACATTCTTATATAACTTTTACATGGGGCAAACTCAAAAATTAATGCCATCATAAAAAATTATATGTAGACATGTCTGTGTAGTACCATGTGTGTAAGAGTAAGTGAGAAAGAAGACAAACAGATAGACACAGGACACACACACAGGGAGAGATGGAGGGAGATAGAGGAGGAGAGCGAGAAAGCAAGAGAGAAAGAGGGCACACAGAGACTAACACAGAGGTAAAGAGAGGGAGAGAGAAAAAGAGAGTGAGGTAAAGAGCCCACAAGAGGGGGCGGGGGGGGGGGAGTACATGGAGGGACACGGAGAGATAGAGAAAGAGTGGGAGAGAGCAGCAGAGAGAATGAGAGAGAGGGGACAGAGAGGGACACACGCAAAGAAAAACAGACAGAGAGACAGAGTGGAAGAGGGAGAGATAGAGAGAGATGCACACAAAGAGGGGGCAGAGAAAGGGAGACGGGGACTGAGAGAGACACACAGAGATAGAGAGGGGACAAAGACAGACAGAGAGAGGAAGAGGCAGACACACAAGGAAAGAGAGAGATGCACACAAAGAGAGGGGCAGAAAGAAAAGGAGACGGGGACAGAGCGGGACACACAGAGATAGAGAGAAGGGACAAAGACAGACAGAGAGTGGAAGAGGCAGAGACACACACAAGGAAAAAGAGAGAGAGAGAGAGAAACCGAGAGACAGGGGCACAGCAACAGAGAGAGAGAGAGAGAGAGAGAGAGAGAGAGAGAGAGAGAGATTTCTTATCTGACTTCATTATGACCCAGGATTTGTTTATTGATTCCTGACTGTACGATGAACACCTTGCGGATAATCAGACTATTAGCTTTGTTTATTGTTACTAAAAACAGATTACTTGTTTGGAAATTAAACTTGTATGAGGAAAAAATCAATCAGCATTCAGTTTTCAGTGTTATTCTATCAGTTTAAAGTGAAATGTGACACATGAGCAATCCTTATCTTACTTTAATAACACAGCATAAACCCTTCAACATCTGAGGAACCACGTTAGTACAATAAACCATCTGCCTCTGTACCGCCAAATAATATAATTCTACAATGATGCAAAAGGAGAATATCTGCGCATGATTGCCTCAGCTTCAGTCGCTACACAGAGCTTGCCAGCACCACAGCATTATATGTGATAGAAATGTATTTATTAATTATATGTGCTGTTAACTGTATTGTTAAATTAAAAAAATTTCCTGTTTCTTCACCATTTGTTCTTGTAACTAAACACGCATCTGATTTATGATGGGAAGGAAAAAAAGGGGGGTAACCTGTCCTTTCAGCCAAGCTGAAAATTTGCATGACATGTAACAAGACTGTCTGTTGATAATTTTTGTTTTTAGAGCAAATTCATCTTGCTTGAAAGATTTGAACAGACTGGAGTTACCATGACTAATTAAAACTCTCCAGCCTTCTCCCTTTGCTTGTCCTCTCCGTGTCTGTGAAACTGGTTTAATAAATGATGCCTTATCTGACAAGCAATATCCAAAAAGCAGCTCTCTTCCGAGATAGTGGACAGATATTGGAAACGGTCTGATCTTAACGACAACATGACCTACACATCCAGCTTATATTTTGGTTGGAGCAAGCGTGAGTAGAACATATTAAACGCCTGAAGCTTATGGACAGAGTTTCTTGGCAATTTCTGCTCATATGCTTCGAGCCTCAGGAACTGGAAGAAGTTCATCTATTAAGTGCCACCGACTCATGAAGGCAATATTCGTAATGGCAGTCCACAATTTCTGCCATCCCCAGCAAAAAATGTCCTGCTCATCTTAATGGATTCCCAAAACAAGAGGGTGGGGGGAATACAGCACACAAACTGGGACAGATTTTTTTTGTCGTGTGGCTCCCACGTTTCCTTCGAGAGCATTAAATAATCTTATTGTCACAAGACATTAAAGTTTTCCCTTTAGTAATACCAAATAAACTGACACAGCTGAAATGCTGAGGCTCCAGTGGTGCGTTCACTAACCCCATCGTGTTCAACAGTCCGCCTAACCCAAACAAACAGGAGAGGCGACGCTGATTAAACAAATAATTGATTTAACTCCTCTGAACACATCATACCACGTGTTTGACACCAGTGCCAAAAAAGATCAGAAAACAAATCACAAAACGGACACAGATATTCAACTTGTCCAGGTTGTTACTGAGACTTAAAGCACAAGAACATTACGAGAGCTTCCCTACTGAAACGAAGTGACAACACAATTCTTCTCAATTCACGTTTCTTGATTAAAAAACGTCTAGATATATACAGATATATATTATATAATATATTTAACGAATGAATGATCTGGACCAAGAAGGGAAACAAACAAGGGCTCAGGTTAAAAACGAGAGAACACACAAAGTTGAACGACACATTGAATGCAGCACGGATATTCCTTAGACTCTGCAGCTAGTTTCATTTCTTACAGATTTGTTTTGCAGGATTTGTTTAAAAAACATAAAATATAAGATAAAAAACATATCTTTATCTTCAGAGCAAACCAACACACTGATGAGGTGATAAAATTGGTGCAAATGTTTAAAAGACGACCAAAAACCCTCTCCCAGGTTTTAGCATCCTGACTTTTACCGGATTCTCTTTACTTCAGCATCGACTTACTCAACACTAAAACTACTCCGGTCCTTCGGGATAACTCCACACAACTTTACTACAAGCCTTAACTCAACTAAGACAACCCAAAACCGACGACTTAAAACTAGTTTTATAGCCAACCGGCTTGTTGAACAGAGCGTCGCTTCTTTCTCTTTCTTTCTCTTTCTCTCTTTCTCGCTCTCTCTCTCTCTCTCTCTCTCTCTCTCTCTCTCTCTCTAACGTTAGCATTCGTTACTCACCGACAGAGAAGTGTAAAGAAATTACATTTAAAACATCTTCCATAAAACTTTACTCACAAAGAGACTTCCTCTAAACCCCGACCACCCAAAACGGAACAGCTGGTCACCGAGTAAGTTCTCAAAGCTGCGTTAATTCAAAGTCTTGTTGACAGCATCGCCCAAATATCCGCCATCTTCATTCGGCTGTGAGATGCTGCTGAGTCGCGCGACTCCTCCTGAGGCCGAAACTCTGGACTAAACCAAATCAGTCGTAAAAAGGGGGGCTTAGTACAACTTTGAGGGAATGTCAACGCGTACATTTTGTAGAGGCCTTTTTAAAAAAGTATAAAGTTTAAGTTGTAGGCAGTAATATATCGTTTAAGATATAATAATTATGGTGTACTTTTTCACGTTTTGCAAAAGGTAAGAAGGGAATTAAAGCCCCCCCCGCATGAAAAACCTGAGATGGTATCTTCTACAGGATAGCGCCTCCTTTCAGTGTTTTTTCCAGGTAAGAGACTCAATGGAGGGAAGTTGTGGGAACTGAACGATTCAATCCTGCTGTTACACCTGACAATTCTAAATAAACTTGAATTGACACAATTCAATCCAACCTCACAAATGCACAATGAGTTCATCAACAGGGTTCTACTTCTCAAGAATAATTGATTTGCCTTAACTGAGGGGGTTGTATTTATATAGTTACCGTAATTCACTGAATAGAGCCACGTGTAAAATATCTCCTGTGTTTATTTGTATTCATTTTATTTCAGTAACCAAATTTTAATTCACATTACCAATCCAAAACATAAAGCCTATCAACATGTAGGTCAGGGACACTTGAACCTGATTTACTTCAAAACTCATGATTATTGCACCCCCTGGTGAGACAGAAAGTTATAATACAACTTTTCTTTACAAAACTACTAAGACCACAAAAGTCATCAAGGGGTTCAGGTTTTTTATTTCTGCAGATGATCCCAAGTTATAGTAATTAAATATATTATACATATTAAATCATTAAAAAAACAGAGGGTTCTTTAAGAGGGTATCTGGGCTTAGACCACCAGGGGAAGTTCGGTCGTTTGAGGTGGTTCAGGGATCTGATTAGAATGCCTCCTGGTCGCCTCCCTTTAGAGGTGTTCCGGGCACATTCAACTGGCAGGTGGCCCAGGGGCAGACCCAGAACTGGCTAGAGGGATTATACTTCCCATTTGACCTGGGAATGCCTCCAGGAGGAGCTGGAGTATTGCTAGGTTCCACTCCTAGACCTTACCTCAGATTTGCAGAAGAAAATGTATCAATGTCTAAAAAAAAAAAAAAAAATTAATCATTTTAAACCTAAGATTTTCCCCAGATTATTTCATGTATGATTTTAAAATGCCAGAATACAAAATTAAGCACATCACAAATTACATTTTTCTGTTGTTTTCATGGGCGGCGCGGTGGCAAGCATGTCTGCCTCACATGGAGAAGGTCCTAGGTTTAAGTCCCTGGCTAGACAAGAATGTCAATGGTTGTGTGTGTGTGTGCTTATCCTGTGAGCTGTCCAGGGTGTACCCCACCTTCACCCAGAGTCAGCTAAGATTTGCATTTCAGTCTGGAATGTTCTTAGATTGGGACAGAAGCTGAATAAATGCTCAACACCTCAGTGCTACTCTCTCTCTCTCTCACACACACACACACACACACACACAATTTACTTTTTATTGGCAAAAAAGCTTACCTTAGAATTACATTCATGCTTTTATACTCCCAAACTTTCTCATCCTCTGAATTTCCAACAAAGTTTTACAAATGACTAAATGGTAACACAGATATTAAAAAGGCATTTTTTCATAACTTAAAATAATTTTTGTTTAATCTGATGCAAGATCCCACATCCTTTTTCCCTTCTGCTTTTTTTTTTCAACAGGACATTTTACTTTCACATACCTCATTTAAGGAAAATTGTGGCACTGTGAATATCCAAAACAGATTTTAATCCTAGTGTTAAATGCATTGCAAATGCAAGGGAAGGCTTTCCTATTTACCCCTTGTGGTGGTTTATATACTGTGAAGAAAACCTCAAGGCTAGAATAAGTAAGTTGTAATCATGTTCCATCTTAAGTCAGTGGTAAAATTTCTATGGATTTATTTTCAGTTACAAATAATAAAAAGCAAATCCTCAAACAGGAAACAAAACCCAAATACACAGGTGTAATTTCTACTGTGAAAAAACACAAAATTAGTGTTTGGAGTTATCTTTATTAAGTAAACTCTACATTTTCAATATTGCTTTTTTGTCTGTTCCATTTTCAATTTTTTCTTTTTAGTCTAGATTACAACCATTTGCAATCAGCACAGTTTATATATTCATATATATTTATATATCTTCTTCCCAGTCGAGCTACACTTTGAAGAATACAAAAATATCACAGTACAATTTCTACAATCATTCCCTACTAGTGAGCTCCAAAGTGGGTGCTGGACTTGAGGCTGGAACACAGGGACCTGGCAATAGATCACCTGTCCAGGTTAACCTAGAAAGGGTGTGTTTGTGTCTCGGGGAGGCAGACTCTAATGAGATTGGAGATGAAAGAAAACTTGTATTGTCTGTGTATGAATATCAACAGTTAGATATTAAGTACACATACACAGAAAACAAAACGTCAAAAGCCTACTGGCAGTGGACTTTTAGTAGGTAAATTCAGAAAAGTCATGTTGGTTATAAAAAAAAAAAATCTGGTCCAGCCAAACTTCTGTGCGCCGAAACCTCAAGCCCTTAGCACCAACAGCCAGCTGGAAAAGGGAACTCAGATAGCAGTCGCTTTCATTCCTCCAACTGTTCTCTGCACACACCACACTATACAAAATATCAAAAAAAATATATATATTAAAGAATAAAACAAAAACGTAGAAGAATCCTCACCCGTACTTGTTTATTGTTTCCTAATAAATGTTTGTTTTACTTCTTTTAACAAAGGATGTTCTTCCCTCGTTCATACACTGAGTATCCAACGTTGTAATCCTTTAGACCTGGTGGAGGCTCACTCCTCCAAAAGCAGAGGAATGTTGCAGTATGAGTCTGACATTTAGGTTTCATTCAAATATGAATCAACAGACATCAACAAAACTAATGAAGAAAAAAAAAGCAACATTGTATTCCAATAACCATACAACTAAAACTCAGTGAAGCAAAGCGTCGACATAGCGAAAACAGGGAAACGAGACAGTCTTAAGGTAAAACACTAGTCATAATTTACTCGGCGTCACACACAAAAGAAAAACAGACACGACAATAAGTTCGATAATGAGGGAAGGATCCTTTTGACACGAGTTATTTCCATGCTGCAGAATCTCCACAAGGTATGCGCATCCTGGAGTAATACAGGACCAAGAGGAGGACTGATTGTGCTGCCAGTGATGGGTCTGGACTCTGCAGGGGGCGCTGTGGCTCACACTAGGACTGGGTTGAGCTCTGGGGCGAGCTGCAGTTCAGTCAAGTCAGTGCCTGCTGGTGTGTGGAATGCTCAGGGTGAAAACGTTGCCATTTCCAGTGAGATCCGCTGCCACAGCTCCTTGGTCTGCTTCCCTCTCTTCAGGGTCTGCAGGACGTCGTTGAACTGCATCATGCCCATCGGGGTGAGACAGAACGCCCCGCGGGCACTTCGGATGATGTTTACGAAGTCGTCGTAGTCTGCCGGGGTCAGGTGGATCAGCCGGTAGTTGATATACTGTTTAAGGAATGAGAAAATATGGAGATTTTTAGTGCACTCAAATCGAACAGCTCAAATGCTACTCACGGATAGGGACTGTAGGGTCTACGTTAAAATAGTCTGTGTTTATGGTTAAAATATCAGAATCAGACTTTCACATGGGCCCAAAGTCAAAGCCAATATTGCTGAATAACAACTTGGACAAGCCACAGGTAATCCATGAACTGACAAATCAGTGGCCTGGCCATCTTTAAAATATCATCATGAGACTGATGCAAAGACAGTTGTTTGGGGCCTGCTAATAAACTCACAAGTAATCTTCCTAAAAGCTATGCTTTAACCAGATCAACTTGAAAATGTTTAAAAATTCAAAATGTATTTGAAATATTAATATATCCTGATGGGGCTGAATGAATATTACCAGCATTGCCACACTCTGATTCATGCGTGTCCTATTTAGTTCTTACACATCCAGCACCAGATCAGTTTCAGCCCAGTGTTCATTTTTAAGTCGGGTTTTTTTATGATGGAAAAAATAATAGAGGCCATAATATAAACATTAAGGCACCATGTTAAAAAGCAGAGATCCAAAAATCTCTGTATTTATTTTCAGTAAAGAAACAGCCATAATATTACTTTGTCTCTTCAGTGGCCAGTGCTGAGTTGTGTCACTAGGAAAGTGGCGGACTGCAAAGCATACGGCTGCAAAAACAACAAGCGCAAAAATCGCGGAAAAGACCATCGGCATGGGCCGTACTCTGAAAACGTTGTGATGGCCTGACGACCTGTCCAGGGTGTACCCCGCCATCGCCCAGAGTCAGCTGATATGGACACCAGCCTCCCTTCGACGCTAATTAAGATTAAGCGGCTTAGAAAATGAATGAATGATATAAGTGCTTTTTATGGTCATTTCCACTTTAAATTACCTCTGTATTTATTAAACGTATGATATTCCACAGAATTTTGCTGTTGAAGATGACCACTACCAGGACTCTCTAAGTATGGAGCTTGTAGAAACTGTAGATGCGTTGCAATGCATAAACAATCCCACAGTAATCATATCACCGCAGACTGAATTCAAAAATAAATTCAATTGGAAGGTGCACAGAATACCCACCCCTATACAAGAACTCACATTTCAGCATGTTTATGAGCTGGCAAATAAACAAGGCATAAAAAATGTAACTGAAGGAAAGTGGCAGAGAAAGACAGCATATGGAACACATTTCTCTCCAGCAAATCCCTCAATGCCAGTTAAGGTAGATTTCTGCCTGTGAATGCGATGTCTTCTCATTAGACGCATGTGGGGAGAGTGATTTACCACCACAGTCTATCTGACATGTCAACCAACTTGTGCGTGCGTGTGTTGTATGTGTGTGTGTGTGTGTGTGTGTGTGTGTGTGTGCTAAAACTGCAGGAGGGTGAGACAGTGCTGTTGGTGGCGCCCTCCAAGTAATCAAGTGCAGGCTCTCAACAAAGACAAGAGCAACATGTGATTGCTAATTAACGATTCCGTACATGTAGCTCATTTAATAAACACTAACTCGAGGTTCTGAGAGTGCATATTACATAAGTCTTTTTTACAGAAGATGTGCTGCTCTTTTTAAACAGATCCGGATAGACTGGATTCATTTAATAGCGTGTATGTTGATTGACATTTCTGAGCTGCATAAAAGGAAAGGCTAAAAAGAATCAACAGTTCTTCGTGGCTTATTCAAGGACGTGCTATTTTCCTCTAGTACTCAAGCGTGCTCTGTGGTCAGGTGTGTGAAAACTCTTATTACCAACTTCCTATACAGTTAAACCTACACTCCTTTGTGGTTCACATTTCCTTAATCAGTGGCTGAATATTTTTTCAGAAGCCAAGTACCGAGATGCCTCCTTTCTAAAAGGCCGCTTTACATCTAAGATTGTAGGACTTGCCGAGTTAAGATTCTGAGGAGAGCTCCTCTGACTGTTTCCCTCGGTGCGTATAAATAGTGTATGGCATAGTGTTTATAGAAGAGAGGGGGAGTCTGAGTGTGCTCGCTCGGTGGGCTGAGCTGATGAGAGAGCGTCTAACACGCACTGACAGCCCATGGCCTGAAAGCTGCTGGCAGAAGAGGAAGCACGAACACCCTCATGCTGTGTCCTCGTGCCTCTCAGAGTCTGATTCGTTCTTATGGTCTTTCATGCTTTCTCATAAAGGGAAATTAGGCAATCCACATAAATATTGCTTAAACTTGCCATTAAATTACCAGAACTGTATTAGAGATGTCAGCACTATTATTCTTCCTGGAACTGAAAAAAGGGCAGAAATTTGTCATACTCCTGCTGCAACACCATGAACGAACATCTTACCTAATTATTACTTCAGCCAATTCCATTTCCATTTATGGCTTTTGGCGGACACCCTTATCCAGAGTTCTAACTAACTAACATTCATCATTTTTTATACAAATGAGCAATTGAGGGTTAAGGGCCATGCTCAGTGACCCAAGAGTGGCAGCCTGGTGGTGCTGAGACTTGAACTCCTAACCTTTGACTCAGTAAACCAGAGCCTTAACCACTGAGCCACCACTGCCCTTGAGGTTATGTTATTGGTTAGGTTTGTGTGTTTGTTAGCAGAAAAGAGATGGGACTTTGGACCAGCAAGACTCGGATCATGCTAGCACCCAAACCCACCCACCCACAAACCCATGTCACAAACAATGTCTTTGGACTGTGGGAGGAAACCCATGCAATCACTGGGAGAAAATTTCAGGCACTTACACAGAGCGTCTTACATTTATACTTTTTTATACTTTTAACAACTGTGGGTTAAGGACCTAACAGTAGCAGCATGGTGGTACTGGCACCTGAACCCCTGACCTTTGGATCAGTAACCCCTATCCCACTCCCATTACTCTCTATTCTCTATTGCAGGGGTGTCAAACACATTATCACTGAGGGCCACATCACAAAATTTCTGGGTCACCAAGGGTGGAATAATTACTGAACATTAATTTCAAAAAGAGCTTGAAATGAAATCTGCATGGCAAAATGATTAGGTATATGTTCTCTGTTCCTTTTTTCACTTTCCTTTTTTAACAGACAATCTCTCTTGAGTCATGAATGACTAGCTGTTTATCTGAAACAGGTTGCTGCCACCTAGTGGAAGGATGATGAATTCCATTTCATGGTATTGGCTGATGCAAATAATGAACGA
>JBCNYG010000025.1:22190329-22211903 GCA_039654305.1 Porochilus rendahli
TTACTTGAAATAGGTTGCTGCCACCTAGTGGACGGATGATGAATTACATTTCATGGTATTGGCTGATGCAAATAATGAACGATAATTATATTCTTTCAAATCTTTTGGGAGGCCACAATAAAATGAGTCTGTGGGCTGGATTTAGCCCACAGGCCTCGAGTTTGACACCTAAGCTGTAGTATGACTGATTAAACTAGGTGCCTGTATTTTAGAACATCCTTCACAATAGGTACAATAGGTAGGTACTGTACATTCTCATCTATAGTGCAATCATTTTTAAATTATATTCTATACCAGCCATATTCAGCTCTTTATATTTACCTATACTAGTTAATTTTTATTCTTTTATATTTTGTATATTAGCTAAGTGTTCACTGTTTATTCTTTTATCTGTGTACTGCTTTTCTTATGTGCTGCTGGAAATTGAAATTTCCCTGAGGGAGTTATCCAAAAGGGATCAATAAAGTTAAGTCTGAGTCTAAGGTGCATAATCATATTCGAACTATAGATTGTAGGATTCACTGTGTATTCACATTTTCACAATCTAGTATGAAACAGAGGCACAGTGCTGCTGAGAGGGTAAAAAGTTTATTTAAGGGGCTTCTATTAGGATCTCTTTGTTGTTTTCACGCGATTATATTTTCATACCATAACAATGAAAAGCACTGATTTCAATGAATATTTATTGATTAAAAACATGCAGAATTAAAGTACAAATTAATATTATAGATGTTTATTTCCTGGAGACTGCGTAATGGGTAGGCCTAGTATTGTGTGAATTTCAGGCAGGATGGATTGGAAATATAGAAGTCGGGTTTATTTTGGAGCTCAGTACGTTTAGTTAAGCTCAGTTACATCAGGCTACTCAAGCAAACCCCTGACTTTAAGGAAAAATAAATACAATAGTATAACTCCTATTAAAACCTCTATTTAATTTTTTTTAGCTCTATATACCATATTTGTGTAGATGCTTCTCCCGAATGTACATACAACCATATAAATAAAGAACACGATCAGTATCACTTGTTACCCTTTCAGTGCCCAAACAAATTCTTTCCCCAAACTCAGAAAAGACTGAACACAAAGAACACTGCAGAACGAAGGACTACACCTCTGCCATGTTGATATTAGTGTTGCCAGCACATTCTGGATCTTACCAAGGTAGTTTCTGTGTTTGCAATTTTAACTCCGCAACAGTACGTTGAGACTTCTGTGTAGGTTGAGTAGGTTGTCAAGAGCTCAGCTTCATGTGGCTCACCTGTAAATAGGCTTGCTGGCAGCGCTGCACGAGCTGATGGAAGGCAGGAGTGCGGAGGTGAGCGTGAATGTGCGCAGGATTCAGCCTCTGCAGAGCCTCCATTATGATCTCCTGCAGCACGAACGGACTCAGCACACCTTTGGCAGCCCCCACACAGAACTGATAGACATAGTTCACACCTGGTGGCAGGGACAGAAAGAGCAGGAACAATGTTCAGAGGTGGCTGAAGGGGACTTTACAAGAGAAAATGAGGCAACAAAACTGGAGAGCATTTCAGATGATGTGAATCTGAAGCATGTGGGAAAACCCCTCTTAAATTGTGCAAAAAAAAAAAAAAAACCCACACGGTTACATAATTTATGGAGTCAAACACAAGTACTCTCATCTAATGTGCACAAGATGTACTCCATGAGTATCACTCCTTTTACTCATCTCAGACATTTGTTGAACCAGCTAGAGCATATCCCAGTAAACACTGGGTGAAGGCAGAGTACACCCTGAACAGGTCACCGGACCATCACACACCCAACACACACAACCCATTCACGCTCATCAACACCTAGGGGCAATTTGGAAAAGTCAACTAGCTTAGTGTGCATGTCTTTGGACCTTAGGAGGAAACTGGGGTACCCGAGGAAACCCACACAAGCACAAGGAGAACATGTAAACTCCACACAGAAACAGCCGAGCCTGGGAATCGAATCCAGGACCTTCCTGCTGTGAGGTTGCTAACCACTACGCCACTGTGCCGCCGTCACTCCTTTGAGATTATTCCATGTCCTTTCTCCTCCCCACATTACATAATGCTGTTCCACTTCTATCATGCCATAACTCATTACTGCATAAGAGCAGAGAACAGCAAACCGGCCAAAAGGGTAGAAAGTTCGAGGCATGACAGAGTTACCAAGTCGTGCAGCAAGACCTAGCAGCCATTTCACGTCCTCTGTGTACGGAGGGCTGCGGGAGAAGTTGTTAGGATGGTCGTTGTGAGCTCTCCTTCCAAGCATCTCCAGGGCCAGCATCCCTGCATGAGAACAAAAACCACTTGCATCAGCACTGCCATCCACCTGTCACTTTCTCTTGCACCAAGAGCTATTCCTCTTGTTAATTTGCTGAACATCCCTAAAGGATGAATATAAAACCCCTGTCATGGAGGTATTAAAGGCTTACCACCGGTATCACTGCCACAGCAAACTCTCTCCAACCTCACCACCCTGAATCTTCCTGTTTACTTTCTTTCTTTTAACATGCAAGTTTTCCACAATAACCAAATTACATTGCATTGGCTCCCAATTAAATTTGGTATCAAATATAAAATACTACTTTTAAACTTCAAAGCACTTAATGGTCTTGTGCTACAATATCTTGTCGTTTATGGCCCGCCACACATTTACATTTTCAGCATTTGGCAGACACTCTTATCCAGAGCGACTTACAGTTATCTTTTTTTTTATACTACTGAGCAACTGAGGGTTAAGGGCCTTGCTCAAGGACCCAAAAGGGGTGATAGTAGGGATTAAACTGCTGACCTTCGAATCACTAACCCATCGCCTTAACCACTTAAGCCACCACTCAGTCACACCCATTTGCAAATTTGCAAAGCCTCACAGTTATGGAACAGCCTTCCAGTTAATGTTCAGCACTCAGACACCATATCAGTGTTTAAGACTAGACAGAAAACTTACTTGTTTAGTCAGGCATTTTGTAAATAGGCTTTTATTAGGTAAAAAAAAAGCAGATCCGGGAGTTCTCAGGCATCACCCTGGTCCGTCGACAGTGGAGTGGCCGACTGCTTTATGCTACAGTGTGTCCGCATGTCTGTCTTCCCTCTGGTTCTCTCTTTTAAGTCAGTCTTGACGAAGTCCCTGCTTGCACTTAGAACTAATAAACTCTCTTCTTTAACCATTACACTGTTATGAACATACCCAACATCCCCTCTCTCTATGTGTTTTTGTTGAGGTACACCATGCTACTTTCTGATCCTTCTGCTATGAATTTCTGTTGTAATGTGCTACTACTGGTTGGGGTTCTCATCTTAAGAGCCCCTCAGTCCTACTAATGTTCCATATAGACCAAAAAATATACACTCAGAAACTGTGAAGATGACTTTTCATCACACACATTCACACACACACACACAAAAATGGTAACTTATTACAAGGTTGGGTTTTCATGTCCCAGTACCACCAAGATGCTGGGCCCTTGAAAAAGGCCCATAACCCTATCTTCTCCAGGGGCCCAATAATGGGGCTGACTCTGCGATCTGACCCTGATTTTCTGACAAGTCATCATATGCAGTGAACGGAATTTCACTATGCTGCAATATATATCTGATAAATAAAGGCTTCTTCTCCTGGACACCCGTCCTCTGCATAATTCATAATACATTTTTGGATAGCAATAATGCAGAAAACAAACATTACCTGAATCCTGAACAATATGAGTCTAAAAGAGTCTCCCAATACTTCTATAATAGGACACTCTCTTCTCTACATTAGTTTCTATATTCTGAACTGAAAATAAATTTGAATCTTGATTAAAAGGACAGTGTCACTGTTGTTTGAAGAAAATAGCCTAATATACATTAATGGCATTACCAAACAAAACATAGGCATTTGTATAAATACAAATTTGGTTTATTAAGTCTAAGAGACATGAATTTGGATCAAGCAAACAGTTAACTACAACTTTGCAGCAGTTTCGATGAAATAATTTGAAACCCCTTTTAATTTGCAAGTTTAAAAGCTATTTAAAATATCGATTAGTACTTTGGGCATTTCTTAAATATTTATGTGAGTTTTTAGCATTTATTTGAGTTTTTAGCAACTGACATATTTTATTTTTTTTTTATTTTTAAACATACTTTTTGGGTAAAAATCCTGACACAACTCCTTTAATTTCTTCAAAATACCTCAGCAGCCGACAGACTAGAGGGTCTAAAACAACAATATAAAGTTAGTAGTGCTGCTACCAAAAGCTTCTGGTGATTAAGAGTTTTCCTTACCAACTCTATAGGCAGAGTGCAGGTAGTGCAGCCCCTGCTGGCTGAGAGGCTGACTGTGCTGTTCGTCCTCCACAGGGAACGGCGCACTCACCAATGAAGGTGGCTGAGAAGAAAGGCCAGGAAGAGATGTCCCCTGAATGGCCTGGATGGTGGAGCCTGAGTGAACTCCACCAACTGAAGAAAGGCAGAGATGATTAAAGAAAATGCCTACTGATGAAAGCTTCTGAGGAAAATCAATCTTTTTTTTTTACTCCAGTAATTTAATTAATTTAACTACCAGCTTTCATTTTTGTGGTAAATCCAATTTCTCTGTAACTCAAGAGATTCAAGTTATCAAACAAAATACCTACAGTGGGTGGCTGTACACTAATAGTTTGGTTCAGAAAGAAACACTTGGCCTAGGGCTTGCAGGGATGGCAGCAGCATCAAAATCTACCTGGGGGTCGAGTCACTTTTAATCCCACCCTCAGAGGCAAGGTGAAAGGGGGGGGGGGGTTCCATGAAAGCATTTTTAGCGCAACCTCCTTTTTGAAAATGTTGTGACAGTATGTTATCACTGGGTCTGTTTAAAGCCGTAGTTTCAACAGAATATACATAGTATGAAGGTACTAGATTCATATCATCAGCTCAGGACACACTACTGTATTAAAATTATTCAAAGTTTAAAATCAAAGCACTAGCTCAGGCCTCTTTAAGAATAAAAGAAAGAGCAAAATAAAAATATTTTTATTGACAATTTCTTGTATTCTTGTTCTGTTGTGTTGTTAAAGAAAAAATAAAATTCCTATTCTTAAAATGATTTTTGTCACCTTTCTCCTGTCTTGGGTTTGGTGGAAGAGAAATCCACCAAATAAGGAATAAAATGAATAAATAAATAAAAATAATAGCCTACGGGTCATACACACAGGAAACAATGAACAATAAGTGGTGACCATGTAGTCAGTGAAAGTAAGCAAAAATCAGCCATAAGCTTATTTTGTTAAGCTGTGCGAAATGGTAGGGTACAGAGTTAAGCTGAGCTGAACTTTTAGGCGACAAAATTTAAGCAACAACCAACAACCAAAATTTAAGCAACAACCAATTTTTTACAATACATCCCGAATCCTGAACTGTTTCATGAACGGTTAGTATTAAACAAGCATAAAAAAGTACACACTAATCATTCTCCTCACCTGCCACAGTAGTACTGAGGGGTAAGCCGGCGTCGGCAGTATGGTATGGGTGGACAGCGATTTGAGTCATGGACGGTACAGGGACACCGGGGAAGGTGACTGCAGTTGCTGCAATGGGGGAATGAGGCCCGGAGGCTACAGAGAAAGGGTACTGCGCTCCAATAAAGGCAGGATGCATTCCCTGAGAGAACACACAAAGCTCACTAAACAACAATCCAGGACCATGATTACGACGTAGCCACCTCAAAAACAACACATGACTGATACATGATTGAACAGTTGAACTACCGTCAATATAAAAACAAATACAACCCTGTCAGTTAATGAGAAAAGGGCACTTCCCACCTACCTGTGGATACGCAGCACTGGACACTGGGAAGACGGCAGGTCGGGGGACGTGCTGAAGTTGGTGGCCCAGATATTGCTGGGTGCAGACAGTAGGCAGATGGGCTTGGATAGTGGTGTAGGGGTGCAGACCTGGTGTGTGTGCCATGGCTGTGCCTGGCAGTGTGTGTGACTGGTACAGGGTGGAACCCACAGATATGACGGGCACAACGGTGGCTGCACTGACTGACGCAGTAACAGCTGCTACACCGGCAGAGTCGATGGTCACAGAGCTGTCCAACATACCACAGTTCCCTTCCGGGGGTCTCCGGACCGCTCCACCATTAGCCCCACATCGGCTCGGCCCCTCCCGCTGTGCTCCGGAGACTCCACCTACTGTCTGCTCATACAGCCAATACCACTGATGGGCCACCTCAAACAATACCTCAGGGTACACACCTCCTCCTTTCGCCGCCTCCTCTACTGCCATGCATGCCTTCTCCAGCATTAAATTATCCTGAGAAAATATTTCAAGACATTCTAAGCGTTCATTGTTTTCCGTACATGAAGTCTTAGAAGGTGCGTTTATCATCAATAATAACAGCGTTTAATGTACCTGCTCTTTGCACTGCACCAGTGCCCTCTGAATCTCATTGGGGTTTAGAGCATGAGCATGAGGTAGACAGCTCAGTGCGAGTTCAGCTGCAGCTCGTACCATGTTGGGGTCTCGGGCCCGTGATGCACGGTCTGCCAGTGACGCCACTTCAGGAGGCGTCAGATGACCATCCCAACACTCCACAAGAATGTTAAGAGCGGCACTGCCAATCTCCATGGCTTGGCCTGAGGAAGAAAGAAACAGATCATGTGTTGAAAAACTGACATGGTCGTTTTTGTTTTTCCCGGGAGGTCGTATCTGGGGGCGGCCTAACACACTGGGAGGGACAGCGCTATCCGCCCCCTCGTACGCCCAGGATTGGATGGTGATCGCTGTGAGTGACAGGGAAGTGAGCGTATGCCATCCCTCCCTCCCGCGAGCGCGATCAATTAGTTGCCATGGGCTCTCTGTCATCCCGGTCCTGGCATCAAATCGGATTTGAACACTGATAGTCACACACCTTGTCGATGTGCCACTTGGGAGCCCTAAAACTGATATGTTTAATCTCATCAGATCTAATCGATGCAGATTCTAAGTCTTTTATAAGTTGTATTTTATTTATAAGTTATATTATAAGTTCTTTCACTCACCCGTGATCCAGGACACATGAGACGAGTATGTCCGTGACAGCCAGTTGGGAGACACAAAGTTGTGCAGACCCAAGGCGTACAGGCCGATCTCGAAGGCACAGAGGTGCAGGTTGCGGTGAGGCCCCTGGTGACCCCCACTGGCAGAAGGCTGAGTAAAGATGGAGGTCGAGCTGTTTCCTCCAGCCTTTACCAGCACAGTCTTGGCCAGTTCAAAGTAGAAATGAGCTGCTGCCTCTGATGGCTGGTTGGGCACATGTGGAGCGTGGCATTCAGGGCGGCGCCCTTTATACCTGTAATTCAGCAGAGTAATAGCTGAGCTATAAATGATATGATAAATGACCTATAAATCAACAGATCAGTTAGTTACTAGACATAAAAAGTCAGCAGCATGTATGTGGTGGCATTGTATATGATTAAATTATCAGATAACATCCAATATTTAAAAAAAGAAATTAGATATTACCGCCACCACCAATATTTCCAAATAATAGTCCGGATATTTTCTAAAGGGAAGATTCCTAATATTCAAAAATTCCCTGTTCCCTGCATGCAAATTCATTGAATACAAATAGTAGTAATTCATTCAAGTTGGAAAACAGCTTTAATGTAAAGTTTTGCATTACCTGCTGGTGTCAGTGCTCTTGGCTCTGGCTCCTCCCCCAGCTCTGCGAGACCCACTGGATGACGACGAGCCCAACGAATCAGAAGAAGAACTGCTAATGCTGTCACTGTCTTGACCCCTCCCCCAAGAAGACGCTGGCCATCCGGCCCTGAGTGGACGACGACTGAGTGTGGGGGAGCTATCAGAGGTGGTTTCAGGAGCGCTGCTGTCAATACTCGCCATCCCTAAAAGATCACAAATCAGCAGAGCACAGGAACAAAAGAGTGTCACAAATAATACTGACATGCGATTTAACGCAAGCTGCTGAAAGTTTACTGTGTAGAATTCACAAAATAAAATTATAATCCTCTTCCACAATGCTGGCAGAAGCTCATTCATACCTGTGTGTTTCTTTTTCTGCCGTACAGGTGAGCCCCAGCAGCGGGATCCATAGGCTCCACGACCACCGAGAGCCAGGCGACTGGGCACCGTGCCTTCAGGCTTAAAAGATGATACCTCATTCTGCTGCTCACAGGAGGATGACTGAGCTCCATCTGTTGCAAATGCAAAAAAGAAGAAATAACCCCCACTATCAGCCAAAAATAGCCCAAGAAACTACAGGGATAAACGTGCTTACATATCTGTACTTCTTTTTAAAATATTCTTTTTATGCTTCTTCCTTTTACTTTCATAATCCCACTGATGACCAGTGCTTAGCTTCAAAAATTTTCCCTTCAGGCATTAAATGCATAAAAAATTCTAAGTGTAGCTAAGCACAAACGCTGAATAGAAATCTCAAAACATTGGTCCCTCCTGGCAAGAGCTGTCATACACTATTTTGAAACGGTCATATTAAGATGTCTAGATCTGACACAGTGATTTGCACAGTCTATTTCTTGCTTATTCGGCACAAACGGAGGACGTCCTCCATTTTAGCTGATTAGCAAAAAATGCACTGAATATTAAGACACATCATAAGAAAATCAGAAGCACACCATTTTAGGTAAAGAATTCTACACACAGTACTGGATTCCTGATGCTGAAATGTGGAAAGATAATACATTCGTGAAAAGATATTGGATTCCACCAAAAACTTAAATACTTCAGGTAACCCTCATGTGGAAATGGTACTTATTAAAAAATATTAATAAATATTAAATACATTTGGAAAAAACAAACAGATATACTGTACACATATACAGTCAGGGAAAAACTTCAGAGACCACTTTTAATGGGACTACCAATATTAAACTGTGTGTGTAGCACAGTAGTGGTTATTGCGATGGGTTACTGACAGAAGTTCAGTCCCCACTATCACCACTGTTGGGTGTTGAGCAAGGCCCTTAAGCTTCAGTTGCTCAGTTGTATAAAAACGATAACTAAGTCACCCTAGATAGGAGCGTCTGCCAAATGCTGTAAATGTGTATGTGTATATGTATGTATGGGGGAGAGAGAAAGAGAGAGAGCGAGCGAGAGAGAGAGCAGTGTAGATTATATACCACTTTTGTCTAAAAGGGCTCCTAATAAAAAACACTGAAAATACCAATTTCTTCACTCGTTAAACCATTCCATGTGGTTTGAGTTTTATTCAGGCTATGCAAAAGTCAAAAAAGTACAATTTGTGAAACCTTTCAATTTTTAAAAAAAATCAGTGTTTTTGTTTATTAGCCATACGTTTACCTCTAAATACTTGTTGGAATGATTTTTTTTGGTTCTCAGTGCCTACAATAGCATTGACCAATACATTTTCATCAAAAAATTATAGAGAAGTAATTTCTTTTACTTATTTTTATTAGGAGCCCTTTTAGACAAAAATGTGGATGTATAATCTTACTGCACACTTACTATATACACACATATACCCACTTACATACAGGGGCAGCCGTGGCCATGACCCTTGCGCCACCTTTATGGCTAAAGTGCCCTTGAGCAGGACCTCTAACCCCCCAACTTCTCTCCGGGCACAGCGATATGTGACAGCCCACTGCTCTGATTGTGTGCGCAATTTGGATTTAACCAATGCAGAAGCCAAATTTCCCTTGCGAGATTAATACAGTATATTAAAACCTGAATCAATCACACAATGCCAATAAATTACTGTATATAAATAACTTTCTTAAAATATAAAATATATATAGGCTTTGAATAACTGCTGTTTCCCAACATTTACCCTTAAGCCTTAAAAAGATTGTATTAACATTTTATAACTTGCCATTTGTTGCTAAAGTTCAAAATGTATCCAGTAGATGGCAGTATATTAATGGTGTATACCAATAATGTCGCAAATTATGCCATTGAATGTTTTAATGATTAAAAGGTCAGTCGTATATTTAGTCTCAATAAGTGACATGCCAAGGTAATGTGTCAAACTAAAAAAAAAATTATGCAAATGATGAGTTATATGGGACAAAAGCATTGCAAGGTAATATTTATTTATGTACCTGAATACTATATATCTAATTTAATTTCAGTGTATTAGACAGACAGACATATTACTAGACTGATTTCTAAACTTGCCACTGTTCAGACTTTTCGTTTTTCCCATTTGCTGAACCATCTAACGCACCTACGGTCACCGGGAAACTTGTGCCTTTCTCAGCCAACACTGGGTGAAGACAAAGTAAACTCTGAACAGCTTGCCAGATCATCGCAGGGCAACACACACACACACAAACACACACACACACACACACAGACACACACACAAAACTGTTCACACTCACACCTGGGAGCAATTTGGAATGGCCAGTTAGTCTAATGTGCATGTCTTTTGACTGCAGGAGGAAACCCGAGTACCTGAAGGAAATTTAGGAAAGCACTTGGAGTAGATGCAAACTCCACCTTGCTGCCCACTTTTCAGTCTTTGCTGTTATAAACAGGCACATAATTTAGGTCACAGAATCTTAGAAGTAAAGAAATATTAGAAAGTATTCAATATACTATTAGCTGCATGGTGCAGCACAGTAAGGAAAACAAAAAACAAATAATAAAAGGAATTTAAAAAAAAGCAAATAGCAGAAATTCTTACATGTTCACAGACACAGTGTTACGCTGGTCTGCATGTTGCTCACCTTGCTCTCGGCTCTCGCCTTCTCCTGATGCTGTGTTCTGAACCCCGGTGCCCGTCAAACCACCCTGTTGCGCAACTGCACCACCACCTGAAACACCTTGCACTGAGGCGGAACCTCCTGTCGTAGCTGGTGCTGCATGCTTGGACACACCTCCTGTGGCACTGCTTCCATGTGTCCCATGTTTGGATGGGCTCTTCTGGCTACCTGTGGCTGGTTTACTGGAGTAGAATGAGCTGAGAGTCTGGGGCTTATGGGTCTGACTCTCACGGTCAAGAAGCTTGTCTAAAATCTGTACAAGAAAGGGGTACAAATATGTAATAATTAGAGGCACTGGTTTATTGTTAATTAAAGTACAACTGCAGGGTCAGATACCATCTATAAAAGGCGATGGTTAAAAATAAACAAACAAACAAACATAGGTGTCCTGCAACAGTATTGGAAAAGCAAGGCCAGGTCTTTTGCTTTTGCTATACAGTGCAGACCAGGGGTGTCAAACTCATTTTCAGTGAGGTCATCATCACAAAATTTCGAGGTCTTTTGTTCTCTCTTCCTTTTTTCACTTTCCATTTCTCACAACACACAATCCTTCTTGGCTCATTAATGAATAGCTGTTTACTTGAAATAGGTTATTGCCCCCATGTGGAAGGATGATAAATTAGGTTTCATGGTAATGGTTGACGCAAACAATGTTTGATAACTATATTCTTGAAAAGCTCTCGCTAGCCACATAAAATGAGATGGCAGGCCGGATTTGATGCGCAGGCCTTGAGTTTGACACCTGTGCTGTAGACATATAGGTTTTCTCAAAAGATGAAACAGAAATTTCAGCTTCGTATGATATTCACATCTAAATAAGTCACACGCCGAGGAAGATGACACCGTTTGTGCATGAACCCGATCACTTTTGCAGCTTTTAAAAACACGTCTACTTCGGGTCATTGCCATTTTGTTTGAAGTTCTTAAAGTCCTCATTAGAGTGTATACATATTTACGAAAACTGGATATTTCTGTGGAATTCATTCTCCTACATTCATTCTAGGCTCGGAGTAGGGGCGCTGTCCCGTCGCATTCAAATGAGTCAGTTAAGGTGTGAGCAGGTAGACCCAGCAAAGTATTTCAGCACACTGAACAGTGTACAGGATAAGTAAACACTCCTGCAGATACAACGAATGCATATAAAATGCATCTGAAGTTTATTTAGCTGAAGTTTTTTAATAGTTTTTTTTCTAGCTGAAGGCTGATCATTGGACCAGAAACTAGCTACAAGGCTTGATATACAGGGTCACAATAAGGAGAGTTTCATACATTTAGTTTTTGTACCTTTTCTGGTCTGATTAGCAAACTGAAGACATGCCCTGGTGAAATAAAAGCCGATAATGGAAGCTGAATGTTTAAAGAGAAATGGATGAATAAACACGTGTTTATCCTCACCACATCAAATTGAAAAGAGATCTCTCATCAGTTCCATTTACAGCAATACACTAAACAATTACGCAGTAAAAAGTAACTTTGGCTGTCATTCAGTCATGTTAGATACTTATCCATAAACTGGTTAAAAAAGAAAATGAAACTGGACCTAAAACTTAATTTAAAACTTTTGTTTTATTACCTCAATTTATTTTAATTTTAGTTCTCTACTGGCATGCCACAGTACCCCAACATACAGGATGGACATTTTAGAAATTGCATTTTCCACTTCAGTTTTTATATTATTTTTATATTAGCAAAACCATGCAGTGTAACAATCATCATTTCCGCAGTTGTTTACATTACTTCCACATCACGTCCTTCATACACAGTATGAGCACAGGTATGCAAAGGCAAACAAATTGGTTTGTGAAGTGCAGTTAGTTGTTTCAACCAATGAATTTTTATTTTAAAAAATAAGCTAAACGTGATGACTTAATCTGCGATGGCCTGGCGAGCTGTCCAAGGTGTACTCTGCCCTCACCCAGAGTTGACTGAGATGGGCGCCAGCCTCCCCGCAACCCTAATTAGGAATAAGCGGTTCAGAAAATGTATGAATGAATGAATGAATGAATGAATGAATGATGACTTAATAGCCCTGTAATAAGCCTAGTACTAGGATATGAATAATTACTAAAATATCACGAGCCTTTTTCAGCTTGCTCTGGTCGTCCTTGTAGGTGATCATTAGAGCCAAAGCGAGGTCTCCTTTCTCCCTTCGAGTGCCCTCACACAGCAAAGGGTGCTCTGCTTCACTAACTGTAGTCTTCATACCTGCTCACAATAGGACAAACACACAGTATAACTGATTAAGTACTTGGATAAGCATGTATCAGAAATACAGCAGGGTGCAGAGTCACTATATAAAATGCCACCTAAAGCAGCAACGGCAGCCTCAAATCCCAGCTCCTCATCACCTGGCATTTCGTTGTTACGGTTACGACTGGGTGGCCGTGAACCGGTGGGAGAGACCACTAACACAGTAAAAACAGAGAAACATAACTGAGAATGCATGACACTTAATGCAAAGTATATAACACTTAATGCCTGCCTCTGTACATCTTCACGACCATCTGTCTATTTCGTCAAAAATCATAACACAGAGGGACCTCGGTTTTTCAAACTTATTTATTCTTAAATGTTGTTCTAAAACCGATTTGTTTGCAAAACTGTTGTGCTTTTATACCCGAGCCTAGTGTCTCATTAGGCCAATGCTTATCCACGGTTTCCATAGCACAAAGCGACAAGGAGTTTAACTCCTCCTGCAGGGGATGCCAACTTACCTTACTAGTGTTTATTTATTTATTTTTTTTCTGGTACTATTCACACTGCTGGGGCACCCTTGTAGTTAAGACAGAGGCACCCTTGTAGTTAAGACTTTGCCCAGGGGTCTTAGCACGGTGGGGGTCTAACAGGGATTCGAACCTACAACCTCCTGATCATGAGGCCAGCACCCTAATTCACTTAATTTATTCATTACCTGAAACAACTGAATAAAGAATAGTTTACCCAAGCATTTGTGCTGCAACCGAGTGCAATTAGGGCTCCAAAATTCTGTTTGTGAACCGATTTGTTCGAAAGGGGAGCTGTTCAAAAACCGAGGTTCCACTGTATATAAAATCTAATGATGTAAACATGGTTAATATTGGAGGTATAGTAACTGCAGCATGTTTAAATTACATTAGTTCCAGGTAAGTAAATCTGAAGGGAATAGAGCTTCATCCTTTAATTGAGAAAATTATGATATTAAAAACACAAGAAACCGAGACTCACCCGGCGTACACAAAACGTCAAAAATAAAACTGGCCAGCATTAGGGGCAGAACTGGCCGATAATCACAGAAGTTCCCATCGCGTAACTGCTCAGCTCTATCCCTTATCGCAGTCATCTCCACAAGCCCCAGGGGTATCTTCTTCAGCAATGCAACCACCTCTGACTCCTGATATGCCAGCTTCACCTAAAAACAAAATCCAAGGGTTCAGAGCATAGATATAAAACAACTGGGAGGAATTTTCGGTCACGTGAAGGATAGAGTGTACCTCCAGGGCCTTGGTGGAAGCTGGAGGTCTCTGGAGCTCCAGTGAGAACATGCCTGTACTGAAGGCTAGGTTATGAAACTCCAATCTCTCACTTAACACTGTAAGCAGGAAGGCTGCTTTGGAAAGCGTTTTAGTAGCCACTTGTGTCTGTCTGCTGGTCGACACCTTACTCTTCTTACCCTACAAAAAGCAAGGCATAATCCACAGATTTAATAAAATGCAGAGCAAAACGTGATGCTTCCTTGTGGTTGATATGGGAGATCAATAAGATTTTCACAGAGAAAAGTTTGTTGTTGTTTTTATTTGGATAGCATGGACACCACCATGAGGGTTACGTTTTTGTTAGTGTCAGTTCTGTTTGTTGGATTTTAGTTAAATTACTGCAAACACTTTTAAAAAAAGGTTTTGATGATTTTTTTTGTAGGGGTGGAGTACTGCCCAAGTAATAATCCATTCTTTTTTGGTGATGATACAGACAATATTCTGGATCCAGGAATTTTTTTAAAGATTCATTAACACTGAGTTATGACTATTTTTATTTTTTTTTTGGAAGTGTGCTATTACGAAAGGCCCAGTAGGAGGTGCTGTGTACTTTTTTTTTTTTTTGACTTGCCAGTGCTTCTAGTTGTTCTTGAAATGTGTCCTGTTGACAGTCATTTTATTTCATCTGTTTATAAGTACAATGGCATTAGCTAGCATACATCACGTAGCATCGCATGGTATCAGATGTACTCAGATTTGATAACAGTATCAGTTTCAATGTATCTCTAACCATAACGGTTCTTAACAACCAAGTGTCTGAAGTGATAAACCAAGAAATCAGGACATAAAACACTGGAGATTCTCCTTCAGTCTGTAACATTATAAAATTATTCATTAATAAATATGCATATAATACACATAAAAATAAACACTAAACATGTTGTTTTGACCTGAAGCAATTTGATAGCCATAATATTTCTTTAATTAGCTTTCCGCACAATGCAGATAGCAAGGCCTGCCCTATTTGCCTGCCCGAGTTTGTTACCTTTGTCTGTGGCTGTTCCACCTTGAGGTCAGGAGGGTTGGCCAGGAGATCTGTTGCTAGCTCCACAGCTAGACGACATGCTTCATTACTGTAACCATGAGCATACAGAGCCTCTGCACAGGCAAACAGCACCTACACACAGCAGATGTTTTTGAATAATGCACACCACTGTACTATGTACATCCTAAAACAAGGTATGATCATTCAAAAAAAACAAGTCTAACAGATCTGTTCACCTCCATCCGACCTTCCTGCTCCAGAGGTTTAATTCCAGCAAAAATGTCCGGTTCTTCCTCAAGGTTGTTGTCTGGCACTCCTCTCTCAGCTCCCTCCTCTGATGCAGCACTCAGATAGTAGGCCTGATAATCGTCCTCACCAACTGGGTCTCCACCAGCTACTGCATCTGGGATCTGGGGTCCAGGCGTCCCTGTTGTGCTGTTTTCTTCTCCTTCTCTTCGGCTTCGGGAAGGTTTTGCTGTGACCACAGCTGATATAGATGGCAGAGCATCCTCTACTGGATCTTCATCTCCTCCATTTTCCTCAAGTTCTGCCTCCACGTCCACCTCTTTCTCCTCTGCTGCTCCCATTGCAGCAATTGGACTTTCTTTAGGGAAACAGTGAGAAGCTTCATCTGCCAGTGGTATTGATGCATGGATGCCACGTTTACCCTCAAACGCGCGCTCCTTGGTGATGTTGCCATTACCACTACTGTTGTTGTACTTG
This sequence comes from Porochilus rendahli, assembly GCA_039654305.1. NCBI lineage: Eukaryota > Metazoa > Chordata > Actinopteri > Siluriformes > Plotosidae > Porochilus > Porochilus rendahli. The sequence goes on from JBCNYG010000025.1 coordinate 22,206,261, forward strand.
CGTGGTTCTCTGAGCAGAGAGCTGGGTGAAGGCAACATCTCAGGGGGCGGGGGTAAGAAGTCAAAAGTGTTGCTCGCCTCGGCTCCCAATTCCAGGCTAGAGCCATCATCCAGGTTTAGCTCAGCCATATCAGGCTCTAAAGAGCTGTCCTCACTGCTTGTGCGGCGTTTAGCACCAGGATGCTTCCCACCAGCAGTGCTTGAACTTCCAAATGAACTCTTAGCACTCTGCGTTATCTTGCCTTTGCTGCTAGCAGACAATGAAGAGCTGCAAGCTTTATATGTGCCCTTTGCACTGTCATCTATGGACAGAGACATACCCCCACCCAAACGCACCAGCATCCCACCACTGTTAGCCCCAGACATGGCTTTTCTTTTGCTCACAATGGACTCTTTGGGCCGCACAGCCGCTTCTTGCTGGGGTGGGTGAGAGCTGCCACGTGATTTGTGATCAGGAGCTCCAGAATCAGATCCCACACACCGTCCTCCTCCTCCTCCCCCAGGCTCCAGAGGTTCCCCACTAGTCCCTGCTTTGGCCCCTCTCTGTGGCTGTGCTGCACGAGCCCAGCCAAAGGAAGCACTCTTTTTGTCTGTGCTGCAGTACGTAATGCCTGGCAGTGGGTATGCCACTTCCCAGTTGAAGTAACAAGACTCGACAGCCGGTTTGAAACCTTGGAAGAGTTTGTCTAGAGACTTGCGGTGCTGTCCCCGCTTCACAATCTCAATCACTTTTAGGTGCCACTGCTTGAGCTGGGCAGCAAGCTCCAACCGCCTAGTAAAACACAAACACAGTACTTCATTCAAGATGGTCATGTGTTTGCTTGTAAGAAGCCGGAAAATACAACAGGCATTAATAACAGTTAACTATGCTATTTTATTGTAGTGATTATAATTCTGAACCAGTGGCCAAATTAAATATAGTTCATGGTTATATAACGGCAAGTAACAAGGAGCACAATGGCCTTTTGTGTAACGGAAAAGTTCCAAGGTCTCACAGCGCGATCCATACCACAGGCTGTCTATTTGTGGCAAAAGGCTAAACTTTTAAAGGCAAGGGACATTTTAAACACTGTGATGTTTTTATGCTTGAGTACTTTGTAATTGCTCTTTAACCATTCATTCATTCATTTTCTAAGCCGATTCATATTAATTAGGGTCGTGGGGAGTCTGGCACCCTTCTCAGTCAACTTGATGTCCTCGCCAGGCCATCACATGGCCATCACATTTATGCCTGGGGCAATCTGGAACAGCCAATAAGCCTACTGTACATGTTTCTGGACTGTGGGAGGAAGCCTGCACAAGAACGGGGGAAACACGTAAACTCCACACAGAAACGCCCGGGCATTTCAATCTGATTTCACACACAGGATAGCTACTTTATGTTATGTACTAGTTTACAACAACACAGACACAGACACAAAGTCTTAGAAGCACTCAGAGGTTTAATGGAGCTCTACCTCTGGGGGCTCATAGTGGGGTCAAGCACAGCTAGCCTCCAAAGAACCACCATTTCATCACACATGCTGGCACAGGCGTGAGCAGCTACCTCTGTCTGCCCATTACTGCGGCCTGTATGTCCACTGGCACTGCTGTGAGATGCAGACGTCCTCACACTGTACCACCAACCAATGATCTACACCACAAAGACAGAGAGAATGTTTGATTATGAGCATGACCAGTAAACCATAAGTGACATCAAACATAACTTTGAATATTTGAAGAGTGAGTTTGTCATAGTTTTTGTATGATACAGGTGATGGACTATCAGACATTGCATTAATCCTAAACCCTAAATCCCAGCTGTGTGGCTAAACAGAACACTGATGCCAATACTTGTGTTAAAGCCTTGTAATATTCATCATAAACATCTCTGCTTCTGGTAGTGCTAATTCATAACGTTTATATCAAATTACAGTAATATATATTCTGCATTACCAATAACAAGAGCAACAATTCAATTATTACAGTACTAGTGCTTTATGGGTCTACTATGAGTCATAATGGGTAAAACAGGCAACAGTGCGAGTGTTGTCCATCACTGAATACTATACTTCGGAGCATGAATAAAAAAGTGAGTGCATGTTGCATACTTGTTCATAGGTGAGGCATTGTTCAGTGAGGATCTCCAAGAGTGGTGCAGCATTGCTGTCTTTCCTCTTGAACATCTCCCTGACGATGGACAGAAGGTTCCAGATGCCTTCTGGTTCTCTGCCTCTCAGTGGCCTTAGTAAGCAGGCCCACTCTGCTGCAGCTGGAGGCTCCGTCGATGAGAGATACATGGAGTTCACATCGCTGGAGAAAACAAAATGGCCAAAACTTAGCTGGTAGGTATAATTTAAAAACATGGAGATTGTAACAACATTTGCAGGCACTCATATTTATCTCTTTCAGGACCAACATATACATATTAACGCTAACTATGTAAGATTACTCGAAAATGGAGAAATTCTGCAATACCACAAAGTATCAACAGGTCCAATATGTTCATAGACATGAGGACTACAAATCCAGTGGCCTTATTACTCTCACATTCCGCTGTTAAATCTGTTGATAAACTGCTTTGGTTTCACAGTTTTCTTAGCTCATGAGTATCTCTTTTCTGTAAATGAAAGCTGACAGCTTTGCTTTCTAACAGAAAATCACTGGGACTGTCTTAATCAGGGGGTTGTGTGAGCACTACACTGTCCTGGAAATAAGCTTTGAGGCTCCTAATGTTCCTCAATTGAACTGATCGTACCTAAACACTACAGGGGAAGGACCACAGAACTTGTGCAGCGTCTTCTTAATGTTGTCACTAAGGGTGGACTCATCCAGGTACCAGGTGCTTTGGTCTGAAGCTGACGGCCCAGCAGTCGGGTCTGTAAAACAAATAGTTAATATGCAGCAATCCTATAGGGGGCAAATTAGATGAGGGAAAAATGTAAATTTCTTTATTGGAGGCAGGTTAAAGGATCTTGATAATCATCTGGAGTAAGTATGGTTCAAATGACAATACATATAATTACTTATAAAAAACATACAAGTGATCAAATATAAAACATGTAAAGTAACTTACTTTCTTACTAAGGGGCCGGTGGCATAGTGGTTAGGGTGCTGGGCTCATGATCAGGAGGTTCGAATCTCAGTTAGAGATTGCAAGATCTTATCCACAAGTGTGCCTCTCTCCACCCAGCAATATAAAACACTTAAAAAAATATCACTTAAAAACTACTGGGAAGGTAACCTGTGACGGGCTACGGAAACCAGGGATAAGCACAGGCCCAATGAGCCACTAGGCTCAAGTGTAAAAGCCCAACAGACTTACCTTACTTTCTTAGTGACTTATATTAAAATGTATTTATAGCTTCAAGTTATAATTAGATGACATTTATGGACATATAGAATTTGTTAATGTTTCTGTATAGACAATCCTGTAGTATTAACATACGACAAAGACTTGCATGTAGTTAAACATATCTTAGCATAGTGCTTGCAGTTAATCTTGTAGCAAGGTTTTAAAATCTTAAATAGAACTCAAATGTAGAGCCATTTAAACTTGACCACTAATGCAGAAAGTCTGGCTTATTCTAATGTGTTATGTATTAGACAGTACCCTCTATTAATTACTGATCATCTATCCAATTACATGCTGTGATTTTATGTTTAGTTTTCTACTTCAGTGCCTCTCGTTCCCTAAACATAACAATTAAATGGTAACTGGTTTACTATCTTTTAGGAAACAGCTTCGAGCCTTAATTACAGCAACAGTTCATCACCAAGAAGCAACAACAGCTTCAGAATAGTCTCAGTGCACCCGCTCTCTGTTTACCCACTCTCTGTTTATATCCTAGGGAGCACTGTTTATATCGCGAGGGAGCCTACCTCGGCCAACACTGTGGAAGGCAGGGTACACCCTGAACAGTGAGCCAGACCATCGCAGGGCAACACACAAAACCACTCACTAACACTCACAGAATGAAAACCTAGGACTTTCTTTCTGTGAGGTGGATGTGCAAACCACTACACCACCGTGCCGGTCTTTCTATAAATTAGCTCAAAGCTAATTTTGGGAAGGCGATCAATTTCAACAGCTAATCATTAGACTTGGAGTGAAAGTTATAGTTTGAGACAGTGAGAAATTAAAAGTGTCAATACTATAAATCTGGCAAGATACAGTGCTTTACAAAGTTATTAGACCACCCGCCGAAACTGAAAGAAATGTAATTTGTTTCTGGCCACTGATTTATATTTCAAGAACAGAAATTGCAGAGTGATTATCTGAAAAGAAACAATGAAAATGATGGTCTGGCCAAGCCAGAGTACAGATCTGAATGCATTTGAATAATTTAATTGCTTCATGAAGTGATTGCACAGTTTTTCTCCAAAAACTTGATGGGAACAGTTCCAAGTAATCTGGAACACAGTGTTATAGAGAAAAATACTTTTAAAAAAATATGGGGAAAATGTCAGTAAGAATGTCCATTGTTATCATAAATGCCAAAGAAGGCCATACTAAGTTCTGTGTTGAATTTTGCATTTTATATTCAAGTCATTTATTCGATTTTCTTCATTTAACTAGAAAACCAATAAAATGTGACTTTATTGCAATAAACTTTTCAAATATACTTGTTTTTTGTATTATTTTCGACCAATTACATGTTTTCATTCATGACCAGTAACACCGTTAATGCAAGTTGTGTATGCTCAACATGAACCTACTGTACGTCTTTCTAAAGCTTTCTGCTGTGCTGGGAGTAAAGAAAGATTTTTAGAGGCACTGAGCTGACTTTGCGGCAACAGCTGGAGAAGAACGACATACAGGTGTGATGATCAGGTGTCCACAAACTTTTGGCCTATCAGTGTATTTTCAGTATTGAGCTTGTTCTGAGGTGAAACCTGGCCACCTTGTCAAACTAAACTAACCAAAAAAAGTGCTTATTTTGAGAAGTGAAATAACTTCTAAAGGACAGAAGGTGGCTGCCGATTCAAGTCTTCACCTCAGACATGTTTGTGCAGCTGCTTCAGCAATGGCAAAAAAAAAATCAAACAGCAAACCCCAAAATCAAACTGCTGAGCTGTGTAATGATAAAAGCAAACATAAATTTTGGACCAATTACAAAATGGGGGAGGTCTCAGAACATGATGCCACGGTACGATAAGTCTGTTGGGCTTGTTACACCCGAGCCTAGTGGATGATCAAAACCATGGTGCAAGTTGACACAAATAGCCAAGTAAGAACTGAATGCTTTAAATTGATCTGATATACTATATTAACCCCACAAGGGAAATTTGCCTCTGCATTTAACCCAGTGAGCACACACTCGAAGCAGTGGGCAGCCTCACTGCAGTGCCCAGGAAACCCTTGGTGGTTAGGCGCCTTGCTTAAGGGCACTTCAGCCGTGAAGGTGGCGAAAGGGTAAGGTGCTGCTGACTCCCCCTGCCGCCACACATTTTTCCTGCTGCCAAACTGACTTCTTATATATATATATAAGTATATACATACAGTAATACATACACACTCACACATATATATAAGCATACATTGATACACACACACACACACACACATTTTATATATATATATATATATATATATATATATATAATCCTTAGTCGATTTTCCGTAAGACAGTGCTCGATACAGTAAAGTAGAGCTAAATATGTG
>JBCNYG010000025.1:22212003-22225753 GCA_039654305.1 Porochilus rendahli
GTTGCTGAATTGACATTCTGTTTCAGTAAATACTTGATTTGTTTTAGAATATGCTACACATGAGCATTAAACTCCATAAAGGTGTTTTAGTATACACTATACAAAAGTACATAAAAACAAACTAAAACAAGATTATTTTTTCCAACTTAAAGCAAACAAACCATCAGTGTCTGTTTTGATTCAAGAGAATTATCCGTTCAAGAGTTTTTTTTTTTTTTTATCAGATCTGCATAGTTCCTATGTAGTATACACTAATTTCTTTGAACTTCAAATTGTTGAGCTGAAGCTGAGAAATAAGCAGTATAAGTGCATCCTTCCAAGCACCATAAAGCAACACAACTGGTACATTAATGCTCGCAGCGTACTGAAACATCTTGATCTTATATTTTGGAAGAAGTGTTCTTCACCATATAAATCCTCTAAATAACAAGGACAGACAGCTCCATAACTACATTATCTCATAACAAGGAAATAGAATGGTGCTGTCAAACCACTCAAAAAACCAGGTTTTAAAATCCTACCTGCTGTGGAAGCTCACTAATGAGGTACTGTGCAAACTTTTGGAGTTGGTCTCTCTGCAGTCTGGACAGGGACTCGGATACAGGGGCTCGCAAGCACACAGCAGATGCCTGAAGGATTTAAGGTTAAATGAGAATTAGCTCAGACTTTAGCAAACAGAGAGCATGCTAGAGAGGTATGGGTAAAAAAAACCCTTTCACATCATATAAAGTTAATACCTCTAATGTGGAACATAAAAAAATAATAATAAAAATAAAAAATTATTAGAATTATTCATTCAGTGAACACCCTGCCATCCTTTATGTTTATTAAAACTTGGTGAACCATTGGTGATCAATATTATCTCATGTTTGCAGATATGAGGTTTTTCATGATCTCCTGGTAGCTACTATAAATGTATCCAACTAAGGGACAAGTAATATTCAGAGTCCACAGAGCCTGTAAGGTGACATTGAGGAGAAAAAAATACCTTTTGGTTTCTCATGCACACAAGAATCAATGTTTATCAATGTCTCGTGTGGATAATAAACTTTATTATCCACACGAGAAACTATTTCCAGTAGCCAAGTAATCCAAATAAACCCATACTGCATTCCTAAAAACACAAGACACCATATATGTGATTGTGAGAAACAAACGCGGGACCTTCTCGCTGTGTGGTGGACATGCTAGCCAACACATATAAGAAATTTGAAACTTGTTTTAAGCATTATTATTAAATTTACTGATAAATGGTCCATGTACGTTAAGATAAGTTTATACAGTGAACTGTGTCACTAAAGTGAACTGAACTGAACTGTGGTCACAGATATACATTATACAAATATAATATTACACAGTAATATTTTCGAAGCAGACAAGATAATTGACGTATTATGGGTATTGAATAAACAGTCGAAGACAGTTTTCAGTGATAGAATGATAACGCTTCCTCATGATTCCTTTTCTCTTACAGTTACAACCTGATTATATGCAGCTTACCATACATGAGGTCAGAATGCTATAGTCTTTCAAATCTTTATGGTGGTTAGATTTTTTGGGTATTACATCTTCCAAGGAGGTTATGTTTCACCCTTGATTTGTGTGTTTGTTTGTTAGCAGGATTGCACAAATAATCAGGTTCAGATTTTCAGGGAATTTCAACCAGGTGAGTTGGGACTTTGGAAAAGAGAGACTCCATTAAATTTTGGATATGATCTGAATCAAATTCTGGAGCCAATAATTTCTTATGAATTCTTTAACAAGGAAAATTAGGACTGTTTGTGACGTTTTGGTTCATACAGGGAATTTCTGGGCTTGGCAGACGTTTTGTTCTCCAAGTGCCCTATTGTGTGTATTTTGTTGGTTTTTGTTTTATTTATTTATTTATTACAGCAAACATCACTGAAGTTAGTGCAGCATGCAGCACTACTGTCTTCCTGGCATTTTGTTAATATGAGTATATATCCTGGTACATATACATCATAGAAAGGTTTTCCAGTTTTCTGATACGATCCCACCCCATATATATGTGCTTTAACATAAAATCTCCTACTCATTACGCAAAACAAGAGCATATCTTACACTTCTACTGTTATCTCTCCATTTATTAAAGTATTGCTAACTTGTTATTTACATGATGTACTGATGTATGACCATATATGATGACTCTACAGTGTTAAATACCACTTCCTGACTGCCTTCCTCCACGTTTACTTTTTTACTGACATGCAGAAAACCATCATGTCAGATACATGGTGTTTAATAAGGCCCAGTGAGACCCATGAGCTGAATGGAGCTTATTTTTTACCTTAGTATGGGGCCATTTGTGGAAAATTTTGTTCTACGTTTCTAATGTAGAATGTCACAATAATACAGCTGTCACATCTAATTAAAGGGTGAATATGTTTCAAACACAAATTAGGATAGGATCTTACCATGTACTCCGTTTTTCATTTATATTTTATATAGTATTAAGTGCTCCTCATAAGAACTCTTAATAGGACAACGTTGGGAAATATTAATAAAGAGTATGAAATAATGTCAGAAAGTCACAAAGCATAGCTCAATAAAACACAAAACCAAGTGCATGGCAACTAATAGCTGCACTATGAAGTGTGAAAAACCACACAATGCCCACTCACAACCGTTTTCATACACAGTACCTACATTCTCACACAATTTCTGACTCACATCAATTAAAAATACTTTACCCAAGTTTCTTTACTACTGACAGAAAACTTCTGCCTTCATAAATCACTAGCCTGTATGCTGCACAAAACATCACTTGTGGAAATGGATCAAGGTCTGTGAAGATGGAACAACGGGTCTCACTGTCTACACAAACCCACACCAGGCCACCACAGAAAAAAGCTCCACACCTTCACATCTGTGAGCTGCTAATGGGTTCACAGCTTACTCACCAGACTCAGTTGTACATTGCTTAATAAAGCTTTGTGTGGTTGATAAAAAGTCTTAAAGAGTAGAGCAAAGTCTACTTGGCTCTGTTATGAGAATGTGGCAGCAACGCAGAGACCAGAAGAACCTGGGCATTACTGCTGCACAAAATGTACATTTAACTGCAATACAAAGAACACACACACACACATGCACACACACACACAATAGATTGACTGTCACTCAACCCAAGCTGAATAAATAAATTAGAGTATGAAACTGTGTAAGAGGTGAACCGAAAATAAGCTTTATAAAATGGTGTACATCTCACATATAAATCCCCATGATTGTGCATTTCTGCAAAATGCAAATAATCCTCTTTTCATGTCCACACTGACAAATATTTAAAGAATGCAGTGTATCGTCACTAAGAAACAAAGCTTGCAAATGTTTAAAAAAAATGTATTCAGATTAGGCACTTCATAATTTCCCCATGTTGAAACATGCAGAAGAAACACTGCCCACTCACAAACATGAAAATGCTAAAAAGCCACCCACGATCTGGGCTGCTGGGTCTATCAGGCTGAGCAGAGCCCTTCTACAGGGGATATCAGGACAGAGCAGATCTCTGCCCCCTCCCCCTGCGCTCCTCTGGGAACCTTCAGACTTTAATCAAAAGGCTCTCAGAACTCACACCCACATCAACTTCACACAGACACAGATATGGGCAAGCATGGCATAGCACTGGACAGTAATTACAAAAAATTTATAAATAACTTTGGAGAAAATTGTGTTTAAGGTTCAATAAAGTAAAAAAAAAAAAATTGACATTTTCATCTTAATACTCAATTAGCAGCGATGAATCACATATTTGACATCTGTAATTTTTTATTTGGACAGCTGTGAAATCATTTAACAACCAAAAACTACTGAGTCCCAACAACAATGCTTAAGAATAAGTGAATAGTCTTGGATGTATCAATATGCTCACTGGATAATAAAGAAAAAAATTACTTATGAGCAATGACAAACTTTGGGCAAACTATTGATAACTTAAAGGAGCTGAATCGCATGTACTGTGCATTTCTTCGAAAAACAGTTTGACCCTTTACAAAAATCAAACAGGCGGCTTTGTTGACTACTAGTCGGTTTCCTTTTTCACGAACATGTTTGTTTCTTAATTTAGCTGTTTTTAATAGCAAATTAGCTTCAGCCTTTGAACAATTTTTCAGTTTGGATGCAAGGCTAAATGATAGTATAGGAAAATTAAAGTAAAGTCATGAGGTACTTACCACACCAGTGTGATTCTGATTTGTAGAATCATTTCCTCATTTATGCAGATTTTCAAGCTAACATTTAATTCAAGATTCTTAACGTCAAGGTCAAAGAGCGAACTACAACACTACTGCTAGTTTCATGCGCAATTGTTTACTAATTTGAACCTGTCACTGTAACTGTGACAGCACCTTTAACACCAAAGGCCAACAACAGCAACAAGCTGAGGTGACGTCATTGTATTTTCAAATGTGATGTTTTAAACATTCATTCATTTTCTTAGTTCTTAATTCTACTTGGGTTGCGGGGAGAGTATATCATGGACAGCTCACCAGGCCACCGCAGGGCAGAAACACGCTGACGCCAACTCAATGGAATACTCTATACGAACGACAGCAATGGTTCTTTTACATGCCTCTCACCATAGACAGTGAGGAACATGGCTGGCCTTTGATAAACCAGTTAGCAGAAGGGGGGGACCGGAGTGACAACTCACTGTGCCCTATCAACGGGCCACCACTGCCCTATAATTTTTTTACTAGTGGTGGATGTTGCTGAATACTCACCATGCTTGAAGTAAATTATTGAATTAGTATATATACTACAAGAGAACAGAAACAAACTAAAACAAGACTCTTATAGTTTATTTTTAAGCATGTCAGTGACAGGTGAGTGCCAGCACTTACTGGTGTTCCAAAGCTAACAAATAACACGAAAAGACATGTACATTTATTAAAATAAGATTCATGCTTTGAAACCTATCCAGAGTTTGGTAGACATGAGAAAAGCAAACTAAAATGAGTAGGAGCACGAGACTAAAATACATTTTGCTGTATGTTATTATTTTTTATTTTGTTATAGTGAAAAAGGGTTACACAAACACACACACATGCGCACACACACACACAAAAGGAAGCACAGTGGTGCAGTGCTAAGACTTGTAGGCAGAAGGTTTTAAGTACAAACCTTGCAGCTGTCTGGGCCCCTACTGTATAAAGTTTGCATGTTCTCCCCATGCCTGCTTCGATTTTGCTTCAGGCCCTCAGTTTTCTCCCACAGCCCAAAGACATGTGGCTTAGGTCAACTGACTACACCCATAAAATAAACATCTACAGTAAAATCTGTAATTGGGGCGTTAGACTTTTGCAACAGTACTGTACATGCTCACTTAATGCAGAAGAAACCTCAATAAATGAGAAACCACAAATGAGACACTTTCACGTCATAACTCATTTGGGCCGATCAGACGGGGTGCACTCGGGAGTAATTAGCTGGTTTTGTGCACAATAAGATCATTAACTATGCCCAAGAATGGAATTTAAACACTCTTTATAATACACTGGATAATATTTAGGTTGATGGCGTCTCGCTCTCACCTTATTGGTCGGACTTCTCTGTACATTGCTGAATTTCCAAACATTCAATGAGTTCATGTTATTTCAAGTGTTTGTTCCATGAACATTTATTTACCTGCCTGTTTGTCTGCCTACCACAGTTAGACGTGTGGGGTTTTTTTTTCCCCCACACGAATCTGAGTGGGGGAATAAGCTTCTAGTCTCATATGAATAATAAATTAATTTTTTAATGGCTGCCCATCGTCAAGCAAGTCAGTGATACAAAAGGGCCAATCAACATCAAGTCAGCAGTCTTAAGTTTCCTGTGATGGGCACGTGCAGACAACGGATACATGGGACAAATTATCCAAACTATATTCCACGATTATGGTGCTCCACTAAAAAAAAAAGTTTCCTGAATGTAGCACTGAAAGTGCCCTTGAGACCGGTATGTGAGTGAAGGCAATCACTCCTGGGTGTGGCACAAGACAATGGCACCCTAAAGCCGCATCCACACTGGATGTGACAAGTGACCACGCAAAGTCGATGAACGTCACTAAAATTATTGACAGGACACAAAATTTTCTCACACAACGCAAAATGGCCAGGCATTCAACAGAGTTCAACTTAAACTGAGCTTTCACGCGACGCGATTCAAACAATTACCAATTAGGTTTTAAAATGCCAAAGACTGATTTCCCCAGAACCTTGTTGTATTCTTGATAGGTGAATGTGGCTGAAATAGAGAGTTGATAACCACGCTGACAATAAACTGTTTGCTATTTAAACATGATTTAAATAGCAAACAGTTTATTCTAGATGATAGATTCACATGTCAGGTTATGTCCCACTCCTTGATTTAACCCCTTCCTCAATACATTTCAGTGTAAAAAGGTAATTTTCAAATTGTGGCAACAGATTTGGGCCAAGCTTATAAACAAAGTCACCCATTATGAAGAAATTGGATTTGGGTTTTTTTCTTTAGATTTTGGAACAGGAATACTTTCACATGCCAAATTAGAGCAGTCGCTCAAAGGAGCAAACTGCCAACAATTTTTGCTAACCTTTGCCATGTAAAATCCAAATGAGATCACATTTTCCTAATCACTCATCTAACTTGGGTTCACACCAAAAAGGAATAATCACTGCAAAGCCTTTTCTGGGTCCTGAAAGGCAGCCCTTTTTTGACCAAGCTCAGATCAGTGTGGAAACTCAATCCAGAACTTGTGACGTACAAAAAAAAAAATGCACTCACATTGTGAATCCTGAAGAGGCAGAGTGCCACCACATGAGCACACCATTTGGCCCCAGCTCCACAGGTGCAGCTGCAGGAAGTGATGCGGCAGCGGTCAAACATGACTGCGACATTGTAGGCCCCCTTTGACTGGCCAGCTTGGGGTGAGAGGACAGTGGCGCTGAGATGGAAACCTGTACATAAATGAGACAAAGGAGGACAACTGAACAAACACTTCAAACATCTGTAACATATTCAGTTCTGAATATTTCCAAAAATCCTTTAAAACCTAAAGGAAAAGCTGACATGCCGAAAGGCTATTCAATCGCAAACCTAGTGAAGCTTGTTAATTTTTTTCAGAGTTTGGTGATGCACTTTTTTCTCATATTTCACAAGATATATTTCTCTTGCGCAACTAATTAAAGAAAACCTTTTGCTATATGTGCTGAAACGGTCATTATGCCTACCATAGCATCTGTACTGTATTTTCTATGCAGTGCGGCACAGAGGGACAGAAACAAACTAAGTGAGATGGTGAGAGACAGGGAGTGTTTACCACTGGAGAGCAGCCAGCCCTCCTCTAGCCAGCAAAAAGGAAGAGAAAGGGTTTGAGTGCTTTCAGATCAGAACTGCTGTTCCAGATTCAACAGGCCTCCTTCTACTCTAACTCCAGTTCAAATCCATTTCTCTGCTCTCAAATTTCTTCCTCTACCTGTTTGCCAAAGGCATTCTCTGTCTGACCTACTTACCTCCTTAATGTGGTCAACAGCAAGGCAAGAGGGCTCCAATATGTCATATCCATTTGAATGAAAAATGCTACACCTCATTGTGCACCAATTCGGCTTACCCTCCCCACAGGAAGTCGTACAACACGAGGTTGGGGCCTAAAACTGATTGGTTAATTTAGATTTGGCTAACTAATTTTGGGTGCTAATTCTGTTCTTATGAGCTTAGGAGGAGTATAAATTATAAAGTGTGTATATGTGTGTGTGTCGGCCCAGATAACTACTAACATCACTGAATGGGGACAGCAGACACATTTACTGAATCATTCATACCTATAAGGAAGACAGTTTACAGTGCTCATGTTTTGTATTCGAATAGCACTTCACCTGATCACTTTTGCCCAGAGCCATACATCTGTGGTTCATTTCATGCCACAACACACTTTGCCAGTTTAATGAGCAGACAAGAGAGACTGAATGAAACAACCCCCACATCGCATAAGCCAATATATACAGTACCAGATGGATGGACAAATACTATGTGCCACATGTGTCAAAACTTTTGACCTGCAATACATATGTATATAAAAGAGCACTGAAATGTAATAAACTGCAGTTATAAAATGTAATGTCAACTTGTAGAAATAAGACAACTCCCCCACTTCATCACCACCAAAGTGCCCCCACACCATCACATTTTCCCCCACCATGTTCGGCAGGGCGAATCAAACACTTCTCCAGCATCTTTACCTTTATTTTGCACCTTTAAAATGTTCCTCTTAAAGACCCATCTTAAACGTAGAGTAATCTATCTATTGCACTTTGACCCAATCTTCATCTGTTCAGTATCGGTGTTCTGTTGCTCATCTTAATCTGTTCCTTTTATTGACCAGTCTCAGATATGGCTGCTTCTTTGCAACTCCAGAAGTCGCCTCTTCACTGCTGAAGTTGAGACTGGTGTTTTGCAAATACTATTTAATGAATCTGTCAATTGAGGACTTGTCAAACGTAAACTAGAAACACTGTTCTACTTGTCTTCTTATTCAGTAGTGCACAAATATGGAACACAGGTGTGACAGCAGCTGCAAACTGGCCTCTGTACACCTATGTAGACATTCCATTAAAATTCCAGCCGTTCCCACCTATAACAGTCATGTACAACATTGCATATCTCTATCTATATATGTACATATGAGTGTGTGTTTACATGGTGGTTTACTGTGAAGGTCATACAACAGTAAAACATGTGACTAAGAGGATTTAAATTGGTCCTGCCTACAGATTCACTTTAAGCTACGAATAATGAGATGCAGAGATGGAAGTTTACTTTGCTCTGGGCTGCTCCCAGGTGAAATGGCAGCAGCATTTGGGTGATGAGCTAATAACAGACAATTTAATAGCGCCCAAGAGATTCTGAACCAGATTCAGCCAGGACATTCGTCTTTAAAACAGCCCCTTCTGTTCTTTTCGATCTATTTTTCACACAATACCATAAAAAATACAAGGTGTTTACAATATATTTTCTTTTTCAGACTTGGAAAAGGCTATTTTATATAAATATGATACTTAGAATTATATTATGTATAATACACTCAACATTGACCACCTTGATCTACTGGATGACTTGTTTGTGAATGGAGATATTGATTTTCAGCCTAACAACAGCACAGGCTTTTCACACTTTTTTAAAACTTCTTTAGAGTCATAAGATTTAGTGTACACTCATCATTCCAATATTATTTTACACTTGATTCATACTAATCTGAACCCAATCGGGAACACAGGGAGACATGCAATCTCCCTCTCTAGAATGTGCATGTTAGAAAGAGAGAGTGAGAGAGAGGTCAGCTTTTGTCCTCTACATCTCCTAACCAAGCCAGCTGCATGAGGATGAGTCTCTGCTGCTGTGCAGCCCACAACCTCCAACAATAACACTCATTTACACAGACCCTGTTCAAACCCACCACACTTGTATTGAGCACTGCCAGAAACTTTGACTCTGAAACAACCCCACTGTTTAAATGAAGACTGATTTTAGCAGTGACATAAGGAAACCAGAGATGCTCTCCACAATATATAAAGATGGGCCACAGACACAGGAAAGGGAAACATAATGTGGAGATGATTTTGTTAGATGTATTAGAACACTAAATGCTTTATTTGGCAGTAAAAACTGTTAGTTGCCAACTGGAAACTGCCCGCATATAGCGTAGCGAGTTGAAAATGCAAAAGTCATTTCAATTTCATTCTGGTATGAATGCTGTTAGTTTTAAAACAAGTAACATATCAAGTTTCTCACCTATCTGAAGGGGATCCTTTACAGCTCTTACTCGATAGAGCTGCTCTCCACGCTGGAACTCATCAGGGCTCCCATTGGCCAAGCAGGAATACAATCTGCAGAGTGTGATGGAAGATGAGACAACGAAATGCAAGAGATGGAAAGGCAGAAAAGGGCAACCAGTTACACTGACACATTATTCGGTGCTATTCATACACAACAGGTGGCTTTAAAACTAAAGATTAAAAAAACAGTGTTTGTGCAAACCCAAGCAGCTGCTGGGCTGAAACTTAAAGAACAGAAAAACAGACCCACACACCAATGCACGTTCACCAGCTGGGCCTTACTGTGACAAAGGCGTTCCCTACAACATCAAAATGTACAATGATTTGAGCTCTAGTGATTCAGCTTCAGCTGTTCAGATGAAAGCCCCTACCCAGTAGTCCTTTATTTACATACCAATATGCCCTAATTTGTGTGATTGTTGTAACACCAAACCAACAGGAAGAAAGAAAGCTAAGTCAAACAAGAGCTAATGAAAAATGTAAATGAGGGCACTATTCCATAATTTTCAGTAGAGCTGAATTAGAGGTATGACCTTGCCAGCTTAAAATGCAGCCCCAACCATGTTGCAGAGCTAACCCTCTTCACATACCACCAATTATGTATGAGATATGTGCTGTGTGTGTAGGCTACACAGGAAAGGCACATTCTGATTGGTCTACCACCTTCTGATTATTAACAATTCGCTGAATAATCACTGAAATGGAACGCAACCTGCACCGAGCCTGTAGTGAATCGCTGTTTTAGTATATACTACATGGGAACCTAAGAAAATCAAGATTTTTAGCTTATTGTTACATATTTTTAAGCCTACCGGGATCAGGTTAGCACCACACATGTTCCATTAGCATGTTCCATAATGGTGTCTTTTCAAACTCATTTAAAGACAATGATCACGCACCATGCTCCATTCCAAGACTCATGCACACTTTATGAAAGAATCTTTTGAAACTCATTTAATGTTTACTGTAAATAAAATGAAGGCCATATTGTGTAGCTGTCTTTGTAATTCTTGGAACAGCAACCCGCCCACCCCCACCCCCACTTTTCCTTTCCTAATTTCAGTAATATCTACTTCCCACCCGTTAAGTCCATATGACCACCACCAACAAGGGAGAGGCGTAAGCATGCACATGCCCCCTCCATGACGAGCTGCTGCCACCTGCATCTTTACGAACTGCCGCACGTCCACACACAGGAGTGGCATAACACACTCAGAGGAAAAAGGACCCAAAAAAAAGGGTCCTCGTGTGAATGAGCTCACAGACGCCCATGACTGGCTGGTGATCGCTGTAAGTGACAGGAAGGTGAGCGTACGCCTTCCCACGAAAGCTCATTCAATTAGCTCCTATATAGCTCCTATATATCTATTCTATATAGAATCCCTACTTAGGAGTCCAATTGCTAGGAGTTCTGAATCAGGGACTGATGCAAACCATGAGTGTTTGTTCACTCTTCAAATTCAAACATAATCCCCAAAACAGTGATCCAGACCGTGCTGTTCCCATGTAGTACATACTAGATATGATAACTCATACTAGATACTACATATAATAGACATTATTCACCTCCCAACTCAGGAGTCAACTTTACTCATACCTCAGCTCAGAGTCACATTAGTGCTGAGTCTCCTGCACACTTGTGAATGGGAAGGTACTGAAAAGGCTGAACATAAGATGACTAAAAGAAACGAATTCATATATGAAAGAAAAGATTTGACTTATCAAATGCCAAAAAGCAGAAATGCAAAATACAAGTTTGGCATTGATATGAACTGGAGAAACATCACGCATGTTTGAGTATCTAATGCGTGTGACGACCAGCCCAAACGTGAGTCTGGAACATAAATACACATTACAATATTAGAATTCACAGTATAAACAAATCAAGCACGGTTATGGATATTATCTTTCAGTAGATATCTACTGTACAGCATAAAAAAACAGGCAACTAGTCGAGCACGACTGTTTTCTTCTCCCATGCTGGACCTCATGATTACGTTCACCAAGGCTTTCACCAATATCCATCACCCTAATGACCAATGGCTGTCATTCTTACCTGATATCCTCCTCATTTTCAGGAAAGCTCCAGTACGCGATGCGAAGTTGAAGCTGCTCGGGAACAGGAGGATAAACTTTCTCCACCACCTCAAATGGGATATGAAATGCCACTTGCTTGGCTGATAGCTCTACCAGGGGGATGACCTGTCCATCTGAGAGAAGCACAATCAAGCAACAATTTTAAGTTCAGCAAAAACTAAAGTCAAATATTCTCGTTAAGAACGTGCAGCAGGGGAAAACCGTCTAGCATTTTTTCCCTTAAGGAAAGTAAACAGTCTTGTTAATCACAGGAATCCTTCACCACACTTCGTACAAATTATTTTCTACCACAATCACACGCAAAGGGGAAATCAGCGACGGAATAACCTCATTTGAGGACAGAACCCTCGCTGGCTCCGTGCCAAAAATATAAACGGCTGCTCTCACTTTACCGATACACTTACAAGCACATGCATCTCAGGCAAACATATTTTTAATGGGGCAAGCTGTCAAAACAATGCAGACACACATGAGTTCTGCAGTTCAGATAAATGAAAGGTAGGGAACAGTACAAGCCTAAGGAGAACTTCCACACAAAGGTTTTTAAAATGAGTGGGGGAAGGACAGCTGCCGATAAGTTCGCGAATGGAAACTCCAAAAGGGTTACAGGTTTAGTACTAAAATATCCCCTGGACAAAAAACGCTGAAGTCCAAACTCAAATGAGAGGAAGTGTAAACGTTAAAAAAAAACAAAAAACACACAACTGAATAAAGCTTATGTTTTTAAAGACCCTTTGAGCTTCATATAAACTTATAAGAGCTGTAAGAAGCTGAAGGCTGATTGTAAAACATCCTTCCTTTCCATTCAAAACATAAAAATGAGTAAAGATCTTGTTTACAGATATGTAATTGACACTATCATGAATTTATTACTTACTGAAACACAACAATCGTTAAATTTGCCGAGGCATTAGAGCTGGGTAACAGGACTCCCTGTCAAAACTTCACTTTTACAACAACATTGATGACTCGAGATGTTTAAGCACAATTCCAAATATATCAACTGTACTTACACACTGAACACCAGTCCAAACCATGTCAACCATTCAAATTCAAATTTATTTGTCACGTACAAAAATCATACACAGTATAATATGTAGTGAAATGCTTGTTGCAACTATCCTCAAATTTGAAGAATAAACTATCAATATCAGGAAGAAAAAAACAATAACAATAACTATTTAAAGGACTTTATAGTTAAAGGTCAATGCAAATATAAAAATGTTAACTATAAAATAAAAAATACATTTAAAAAAATTAATAAAAAATAAAACTTCCTAATGTCTGCAGTTGTTCATGGACTGACTTGGTATACTTGCTCAATTATATCAAACTGACTCATAACTTTAATGCCCTGCAGGAAGCCTTAACCATAAGCTCTTCGGGCTTCTCTAGGCTTCCTCTCCACCCCCTTCATAGCACACTTCCCCATCATTATTTTCTTCCCCGGCCGCCTGCCCGCCCGCCTGCCCAATTAGGAAATGTATTTTCTAAAAAAACAGCTGTACAAAGAAAGAAAATAAGAAAAGGTAAGAATAATTTTTAAAAACCTGACTTAGGTAAAAACCAAATGTAAGAGACAGAAATAGTTTTTCGTTTTCAAATGTCAAAAATGCGTAAAAGAAAAAATTTTTTTTTAAAAAAGACACATTGGAAAATGTGTTAGTTTATATTTCTTATTTTATTTTCTATTATTATTTTTTTTATTGTGGCAAACCTTAAAAAATAAATAATAATAATAAAAAAAATCTCTAGCCAAAATGAAATGAGAGGTCAAATGTAAAAAAAAAAAAAATTCACAACAAAAAAAAAAAAAAAAAAAAAAGAAGAATGGGGATTGGGTGTGG
>JBCNYG010000025.1:22237839-22250142 GCA_039654305.1 Porochilus rendahli
ACACACACACACACACACACACACACACACACACACACACACACACACACACACACACACACACACACACTTTTCCTAGGCATGTGGGAAACCCACACCAATATGCTTATAATATAATGTAAAAAATAGGCATTGTGTTGCAATATGACAACTATTAGAAAGCATGTGAGGGCCTGAGCGGCATTTAACCTAAAGATATGTCTCATGAACCATGGGACTTACAGGGAGTCTTTTTAAAGCTAAATATTTCTCAGCTTAATCCTCACAATTTACCATGAGGTTCATTAAACTTTGAACACTTTGAGCCAATTCATGTATTATTCAAAACCTTAACCAAATGTACTAGTACACTAAATGCTTAATTTTATCAATAGTCAAATACCTAAACTATCTCATATAAACTGTAATATGTCATGTTTTTATGTCATAAAAAACAATTCCCTAGAACATGTCCAATAGTTTCCATGACTGAAGAAAACTTTATTCATTAGGGGAAAACACAGGAAGATGTGGGGTTTGTGATGAAAGTGAAACTGTTGAACACATGCTAATGTAGTGTAAACAATATGAAAAGTATATAGCAAAACTGAAAAGACAATTAGAGAATATAGGAGGGGAGTTAAGTTTAAGAGGAATGCTGAGTAGGCCAGAAGATAATACAATCTTCAGGTACTATATTTACTAATGTTTTTGAAAGTGACATGACTGAAAAAAAGATTTGTCCGCTGTAAACCATGAATAAGTCTGTAAACCAGAGCAGAGAACTGTAAACCAAAGAGTGGCTATAATGCGCTAGTACAGTCTGCAATCTCCGTTAAAAAAAACCCAAAACAACAAACAACAACAGCAACAACTCTGTATGAGGTCATACTCAGTGATGAGGTCATACTCAGTGAACATAGTGCAGGTTGCCAACAAACAATTATTGGACTTGATTTTTAATTGCTCACGCTAAATAATACTTGCCCTATCACTACTGATCAGTATCTTTGAAACAAATATTAATACAGTAAACACATTTCAGTATCCAATATAATCCACTGACCAAGGAGAAGTTCCACAGATAATAGGATTTATAATATATGTCTGATTTTTGTGTAACATTATGTTCATAATCCACTTAAAACAAATCAAATAAACTGTTAATTTTTATGCTTTATAGGCTGTATGTAGGTCTAATACAGTATAATTGAAATATCAGGGTTTTTTAAAAATACATTACTTCTGGAGGCTGTGTTTGTATTTAAGACATTACAGCTCCATACCTCAGCTCCATACCTATGCAATATATTTAAATAATTTAACAGAGGTTATTATCATCAAAATAAGTGAAAGTTCATTGTCACACATTTCCTGTTTATCATGAGTTAATAGCATATTTTAACCTTTTAGCCGAGATATGCTAACTGGTATGAGTGCAGCACAATGTGGGAAATGTTCATAGGGTACACTTTACCTTATTTCTCCTTGCATTAATAATGACATGTGACATTATTGCCTGTTCTACATTGCACATACAGTGCTTTGCAAAAGTGTTCAACCTTCAACCCCCCCCCCCCCCCCCACCCCCGGATTTAACATATTTTGTTACATTACAACCAGTGATTTGATCCGCCATCTTCAAATAGAAAAAACATGGTACCACAACAAACTTCCCAAGAGAGGGCTCCCACCAAAACTCACAGACAAGGCAAGGAGGGCATTAATCAGATAGGCCAAAGGTAACCCTAAGACATTGGTGTGTCTGTACATGGGACCACAAAAGGTTGTACACTCTATAGAGCTAGGTTTTATGGAAGAGTGGCCAACAAAAAGCCATTACTTAGTGTTAAAAATAAGAAGGCACGTTTTGAGTTTGCCAAAAGGTATGTGGACAACTCCTCAAATGTATCGAGTGCTCTGGTCAGATATGACTAAAAGTGAACTTGTCAGCCACTAAGCAAAACGTTATGTTTGGTGAAAACCCAACACATCCCATCACCCCAAGAACACCTTCCCCACAGTGAAACATGGTGGTGGTAGCATTATGCTGTGGGGCTGTTTTTCAGCAGCAGGGACTGGGAAACTGATCTGAGTCAAGGGAATGATGGATGATGCTAAATACAGGGATATTCTGGAGCAAAACCTGTTTCAGTCTGCCTGTGATTTGAGACTGGGACAAAGATTCACCTTCCAGCAGGACAATGACCTGAATCATACTACTAAAGCAACACTCGAGTGGTTTAAGGGGAAACATTTAAATGTGTTGGAATGGCCTAGTCAAAGCCCAGACCGCAATCCAATTGAGAATCTGTGGTCAGACTTGAAGATTGCTGTTCACAAGTGGAAACCATCTAACATGAAGGAGCTGGAGCAGTTTTGCCTTGAGAAATGGGCAAAAATCCCAGTGGCAAGATGTGGCAAGCTCACAGAGACTTATCCAAAGTGACTTGCAGCTGTAATTGCCACAAAAAGTGGCTCTTCAAAGTACTGACTTTAGGACAGTGAAAAGTTATGCACGCTGAAGTTTTCTGTTATTTTGTCATATGTGTTGTTTGCTTCACAAAAAAAATCACATCTTCAAAGTTGTAGGCATGTTCTGTAAATGAAATGATACAAACCTTTAAACAATCCATGTTAATTCTAGGTTGTAAGGCAACAAAACATGAAAAGTACCAAGGGGGGTAAATGCTTACGTAAGGCACAGTATACATCCATACACTGAAATCACACGAAACATCAAGAGTTTAAATGCACTGTAAGTCATAAATAATGAGACCTTAGTTTTAAAACAAAAGAAATACATGTTAGTAAGTAGCAGAAGTTTCTAATGAATGTTTGTGTACATTTCTGTTCTAAACAAAATGTTTGTTTACCCTCTGTTTAGTTACTTGAACTGTTTTTTTTATAATTTTTTTATTTGGTCTTTGTAGATGCACCACAATCTACATTAACCATGTAAAGTAAATATTTACAAGTTGACTGATGTTGATGTAGCTTCTGCACCATTAAGCAACTTCAAATGCACTTTTTAAAATTGCACATAATAGTTTTTTGTTCATAGACTTCATTCACCAAGATACAGTTTATGTCATCTTGCAGCAATTCTGTGGCATTAATGAGACAAAGCTTCAATATGAGTATACACAAAAAATTATTTCAAGCATTTACTGGGTAAGTCCCCCTGGAATGTAAATTCACTGTTGTATTTAATGCTAATATTACCGGCACATTCCAGAATACATTCATTTATTCATTCATTTTCTGAACTGCTTAATCCTAATTAGGGTCGCGAGAGAGGCTGGTATCCATCCCAGCCGACTCTGCGTGAAAGCGGGGTATGCCCTGGTCGGCTTGCCAGGCCGTTGCAGGGCCAACACACACACAACCTTTCACACTCACTCTCACACATTGGGGCAATTTGGAACAGCCAATCAGCTGCTTACTGTGCATGTTTTTTAACTGTGGGAGGAAACCGGAGTACCTGGAGGAAACCCATGCAAGGACGGGAAGAACATGCAAACTCCACACAGAAACGCGCAAGGCTGGGAATCAAAGCTGGGACCTTCTTGGTGTGAGGTGAACATGCTGTGCTTCCGTGCCGTCTTTATTCCACAGAGAACAGTTACAATCCTTAAATGGTACAATAAGTCCTTGCCTTATGACGGACCCGACATACGACATTTTGAGGTTACGACGCTTGTGGCATAAGTCAACCGCTGGAGTAAAAGTAAGGAATCGTTCTCTTTTTGGTTTGTTTCATTTTATTAGTTTATATTTATCGTTTGTATGTTTTTCTTATTGGTAGTTATGCTTTCATGTTTCATAGCATAGATTATGATTTTGCTACTGCATTATCGTAGTTGAATGGTGAAATCTTACGACAAAATTCGACTTACGCTGCAACATAGGAACGGAACCCTGTCGTAAGTTGAGGACTCACTGTACAGGGAAATGTGTGGAAATTCTTGTTTGTGGTAATAATCTTATACTAAAGATGTAACGGATAGATACTTTGAACAATCTGGTATTTCCAGGAGCTGTTTGACCTGCAATAGTAAAAATTTAAACGATTTGGTCAAAATAACCTGCAATAATTTAATGCAGTTTAGTGCAATATGGTTCCTAATACCTGACACAATCTTTCCAACAAAACTACAATATACACCCCATAGTTTGTGGATTCCTAACGTCCACACCACAGTCTGTCTTTGAACGTCCCCTTCTGATAGACTTTTTCCTGGGAAGGCTTTTTGCCAAATTGTAGAACATGTACATTGTTAAGATGTATACGCATTCAGCCACAAGAGTTCAGTTGGGTTGAGTTCAGGGCTGTGTTCAGGCCACTTGGTTCTTTCACACCAGTCTTTTGTGAATTGAATTATGTTCTTATGGAGTTTGTTTGTGCACAGGGTATTGTAATGTTGAAATATGTTGGGCCCAATAATTCCAGGGAAGGGAAATCTTAATGTCATCAATTCGACAGCACACAAAGAGTGTAGAATTGATATATCCGATAATTACGCATTTCTGAGTAAGTGGCAAAAGTTTCTGGAAAACAGCACACATGGTATAATGGTCAGGTGTCCAAATACTTTTGACCAAATAGAATAGTTCAACCTTGAGGAATCAGCACATTCAGTATACTTTTACCTCAATCACGTTTTACCACACTTTTCAAATGGCTCTTCAAGTCATAATAGTTTGGAATACACATGACATGAAGTGAGTTGCTCAATGAAGAAGCATGGTTTGCAGTGCTGATAATGAAACATGACAGGCATCACACAGTATCAAAACTAATAAGCCATCATAATATCCTGTCCTCAGAGTTAAGCAGTACCCAAGGTGACCTTCTCAATCCATTTTAGGAACCTACTGACTCGTGTGTATACACCAGGATAACTGGGGTTCCCACAGCCATGACCCCAGGAAATGACCCCAGTTAGCATCCAGCGCCCGCCTTCACCCTGACATACCAGCGGACCACCACTGTCTCCCTGGCAACTGTCCACTCGACGATGATTTGACAGGCTGCCAGCACACAGCATGCGGCCAGTGAAGCGGCTGCCATAACGTTTTTTGCACTTCCAGGATGGCAGCAGTGGAAGCCAGGCCTGCAGCAAAGTACGTGAGTACTCCGAGTCTTAGAGAAAATCAGAGACAGAACAATGGCTTTATTCAACATATTTATTACAATCAGGGACACAAAATCAAGGGAGGAGCTCACATACCTGTAACCCCCCAGCCAGTAATGACACACGCAGCAGGTCTTTTTGTTTTCCTGTCACCAGGAGCAGGAAGGCAGGCAGCGTTAGTGTGTGGGTTGAAAGATACACAGTTCCCATCTGTGCCCTTCAGCCTCACCAACGCAATATCATACTCCCAACCGTGGCTCAGGTACTTCTTGTGTATGACAATGCGCTCAGGAGAGAGGGTGCGTTCAAAGTCGTCCCTTTCTTCTGTGTGATAGTCACCCAATCTCAAAACATATCGTGAGGGATCAGAGCCGAACCTGAGGAAGTGACAGGATGTGATGTGGGTTTAAGCATCCGATTCTATTTTCAGAGCAAATTATAATCTTACCATTTAGAGAGACACTAAGCTTTCCTATGTAAAAGTTTCCCATTAAAGCTATTTAGAAAATTATGTATTAAGGGATCTTAAGTGTGGACTTAACCACATCACCACCAATATTCATGTTGCCATATCAATATAAACAAGTTGACTGGGAGGCATTGCCAGCAAATTTAGTCCTGTTTTTTCCCATTTGTTTGCCAAAGTACCTTTATAATATTCAGTACTTTTTAAATGAAGAAATCTATGAAAAAAAACTATTTCAGATATTTAACCTTGCTGAGACCTTGTCGATACTTGGTTTGAATTCAAAATCGAATCAATTATTCCACTGGTTACAGTCACAATTCCACATAAAGCTTACAAACATCAAAAGACACAATTATGGCAAAAGAATTGTATCAAAGAAAAAAATGAGCCTTATGTTCCTTCATACTCATATGTAAGTTATCTCTATATTCTCTAAATGCCAAATATGAAAGGCAGCTACAAAACAAAAACTATTTCAGTCATTTGACCTTGCTGCTTGGATCAAATAATTTTATCTGCCGGGTACGGTGATGTTTCAATATAAATTCTACAAATATTGTGTAATTCATTCATGAGGTATTATGTCATTGATTTTTTCAGAAAAATGAGCAGGAAACTTGAAAACATTATGAATAGGACATAAAAAAAAACAATCCTTAAAGTGTTTCTGATCTAATCTGAATGAAGATGATGCTGATCCAGATGTTAACTTAGATTTCTATCAGGATTAACATGTTAACATGCAAAGTTTGTTATTTAGAATTTAAAAGTATTAAAATAAATAACACAGCCATTTAGAAAAAAATTTTTTAAGAGCCTTCAAGATGTACTTCACGATACTTTGCAAATGATGTCACAGAAAATACAGAAAGACTTCCTTTGTAGCGGCACAAGAAAAAGTGTCTAACCATCGGTTTGCTTTTGGAACGTCAAGAAAAACCTGTAGCATGTTTACATCCGTCCATCCCTGCATCCTCTGTCCTTCCGGCATACATGTACGCATGGAAAAATGTATATCTCAAAAAAGTAAAAATGTTATAAATTTTTTTCATAGGAAACAAGAGGCATATAATACTTGGGTCATGTGATGAGATGTCATTGTTAATGACATGAAATAAATTAGTAATTAATTGCACTCTTGTGTTATTGGCACAGTCTCTAAACCTACAGTTTCAAAACGGTGTACTTTACATGTATAGACTAAGATTGCGTGTTTGGTTACCTCATTTTTATTCCATTCAATAAACAAATGTAATTATTTAAAATATTTTTTAATTATTTAATTTTTTTTATATTAAAATGAATTAATGTAGATATACGCAGGTGTAAGAGGTTTGAGAGTTCCCATGAAAAACTTGTCAAGTACGGAAATCACATGGGAGCTCCACTTTTAGGCCCTGCCTAAATCTATATATCAAGTATTTCCTATAGGTACTGGGAAATAAAGCCATGATGTTTTTCAGCAAAACCACTGGATGTCTCCCTCTTACCTCTTAAAGCAATGCGCTGCAGTGACGATCCAGCAGGAGTTGATGAGTGTGGCTCCACACAGTGGATGGTTCCTTTTAGATTGTGACCTTAGCCACAAAGATACCTGCCATGGCCAGTCCCCTCTGCAAAAAAAAAAAAACCATTTAAAAATAATTATATTGTTAATGAACTCATTCATTCATTCATTAATTCTTTTCTGAACCGTTTAATCCTAATTAGGGTCGCAGGGAGGCTGGTGCCCATCTCTGCCGACTCTGGGCGAGGGCAGAGTACACCCTGGACAGCTTGCCAGGCCATCGCAGGGCAGAAACACGCTGCAATGGTTCTTTTACATGCCTCTCACCACAGACAATGAGGGACATGACTGGCCTTTGATTACCCAGTTCGCTGCACTGGGGGACAGCAGTGATAACTTGGTGATAGTGGAGCTTGAACCCCCGATCTTCAGAACAGTAAGCCAGCACCCTACCAATGGGCCACCACTGCCTTGTTAATGAACCAAATAGGAAAAAAAAATAGAAAATAGAAAGTCACATGCAGGGTGGCACAATGGTGTAGTGGTTAGCACGTCTCCAGTTGTTACACACTGGAGTGTGAATGGTTGTGTGTATTTTGCCCTGCGATGCTCTGGCGAGATGTTCAGGATGTACCCCATCTTCATCCAGTGTCAGCTGAGATCGATTTCAGCCTACCCTCGACCCTAGTAGGATTAAGTGGTTCGGAAAATGAGTAAAGTGAGTAAGAAGTTTCAGACAACATGAGCTTTGAAAGGAATTCACATAACACAACTCCTTATTTTCACTGTAATATGTATTATGGGAGCTGAAGCCCTAAAATCAAGTTACCTAAGTGACTTGTCTCCACCAATGATCCTTCTCCTGCGGCGTTGTATGTTGGGCCTCAGTCCACATGACTGGCTTGCTGTTGTGCTATCAGCTACTGGCTGGGACACATAATCACAGATGACCCCTGCATCTTCATTGTGCCTGCAGTTATGTTTGTCCGACCTGTCGGCTAAACAATCTCCCAGAGAAGACTCTGTCCCCACACATCTCACATTGTCCAGGTGGATTGGACCCTGGCCCTCACCAAAATAAGCCCTGGATCGGGCTTTGGAAATTCCACTGTTTAAAGGAAATAGAAGGTTTAAGCAGTTACAATATAAGGAGAATACTCTTAACCCATAAAAAAGTAAGAGACTAATCTGGTCATGAGCCCTATACACACTATACACCAAACAGATTATCATTCACAAATATTAACTACGGTGTACAGTATCTTTCCTTGTATTGTGTATGAATGAGTAACTCACACAAAGCCCAGTTGCCTACACACTACTGAGGCACTGATGTCATTCCAGCCGTCATCACAAACACTGCCCCACTCGTCATTAATAAAGACTTCAACGCGACCCTCTTTACGGCTCTCTCCATCCACCAGCCTTAAGAGGGGACCTGCAAAAACAACATACACAAACTAGAGCAATCATCCTGCACTGCACAAAGTCCCATGTGACTATTATTATGGTTCTAACGCTTGTGAACAATATCATTGATGAGCTGTCAAGTGAAACACAGCACAAGAGATTTCTGGTTCTTCCAGGAATGTTTAAAGGGATTTAAACCCTAGATTTTAAAAAGAAAGAGGAAAAGAAAATGTTTGTTAGTATTTACTGTGCAGCTACAGACTGGTACCTTGTGTTACCCCATGCTGGATTCTCTTATTATTTAACTATGCTTTCTCATCAGGTTTCCTCTTTGCAAATGTCACGGTATGGAGCTTTCAGTATTAAAATTAACATATGATTGCTAAGGAAATTCAACAATTTCCTTTTTTCCTACTGACTATTTAGTCCTGCTATGATGACAAGAATGAATATAGTTAAAATATATTGTTGAGTGTTGCAGTTTGTACGTCCTTTTAAAACCCTTAACGGTTCTTTGATTGTACTTTTTTTTTGTACAATCACAATAATATTTTCCTATTAGAATTGCTTCCCATTTTGGAAAGCCAAGACCTCTTTCCATGAAGAAATCCTTAAACAACCCTGGAAGTTGTCCTGAGAGTTACCTGAGACTTGAGGAACAGCAGTGATGTCTTTGGTATTGCCTCCTCTCTCACAGCATATGGCTACATCTTCATTGTGGGAGCAGTCGTGGCGCCCCCAATCTGCATGGCTGCATTCCAGCAGGGAGCTCTCTCCCCCCTCACACCTCACCTCATCTAGCAGAATCAGCCCTGTGCCTTCCCCATACGCACCATCTGGAGCTATTTCAGCGCTCCCACTGTTGGACAAAAACTTCCATTACTACTTACTTATCAAGGAAACCATGTGTAGTGTTGGGAGGATTGGGAATGTTAAAGCCTTTATAAGATGTCCTGCTCTGTCTATTTTAATTAAATTATGGTAACCTATAAAATACATAAATGGGCATAAGTGTGACTGTGAGTGTCAGTGGATGTTTGTTCTAGGGGATAAGTTTTGCAGAGGGCTTGCAACACAATAGATAGATAGATAGATAGATAGATAGATAGATAGATAGATAGATAGATAGATAGATAGATAGATAGATAGATAGATAGTCAGACAGACAGACAGACAGACAAACAGACAGACAGACAGACAAACAGACAGACAGACAGATAGGTAGATAGGTAGATAGATAGAATACAAAAGTCGTTTGTCAGTCCTTCAACTGGTGGCTGACTGACATGTTTCATATCCAACACAGATTTGCTACATTCACACTCACAGAGACAAACCAATAGGTGACCATACACACGTGTGTACATGACCTGGAGCCACAATTTCAGCAAAAGCAACAAAGTAAAAAGATGGCAAGCAGTGATTGAAATAAGATCTATGCAAATTAGACATGAAGTGGTTATGTGAAAAAGCTAGAAGAATGGCCCTATAGTGTCTCGTCTGATGTTTCCACAGTCCTCCATACACATCCAACACTCCCAATCTGCCATCAATGTGCACCTAAGATGAACAGTAGGGGGCAGTAAATATTCACTACAGTCAAACTACTCTTCCAAGGAAAACAAGTAACTTTTTGCTTGCTACTTTGAACCTAGCTGACCAAACATACAGCAAATGTTTAGTGACCACACTGCTATGGGGTTTCTTCTGCCTGAAGATTTTTTGCCCACCTGTAGCCAAGCTGCCGACACACCACCTGGGCATGTTTCTCAGTCCAGTTGTCATCACACACGGTGCCCCAGTCTCCACTGTGGTAGACTTCCAAGCGTCCTTCCCATGGAAAATCTGCTCCCACCAAGCGCACTGCACCATCTACAATGCAGTTTAACACCTCGGCTTTCACAGCTGCATCTTCACTCACGTGTAATAAAAAGAGTGCTTATCCTGAAGCATGGATTCTGTTCCATATCAATCTATTAAATCATGCATTGAAGTAATGTAGTGCAGTCATTTCCAGCACAGTTGCTTTTACAGATGATTTCCATTATTTCACACATGAGGAATTCAACGAATAGCTGACAGAGGTGGAAAGTCTTCAAGTTTATGTCTATAGCCGTGAATATAGAAAATATATAGAAAAATTATTCTACTACTATTAAGTACAAAGAGTATTCAGACAACCCCTTCATAAAAAAAGGATATTGGACAAATTAACAATTATTTGCAGAAGTGAATAGAGCCTGAAATGGAACAACGAGTGCTCCATAACTGCATCTTATAAAACTTCAAAGTTCGAGAAAATGCTTTTTTATTTTTTCAAATATGGTGGCCATCATAGCTTTCTTTTTGATAACTTTATTGCAATTTTTCTATTGAAGGCTTTCACGATCAATGACCCTAATAAAGTGTGAATTTTTAATTCACAAGAACACACATTCAATTTGTCATTTTGATTCAAACATCATTTAGAGTTTGTGATATTGATAATAAGCAATTATTGTGTTGGCTAAGAAAGATATACAGAATTAATAGGTCAAGAGGTTGTTATCTGCCCTCTGAGTCCAAATTATTCTCCATATTACACAAAATCTGAATTCTACACTTGTTTTATTATTCGTTCAAAATATTTTCACAGTAGAAAGTCATGTTACTGTGTTGCACATGCATCCGCGCAGTAACAATTCCATGTAATCCGATGGCTATGATGCAATAATTCGGCGTGTAGAAGAATACCAAGAATTATTTGATGGTTTTCCACCAAAGAGAAACAAGCACCTTATCTATCTTGAATGAATAATAATAACATTTGTTCCATCAGAGAAAATTACTCAAACAGGTAACCTTGTTAAGCCCGTGGTGCATCCAGGAGAGGCTGCCAGAACAACATACAATACCACATTCAAACACACCTTTTGTTTGACCTTTTGTAGAAATTACAACTTTTTTTTAAATGTACCGATTTCATTGTAATGATCTCACTATGTAATCTGATCGATCACAGTTTTATTCATTCTAGCTATTGATCTAGCGATTTTATCATAGATATCATAGGTATTTATCAATTTATATTAATTTTGTGTTGAATTATTTAACAATAAAATATTAATGTTTAGGATGGCACAGTGGTGTAGTGGTTAGGACAATTACCTCACAGCCTTCGATTCCCGGGCTCGGGGTGTTTCTGTGTGGTTTTTGCGCACCCATCCCCGTGATGGCATGGGTTTCCTCGGGGTACTCTGTTTCCTCCCACAGTACAAAAACATGCACAGTAGGCTGATTGGCGGTTCCAAATTGCACATATGTGTGAGAGTGAGTGTGAATGGTTGCATGAGTGTTGGCCTGGCGAGCTGTTCAGGGTGTACACTGCCTTCGACCAGAGTCTGTTGAGATAAGCGCCAGACTCTTCACAACCCAAATTAGGATTAAGCGGCTAAGAAAATGAATGAATGGAATATTAATAGTCATGTCGATTGGTGCGAAAAAATAAAAATAAAGCCCAAATATTACAGAACTGTGAGCCCTATGGTGTAATATACACACCCTACGTTTTTTTTATATTTGTTGCAGTTGTGTTCACCTGTATATGGGTTACAAGAAACTCCAGCATCCTCCATATGGTCACAGTTGTGCTGGCCCCAGGGTGAGTGAGAACACTCCTCAAGTGAGAGCTCATTTCCTGTGCACTGTACCGCGTCCAGCAAGATAGGTCCAGCCCCTGGGCCAAAATGAGACCATGACCACGCCTTTGGCACACCACTGTATTACAAATGACACACATATTACAAAAAAAAATAAAAAAG